>JARQOD010000005.1:14006901-14044015 GCA_033576555.1 Oophaga sylvatica | reverse complement strand
TGAACAATGAATGCAGTATTCCAAGTAGCTCACTCAGGAGTATGGAGGCTCTGCGCAACTTAATCTAGAAACAAATGTATGGATAACCTCAAATAAAACATGAGGCGCTATAAAGTGAATCGTATTCTAGTCCCCAAGTGGTGAATAAAGTATCTTACCGGTAGTAGTGTAGTAGTACAATGGATGATTCAGGTGCACTCCCAACGCGGTGTCCGCCGCTTGTTGGAGTGAGATATTGTACCCACATGCACTGTATTTATGTGTTAGAGGCGGGCTTAATGCTGGGACATAAACCGGAAGTGCGTCACTAATGACATCACTACAGATTTTGCGTTCCAAATATTCAGTTTGCGTTCTGAATAGAGTCGCATCACTGATAGCGTCACCAATGGCGTCGCTATTTGCGTTCCTTTTGTCTAAAGTTTGCGTTCCAAGTACTTGTGACACATTAAGGGGCGTGAATGAGTTCTAATTGCATCCTGTAACAATCGATTTGCGTTCCAGGCGCCATTTGAGGTTACTAGACTAGAGTAAAGTAAGAGATAATACACATTGACTAAACATAAACATATGAATATATGTTGAGCAGTCGAGTAGGAATATGAAGGAATCCAGAGGCTAGGTAGGAGAGGGATCAGATTGGTTGTCAGTATAGACGACTCTGTGAAAGAAAATAATACCATCAATATTATGATTTAAATAATTCGTCAGCATTAGTATACGGGAACACATGTTAGAACTATAGACAATATCAAATATAGAAATTAGATAGAATGAATCATTAAATAAAAGAATGCAAATCGTACTCCCTATTTAAACCACGTGGATGTAACGTTTGTAGATGATGAATCCAATAAGATTCCCTTTTTTTCAAATACTGAATGCGTGCACCCCCCCCGTCTTGATGGAGTGATTAACTCTATCACCTGAAATTTTAATTGGAAGATAAAGTGTCCCTTGGAGATGAAATGAAACGGAATGGGTAACAATGTATTCTTACAGCGGATGGTAGATTTGTGCTTCGAAATTCTATCCTTTATTGGTTGCGTTGTTTCTCCTACGTATAAAAGCCCACAAGGGCATTTAATCAAGTAGATGGCATATGAAGAGTCGCATGTTGAATAGTCTTTGATCTGGATTTTTTTTCCGGAGTGTGGATGAAAGAACGTATCGCCTTTTATTACATTATTGCATTGATTGCAATGCAAACAAGGGTACGTGCCCATTTTAGGTTTATGTAGGAATCTCTGTAGTGATTTTCGTTCTTGTGTACCCATATTCGCTCTGACTAAAGAATCACGAATGTTGTGGGGGCGTTTATAGCATGGCAAGAAGGGATTCTGAAATTCTTTAACATTAGAATGTGCTGTTTTTAATATATTCCAATGTTTCCTTATGGTATGATGCAAGATATGAACATAAGGGTGGAAAGTGTGCACTAGGGGAATACGATTCAAAATGGACCTACGTGAGGCCTCAATTGGCCTTTTTGCCTCGTTGAGTAGATCAGTAGGATAGCCCCGTTCTTCAAATTTATTATGCATCTGCTCCATCCTTAAATGACTTATTTTAGGGTCTGAAACTATTTGTCGGACCCGATGGAATTGTGATTTAGGGATTGATCTTTTGGTGGAAGGAGGGTGAAGGCTATCATAATGCAGGAGGCTATTACGATCAGTAGGTTTTGTGTATAGGTCAGTTGAAATGACCCCTAAAGCATTCTTGATTACTGAGGTGTCCAAAAAGCTGACTATCTTGGCTCGAGGGTTTTGGTAAAAGATAAGCCAGGCCAGCTTGGTTTAGTGTATCAAAAACCTGATTTAAGGAATCCTGCGTGCCTGTCCAGATACAAAAAATGTCATCAATGAATCGTTTGCAAATCAGACAATGTGACTTAAATAGAAGGTTAGGGTAAACCAATTCCTGTTCAAAATAAGCCATAAAGCTATTGGCATATGGTGGAGCCACATTGGAACCCATGGCTGTCCCCTTTGTTTGTAAATAGTAGTTATCCTCAAACATAAAGAAATTTTTAGTAAGGACTAAAGTGAGGAGTTGTATACAAAGTTCCACAATTTCTACCGGTTTCTGTGATGTGAGGAGTAGGTGACGAGCACATGAGATACCTTTCTGATGAGGAATGGATGTATACAGATCCTTTACATCAAAAGAAACAAGGATGGCTGTATCAGGTACTGGTCCCAGGTTATGAATCGTTTGTAAGAAATGTCCAGTGTCTAGAAGGTAGGATGGAGCCTGAAGTGTCAATGGTGTGAGAATCTTTTCAAGAAAGATGGAGAGAGGTGATAACAAGGAATCCGTTGAAGCTATTATTGGTCTTCCGGGGGGGTTATCCAAACTTTTATGAATTTTAGGTAGAATATAAAACACAGGAGTTATAGGATCCTTTTTAGTTAGGAACTCCTGTGTTTTCGAATCGATAACTCCAAGGGAAACATAATGTGTCAACGTTTGATCAATCAATGACTTGAGCTCACTGGTAGGATTGTGGCTCAATTTGGTGTAGATAGTGTCATTGTTTAATTGACGTAAGACCTCTGTGGTGTATACCGATTTATCCATCACTACAATGGCACCCCCTTTATCAGCTGGCTTGATGATAAGTTGATCATCAAGGCGCAGGGTTTGGAGTGCTTGAAAGTCTAATGGAGATAGGTTTGATTGGTAATGTAGTTTACCAGATTCCATATCATGTCTCAGTTTAAGAAATGCCGTATCAATAAAATTCACAAATGTATCCACCGCATGTGAGCCCTGTGGGGGTCTGTATGTGCTTTTGTTTCTTAAGCCCAAGTCTGAGATAATAAGTAAAGGTTTGTGTACAGGAGGATTAACTGGTACAATCTCTGGTGCAGATGCAAATTGTACAGACAATCTTAAACGACGGTAAAATCGATGTAAGTCCATGTCCATAGCAAAAGTGTCAAACTTATATGAAGGGCAGTAGGAAAGTCCTTTCTGCAAGAGGTTAAATTCCGTTATCCCTTAAAGTCCGGGATGAAATATTGACCACTAGAGGGTAATTACCTGAGAGTGTGTTATCCTGGCGAGATCTGTATCTCTTCTGTCCATGCCCTCTGCGGGTCCTCTTCTTCTTGGGCGTCGCCTTTGGCCTAAAAAAGGAGACCTCCGTGACGGCCGCGGGAGTAGGGGAGTTGGTCGCGACCCTATAAGACGGAGGGCCGCAGCGGCCGGACGAAAGGAAGGCTACGGCAGTCTGAGAAGGCAGCGGTATGTCAGTCTCTGCAAAGTGGGCGGCTGGGGCAGCGGCAGCCACACTAGATGAAGGTCGCACGGGCCCGTGCAGGCCAGGGGTCCAAGTACTCATGCGCAGAGTCTTCTCATCGAAGTAAAGCTGAGTATTAGGCACACAGTAATCCTCGATCCAGCCACCCTTTAACAGAGGGATGGAGAGGAGGCTAGTCACTCCCTGGCAATAGTCACTGTCTCAATCTACCATCCTTTTGGTAGGGAGGTAGAGAGAAAAAAAGGGGTTGCTTGCTCTTGAGTAAAAAGCGAGAGCCCTGTGCCGAGTCACGGGTCTGGCTCAGGAAGGGGGTACGTGGGGGCGACACCCCACGTGCCCGTCCGTTGTTGGTGTGGGGAGAGCGGATCCATTATAGGATCCGTCGCCCCTAAGAGCCCAGGCCGAGTCAGGTTGCAGGAGGGGGTACTGGGAGATGATGCTCTGTGTTGCCGCCTGTTGTAAATTTACGGAGATCGGGTCCCTGAAAGGCCCCGTTGCCCTCTATCCGTGAGAAAATTTAAAAATAAAATCAAGTTAAAATTAAAGTTAAAAGATGAGAAAAAAAATCGACCCTAGTGCCTCCTAAAGACACTAAGCAAGAACTGGTCCATGAGAGAGCCAGCAGAGGGTGTATACTGCGGAGGAGGAGTTAATTCTTTATTATATTTTGCTTAGTGTCCTCCTAGTGGCAGCAGCATAACACCCATGGTAGTGTGTCCCCAATGAGGCGAAGGAGAAATGTTATTTATTAATGTTTTTCTGTGTTATGACGATCTGAATTAAAGGGATAATTATTCAAAGTTTGAAAATTGTTAATTTTTTTACATTTTTGTCAAATTTCTGACATCTTTTATAAATAAACACAAAACATATCGACCAAAATTTACCATTATCATAAAGTATAATGTGTCACGAAAATACAGTCTCAAAATCACTGGAATTTGTGGAAGTGTTCCAGAGTTATTACCACATAAAGTGACACTGGTCAGATTTTAAAATTTGGCTGTCACTAAGGGGTTAATATTGAGTAGAATTAATTTCAGCCTATTGGTTCGGCCCTCCTCAACAGTCACGTCTCTCATGTGACCCCTCCGGAAAATTAATTGCCCACCCTGCTCTAAAAGGACGCTGCATGGAGCTCGACTGTGAACACGAGGCCCAGTACAGGACGATGAGCCCTCATGGAAGTTGTTTCTTACGGTTTGGTCAGGGAACTCACATCACCAGTAGCAGCTGACGGCCATTCTGTAGGGCGCCGGTAGTGACTGATGTTCGTCCTTGCACATAAGAGCACATACCGGTCCTGCTGCTGGGCTGATGGCTCACTACGGCCCCGCCGGATTCTCCATGTGTAACTGCCCACGTCCCAGTATCTGCTCCAGAGCTCTAGCAACTGTCCAGGGAGACACGGACATGTGACAAGGACACGAGCAAAGCAAGAGAATGAATCAGTCAGGATCAAGAGTCACTGTGACCACCACTAACCATTCCTTTTTTTTGGGTTCACTTGCTGTCTGTCCAGTGCTCCTGCTACACTTTCATATGCGCCAAAGCCAGTGTTGATTCACAATTACTTTGATTGATGTCCTGACTGTGACATGGAAGTGTACCTTTCAATAGTGTAAACACTTGCTCTATGTATAAAACTAGCAGTTTCCAGCCAGCTAACGCTCGGCAGTTCATCGCTATCTAATTAACGCTGCTGGGATTAAACTAAAGTAAATATGACAACATTCAATTGCGCTTACACAGGTGGTATGAATTAAATGAAGTTATAATAATAATCAATCGATATTAATGTAATTTATTAGTGTAGAATGTGTGGTATGTGGGGGTGCGGGATATTGTTAGATAATGATGGGGGGCGGATTATGTTGGTAATGTGTTGGGGGGGATTATGTGGTTGGGGGCGGATTATGTGGAATGTGTGGGGTGGATTATGTAGTAATGTGGGGGAGCGGATATGTGTAATCTGGGGGGGGATTATGTGGTAATGTGTGGGGTGGGATTATGTGTGTAATGTGTGGGGGCGGATTATGTGGCATTGTGGGGGTAGTTATGTGTGGTAATGTGTGGGGCGGATTAGGGAATGTGGGGGGATTAGTGTGGTAATGTGGTGGGGGGGGATATTAGTGGTAATGGTGGGGGGCGGAATTGTGGTAAGGGGGTTGATTGTGTGGTAATGTGGTGGGGGCGGATTATGTGTGGTAATGTGGTGGGGCGGGATTATGTGTGGTAATGTGGTTGGTGGGGGGATTATGTGTGGTAATGTGGTGGGGGCGGGATTATGTGTGGTAATGTGGTGGGGGCGGGATTATGTGTGTAATGTGTGGGGGCGGATATATGTGGTATGTGGGGGGGGATTATGTGGTAATTGTTGGGGGTGGGATTATATGTGTATGTGGTGGGGAGCGGGATTATGTGGTAATGTGTGGGGGCGGATTGTGTGGTAATGTGGGGTGCGGGATTATGTTGGTAATGTGGTGGGGGCGGGATTATTGTGGATGTGTGGGGTGGGATTTGTGAGTATGTGGTGGGGGGGATTATGTGTGGTAATGTGGTGGGGGCGGGATTATGTGTGGTAATGTGTGGGGGCGGATTATGTGTGGTAATGTGGTGGGGGGGATTATGTGTGGTAATGTGGTGGGGCGGATTATGTGGTAATGTGGTGGGGGGGATTATGTGTGGTAATGGTGGGGGGGCGGGTTAATGTGTGGTATGTGGTGGGGGCGGATTATGTTGGAATGTGGGGGGCGGGATTATGTGTGTAATGTGGTGGGGGTGGATTATTTTGGTAATGTGTGGGGGGGCTGGGATTATGTGTGGTAATGTGGTGGGGGGCGGATTATGTGTAGTGTAATGTGTATGGGTGGGGCGGGATTATGTGTGGTAATGTGGTGTGGGGCGGGATTATGAGCGGTAATGTGGTGGGGGGGCGGGATTATGAGCGGTAATGTGGTCGGGGTGCGGGATTATGAGTGGTAATGTGGTGGGGGGCGGGATTGTGTGTGGTAATGTGGTGGGGGGCGGGACTATCTGTGGTGATGTGGTGGGGGGGCGGGATTGTGTGTGGTGATGTAGTGGGGGGGCGGGATTGTATGTGGTGGGGGAATTATGAGCGGTAATGTGGTGGTGGGGCGGGATTATGAGCGGTAATGTGGTGGGGAGGCGGGATTATGAGTGGTAATGTGGTGGGAGAGCGGGATTATTTGTGGTAATGTGGGGGGTGGGATTATGTGTGGTAATGTGGTAGGGGGGCAGGATTATGTGTGGTAATGTGGTGGGGGGGCTGGATTGTGTGGTGGGGGTGCGGGATTATGTGTGGTAATGTGATGGTGGGGCGGGATTATGTGTGGTGATGTGGTGCGGGGGTGGGATTATGTGTGGTAATGTGGTGAGGGGGTGGGATTATGTGTGGTAATGTGGTGGGGGTGGGATTATGTGTGGTAATGTGGGGGGGCGGGATTATGTGTGGTGATGTGGTGGGGGGCCGGGATTGTGTGTGGTGATGTGGTGGGGGCGGGATTATGAGCGGTAATGTGGTGGGGGCGGGATTATGAGCGGTAATGTGGTGGGGGAGGGATTATGAGCGGTAATGTGGTGGGGGAGGGATTATGAGCGGTAATGTGGTGGGGGGGGCGGGATTATGAGCGGTAATGTGGTCGGGGTGCGGGATTATGAACGGTAATGTGGTGGGGGGCGGGATTATGTGTGGTAATGTGTTGGGGGGTGGGATTATGTGTGGTAATGTGTTGGGGCGGGATTATGTGTGGTGATGTGGTGGGGGGCGGGATTATGTGTGGTGATGTGGTGGGGGGGCGGGATTGTGTGTGGTGATGTAGTGGGGGCGGGATTGTATGTGGTGGGGGATTATGAGCAGTAATGTGGTGGTGGGGCGGGATTATGAGCGGTAATGTGGTGGGGGGGCGGGATATGAGTGGTAATGTGGTGGGGGGCGGGATTATGCGTGGTAATGTGTTGGGGGCGGGATTATGTGTGGTGTTGCGGTGGGAGTGCAGGATTATGCGTGGCAATGCGGTGGGGGGGCGGCATACTGTGTGGTAATGTGGTGGGGGGCGGGATTAAGTGTGGTAATGTGGTGGGGGGGCGGGATTGTGTGGTAATGTGGTGGGGGGGCGGGATTATGCGCAGTAATGTGGTGGGGTGGCGGAATTATGTGCGGTAATGTGGTGGGGGCCGGGATTGTGTGTGGTGATGTGTTGGGGGGGGGCAGGATTGTGTGTGGTGATGTGGTGGGGGGGCGGGATTGTGTATGGCAATGTGGTGGGGTGGGGCGGAGCTACTGTGCAGGGGGCGGGATTAGAGAGTAATCACGATGCTCATATATAAGATATACTATAATACTGCCCCTATATAGAATAATATAACTACTATAATACTGCCCCTATTAAAGAATAAACTACTAATACTGCTCCTATGTACAAGAATATAACTACTATAATACTGCCCCTATGTACAAGAATATAACTACTATAATACTGCTCCTATGTACAAGAATATAACTACTATAATACTGCCCTATGTACAAGAATATAACTACTATAATACTGCCCTATGTACAAGAATATAACTACTATAATACTGCCCTATGTACAAGAATATAACTACTATAATACTGCCCTATGTACAAAAACTACTATAATACGCCTATGTACAAGAATAAACTACTATAATACTGCCCCTATGTACAAGAATATAACTACTATAATACTGCCCCTATGTACAAGAATATAACTACTATAATACTGCTCCTATGTACAAGAATATAACTACTATAATACTGCTCCTATGTACAAGAATATAACTACAGTCATGGACAAAAGTTTTGAGAATGACACAAATATTAATTTTTACAAAGTCTACTGCTTCACTTTTTCTAATGGCAATTTGCATATACTCCAGAATGTTATAAAGAGTGATCAGCTTAACAGCAATTACTTGCAAAGTCAATATTTGGCTAGAAAATGAACTTTATGCCTTAAAAGGACCAGCTAACCTCTTTTCAGTGATTGCTCCATTAACACAGGTGTGGGTGTTGATGAGGACATGGCTGGAGATCAATCTGTCATGATTAAGTAAGAATGACACCACTGGACACTTTAAAAGGAGGCTGGTGCTTGGCATCATTGTTTCTCTTCTGTTAACCATGGTTATCTCTAAAGAAACACGTGCAGTCATCATTGCAATGCACAAAAATGGCCTAACAGGGAAGAGTATCGCAGCTAGAAAGATTGCACCTCAGTCAACAATCTATCGCATCATCAAGAACTACAAGGAGAGAGGTTCCATTGTTGCCAAAAAGGCTCCAGGGCGCCCAAGAAAGACCAGCAAGCGCCAGGACCGTCTCTTAAAAGTGTTTCAGCTGCGGGATCGGGCTACCAGCAGTGCAGAGCTTGCTCAGGAATGGCAGCAGGCAGGTGTGAGTGCATCTGCACGCACTGTGAGGCGGAGACTCTTGGAGCAAGGCCTGGTCTCAAGGAGGGCAGCAAAGAAGCCACTTCTCTCCAGAAAAAACATCATGGACAGACTGATATTCTGCAAAAGGTACAGGCAGTGGACTGCTGAGGACTGGTGTAAAGTTATTTTCTCTGATGAATCCCCTTTTCGATTGTTTGGGACATCAGGAAAACGCCTCATTCGGAGAAGACAAGGTGAGCGCTACCACCAGTCTTGTCTCATGCCAACTGTTAAGCATCCTGAAACCATTCATGTGTGGGGTTGCTTCTCAGCCAAGGGCAGGGGTGGGATTCAGCCGGTTCTCCCCGGTTCGATGGAACCGGTTGTTCAAAAAGCAGCCGGTTCCCGAACCGGGGAGAATGAGAGCGGCGATCCGGAACTATTTTGCACCTGGGAGTCGGCGGTTTCCTGTGCCGGCTGTCAAGCTGACAGCCGGCGCAGAGAAGCTGCTGCGTGCCGGCTCCCAGGGATCAATTGTACTGGCGTCTATACAGACGCCAGTACTATTGAAGCTCTGACTGCGGGTCAGAGCGACGCCAGCAGCGTGATCAGGTCATGTGATCACGCTGCTGACGTCACTCGCCAGCGGCGCCCAGAAGGGGGACCTGCTCTGGTGGTGAGTGTGCTCCAGAGGAGCTGAAGAAACCACTGAAGACGGGGGTACATAATGTGGGGTGGCATGGGGGAGTACTTTATTGTGGGGGGATTAGGAGTGGGAATGATGGGGGAGTACTTTATTGTGGGGGGATTAGGAGTGGGAATGATGGGGGAGTACTTTATTGTGGGGGGATTAGGAGTGGGAATGATGGGGGAATACTTTTTGTGGGGGATTAGGAGTGGGAATGATGGGGGGAGTACTTTATTGTGGGGGGATTAGGAGTGGGAATGATGGGGGAATACTTTTTGTGGGGGGATTAGGAGTGGGAATGATGGGGGGAGTACTTTATTGTGGGGGGATTAGAAGTGGGAATGATGGGGAATACTTTATTGTGGGGGGTTTAGGAGTGGAAATGATGGGGGAGTAATTTTTTGTGGGGGGATTAGGAGTGGGAATGATGGGGGGAGTACTTTATTGTGGGGGGATTAGGAGTGGGAATGATGGGGGAATACTTTTTGTGGGGGGATTAGGAGTGGGAATGATGGGGGGAGTACTTTATTGTGGGGGGATTAGGAGTGGGAATGATGGGGGGAGTACTTTATTGTGGGGGGATTAGGAGTGGGAATGATGGGGGAATACTTTTTGTGGGGGATAGGAGTGGGATAGTGGGGGAGACTTTATTGGGGGGATTAGGATGGAATGTGGGGGAGTACTTTTTGTGGGGGGATTAGGAGTGAAAATGATGGGGGAGTACTTTTTGTGGGGGGATTAGGAGTGAAAATGATGGGGGAGTAATTTTTTGTGGGGGGATTAGGAGTGGGATGTGGTGGTACTTTACGTGTGGGGGATTTGGAGTGGAGATGGGGGGCTATTTTATGTGTGGGGGGATTTGGAGTGGGGATGGGGGGCTATTTTATGTGTGGGGGGATTTGGAGTGGGGATGGGGGTATTTAATATGTGTGGGGGGATTTGAGGGTACTGAAGAGTATGTATGTATGAGGAAACAGTATGGGGGATGGTTGCAGACAGTATGGGTGAACGGGTGAATGTATGTGGACACAGTATGGGGAGTCAGGGGTATGTGTGAGCAGACAGTATAGTGAGGGGGTAAATATATGAGGAGAGAGTATGCTGAACAGGGGGGATGTGTGAGGAGGGAGGGGAATAGTGTGAGGTGACAGTATATTGCAGATATTTTTATTTAGGGGCATTATAATGACTCTTCTGTCTTTAAGGGCATCGTGTGGAGAGTTGGTGCAGAAGAGCGGAGAAGATGGAGGTCTGCAGAGACGGCTGTGGATGATAAAACTCATCATGGGATCTTGACAAGATGAAGAAAAGGAGAACGACTCCAGAGACGACGTCATCTATGAGGTACCTGGATGTAAATATTATTTGTGAAATTGACTAATTCTCATGTCTTTATTTGTTAGGAGCATTAAAGGGGTTCTCCAGGTCTGTGTCACATAGAATGACTGCAGACTCAGCACAAACCTGGACAGCCCCTTTAATGCTCCTAACATAAATAAAAACATGAGAATTAGTCAATTTCTGAATTCTCACAGTGCGCACTGCACGCTGTTAGGATTTTCTCGTGCCGGTGATTTACATACATGCGGTCACATGCTGACTAGACATGTGTGGCCTCACTCAATGAAAATGAACGGAGCGAGGCCGGGCACGTCTAGTCGGAATGTGGCCAGAAGTATATAAATCACATGCTTGTGCTGACATGACCGTGTACTCTCGCCACCGGTAAGGGAGAATCCTAAAAGTGTGCAGAGCATTAGTTGTGAGAATTCAGAAGCTGCAATGTCAGGATTCAGCTCTGCAGGTTCCAGCAGTCGTCACATGGACACTTCACTCATGCCATTTTCATACTTATGGTCCTGTGACAACGAGCTTCTCCTCCTGCTTCTCTCAGTTTTTCACTGAACATTGAGAGCATTAGGGAGAGCAGCTCGTCGGTACATGACTAAGTGTGCAAATCGCATGTGTGCGGGGGGGGGGACGCGACGAAACGAATTCTTGCCCCGGGTGCCAGAAAGCCTAGATACGCCTCTGGCCGCAACACACCGCCAGCCCCCGCCCCCGCGGACTGATCTCTGCAGTGCGGCGATTGGGTAGCGGCGCGCCGCGGCCATCTTCAGTCACGAGGAGGAGCTGAAGAGAGAGGAGAGAGCAGAGGCTGCAAGGCAGAGCTACAGAGTCTCTGAGGTACTGTGTGTGTGAGCAGCTGCCTGAGCTGCGGCGCTACCTGGGGCTGGCCTGGCCTGGAGACTATTTGGGCAGTATGTGCTAAGTTCTATTTGGGCAGTGAGTGTAGTATGTCACTGTATTATTTGGGGCTGAGCAGTGGACCCTCAGCACTGTATGACAGTGTGAGCAGCTGCCTGAGCTGCGGCGCTGCCTGGGGCTGGCCTGGCCTGGAGACTATTTGGGCAGTATGTGCTATTTGGGCAGTATGTCACTGTATTATTTGGGCACTGTATGAGGTATTATATGAGCACTATGTGATGATATTATTTGGGCACTGTATTGTTTGAGCATTATGTGACGGTATTATTTGGGCACTCTGTGACTATTATTTGGGCACTGTATTATTTAGGCACATTCAGTGCCAGGAGCCCTTCCTTCTTGCCTGCGTCTCCTTAGCTGCTGCAAAACCTCATTTTAAAGAGGGAAGGGAAGGAGAGTGGAGTGGTTTTTGTGAAGCTATGAGGGGCTGCCTTGCTTCTGCAGAACCTGTTTTTGCCTAAAACCTTTTATGTGGAAAAAATTAATCACACCTGGATCCTGCAGTTCCTCCAGGACTACAAGTCCCAGCAGAACGTGGGGAGCAGTGATGTAATCCTTCAGCCTCTGACTAGCTATACGATACACTTTATTGATCCCGGGGGGAAATTACAGTATTACAGCAGCAATACAAACAGCAGTACATAAAATATTAGGACACAAATCTTGCACAGGTGTACCAACATTACATAATAAATAAAAGTGTGTAGTTCAGTGTATATAAGATAATGTTAATTGACATTAGTACACCAGCCATCAGTCATTATTTTCTACCACCCTTAGGAAATTATTATACATCCCCATAGCAGTAGGTACAAACGATTTCCTGAATTTCTCCTTCTTGCACCTTAGTAGGATTAGACGGCTGCTGAATGTGCTCTTCTGATTCAAGAACAGCTCGTATAGTGGGTGTGTGTTATTGTTCATTATTGCCCTACACTTCTTCTGAATTCTATCCTCCAATACCTCCTCAAAAGAGTCAAGATGGAGGCCAACAGCTGCGCTTGCCTTCTTGATAAGTTTGTTGAGTTTATTAGCGTCAGCTACTATACCTCCCCCCTTCTTTAAAAAGGTTCTGCAGCTGCGGAGGGAACATATATGTATGAATCACAACCCAGCTGCTGCAGAACCTCTTGAGGGAATCCCATCCCGCAGGCTTCGGGGGTGTGGCTTCAAAATGGGTGTGGCTTAAAAGGGTGTGGCTTAAAATGGGTGTGGTTTACCGGCGCACAAACACAGAACCTGTTGTTAAAAATTTGAATCCCACCCCTGGCCAAGGGTGTTATGATCTGGTAGCTATTGCAAGGTTTTCCTCACTCGGCTGCTTCAGAGGTAATTCAGGAGACACTTTCTTATGCAAAAAGTCTTTAGGTTTATTGCATCATAAACCATATGGTAACATACAATACACTCTTCAATGCTTCAGCTCCTGCCTGGAGCCTCGCTCTTCAGTCACAGAGACCTCTCTGTAATGTCCTGCCTTGGACACATGGAAGCCTGTCCACACTGGCAGACTCCCACACACTCTCTCACAGGTGCAAAACACACTCCATTACATAGGTGTAACTCCACCCACAGGTGAGGTCAGGAATCACATGGTTATGTCACATGGTCATGACCTCACCACAGGTCCTTTAGCTACACCATTACATACAGGTTTTATCCCAGGTATTTAGACACAAGCCCCTTGGGTGGGTTTGTAGGTGACTGGACCCGCCCAGCTCTCCTAGTCACCTGGAAGCCTCCCAATATATAGTACAACTCAGCAGTAGATCTGCTGAACAAAACATGCTCAGGCTTCCATCACAGGGCCACCCATCTCTGTGATACATAACGTCCATCCATCACATGCCTCCATGCATATCCCGAGGGCCATACACAGTGCCCCCTAGCTGCATCAGGGGTCATTACACCACATACCTCCCCCCTCTGTTCAAACTTGTGGGGTTGAACACTTTTTACCCGACCAGAGATCCTTCTCGGTCGTCTCTGCCAGTCAAACAGTCTCTCTAAGTCGGACCCTGCTACTAATCTCTTTGGTAGGCGTCTGTCCTCCGACTCTGTCACATCTGTTGCTGACGAGGCCCCCCTGTCAGACCACCCGCATCCCCAGCGGTCAGTACGGCGTCGCATTTCACTTGCACCCATACGTCCTGTCTGGTCTGAGTCCTTTTCATTTCGTCCACTACAGGTTCTCCTGTTAGGTCACTCATCACTGAGCTAACTGAGGCATCACTATTTCCTGTATTATCTCCAGCTTGAGGACTTCTCGTCTTAAGCGAACCTCTTCGCCTCTCAATACCACGGGTTGAAGGTGGCGACCATCTTCTTTCCATTTCCCGTAGGTTTCTGTTGACCTGCTCCCTCTCCAGTCGTAGCTGCTCTACTTCTCTCAAGTATGACACACGATACTCCAGGAGCATCCGGATATTCCCAAGGCTCTCCCTGGATCCGACAACGAGGAATGGGACCATCCCATCTTCACCCTTGACCTGGACTTCGTCATCAGCCGGAATCCTGACTCTCGTCACACCGGACTTATTTACCATCTCCTGCATCACTTTCCCGAGTCTTCCGATGACCTTCTTCACCAGACCTCTGGGCACTTGAACGATGTCTTCCATCAAGCCAAGCTGATTTTGAGTCTTTCTTACTTGCTCCAGACGTCGAGTGGCTTCGTGATTTCTCAACAGGATCATTTGCTTTGTGCGGAGACAATGTAGGTGCATGTCCCTCAGGATAGCCACCCGCTTCATTGTGGCTTCCCTAGTCGACAGTATGACTAACTGTTTCATCTCTGGCACCCAGTTCACACTGCATGCTTCTACCGCTTTTCTAAAGGCCTCATGCACATCCTCACTGGCACAAGCTTCTTGCATGTCTTCGGGTACCTCTATTATACACTTGAAAACCGACCCATCACCTTCTTGGACAGACTGTTGGACCTCCTCATCCTGAGCGTTAGTACGGTTTTCCAAGACCTCGATCTCCTTTGTGTGACCATCTGCATGGCACTTCTCCTGCTGGATTTCTTCTCCCGTAGATTTCTGGAGCTGGGCACTAGTCTCCTCCTCTATCTTGAGCTCTTGGAGAACTCTATCTCGCTCTTCTGCCAAGCAGCGACACTCCTGCTGATGTTTCTCTTGGGCCTCTCTGAGCACCTCCGTCTCTTTCCATAGAGCCTTGTTCATACTCTTACACGCTGATAGATGATTTCTGAGCTTAGAGACTTCCTTCTCCAGCTCCTCCACTTTGTGCTCAATCATTCGTCTCAGGACCCTTTCCTGCTCGACTGCCTCTTTCACTGTTTCTTTACACAGCTCTATCTCCTCATTAAGGACAGTCACCTGACCGGTACCTGACCCTGACTCTTCCTCATCATTTTGCTTCTTCGAGGATGTAGCCTGTCCCGCCTTTCCACGGCCCCTGCGGCGAGAGGAAGATCGGCCATTTTTACTCGGCTCCACGTTACTGCACTCGCTTTCCCTTGCGGTCGAGTCACAGTCTGCACAGGAGTCACTCTCGGGGCCCCTCCCGTTACCCTCTAACCGGGTGTCCGTTCTAGAGGTCTTAACTACCACATCGTCATGGGTTCTGTTGTCATACATTTCAGAGTACATCATGTCAGTCAGTCGGGCAGACGCATCCTTTCCTCCTGTGTCACCGTCTGACTCATCAGTTTTGGGAGGTGTCACTGTCCCAATGTCTGCCACCCCAACAGTAGAGAGGCCTCCCTCCTGCTGTAAAGGAACTCCCCTGTCCCACAAGCCAGAGAACAGTCTAGAGTCCCGACCTATGACCACTGGACACGACAAATTAGGGATTATAGCGACATCCTGTCCTGCAATGTCCCAGCCTGTCTCAAAGATTACCCTGGCCACTGAATAATCCTTTGTGTCCCCATGGATACAGGTGACCCCGACCTTTCTTCCAGGTATTTGAAACCCGTCAGGTGCAACCCTCACTAGAGTCACCGAACTCCCCGAGTCGACCAGACCCACCACCTCTTCATGGTGTATCTGCAGGGTACACCCCCGTAGTAGTGTGCCGGGCGGATAGTTCCTAAGGCAGACTGGACACAAATAACATATTTGCCCCTGGCAACAGTTTGTCTGGACCTCCCCTTTAACATTGGGATCCTCCACCCCTTTTTTGCCAACCGCCCCCTTTTGGGACTCCGCCCCCTTTTGGGCCACCATCCCCTTTTGGGTTGCCACCACCTTTTGGGACTCCGCCCCCTTTTGGGCCATCACCCCTCCTTGGGTTATACACCGTGGACTCCCCCCACGGCTCTACCAGACCCCAGTTCGCAGACCCTTATGTCTCTCGGGGCTGGTACCGTCACTTTAAGAGGTCACCCACTCTGGACCTGATGTCCTTATGGTACCTCACCAGCTCCTGCTGGTACTGCCACCACCCGCCAGCACCTCCGGCTGCCACGCACAAGCCGCTGCTGCCACTGCAGCTCTTGCTGCTGCAGAACCTCTTGCTGTCCTTGCCACTGCAGCTCTTGCTACCACAAGTCTCTGCACGCTGCGCTGTCTTGCCGCTTGTCACCTTCGTGACCCCACGACTCACAGCCAGCCGCTTGTCACCTTCGTGGACTCCGATGAGCCACAGCACACACCTCACACGTGTTCCAGAGAAAAAAAACACCAAAAAAAAAAATAGTTTCTCACTGATTCTTCTCACTGATCCTGACCAGCCTAGCACGGTTGTCAAGACCGTCCCCTGTTGGCGTCAGCCACACAGGTTCCTGGAGACCTCAGCCTCAGAGGTACCCAGCAAACACAAAAATACAGTCTTTCTCACTGACCCGTCCGTACACCACAGACTCCTGTCTGTTACCTGTTGGCCACACAGGTTTCCGGACACCTCCTCTGAGGTATCCTCTCAGCATGCTTTTTGCTTACTTCTCAATGACCCTGGTCACATAACACAGACTCCTGTCTGTCACCACTGCTTAACAGTTTCTTCAGATACCTCTTATCTTCAGAGGCACCACATATAAACATCTACACAGTTTATTCGTGACCACTGGTCACACTCACGGTTTTCACAGACCGTCCGTTCCTCCTCTGATTCCTCATTCCCAGTCCTGGAACATGTGCTCCTTGGGCCGCTGCCAGCATTCCATCCACCAATTGTAAGGTTTTCCTCACTCGGCTGCTTCAGAGGTAATTCAGGAGACACTTTCTTATGCAAAAAGTCTTTAGGTTTATTGCATCATAAACCATATGGTAACATACAATACACTCTTCAATGCTTCAGCTCCTGCCTGGAGCCTCGCTCTTCAGTCACAGAGACCTCTCTGTAATGTCCTGCCTTGGACACATGGAAGCCTGTCCACACTGGCAGACTCCCACACACTCTCTCACAGGTGCAAAACACACTCCATTACATAGGTGTAACTCCACCCACAGGTGAGGTCAGGAATCACATGGTTATGTCACATGGTCATGACCTCACCACAGGTCCTTTAGCTACACCATTACATACAGGTTTTATCCCAGGTATTTAGACACAAGCCCCTTGGGTGGGTTTGTAGGTGACTGGACCCGCCCAGCTCTCCTAGTCACCTGGAAGCCTCCCAATATATAGTACAACTCAGCAGTAGATCTGCTGAACAAAACATGCTCAGGCTTCCATCACAGGGCCACCCATCTCTGTGATACATAACGTCCATCCATCACATGCCTCCATGCATATCCCGAGGGCCATACACAGTGCCCCCTAGCTGCATCAGGGGTCATTACACCACACTGAGGAGAGCAGGCAAAAAAGGCAATACACCAGAGAGGTTGGAATCTACTGGATTGCAGTACCCTGACTAACCACCACAACTAAAGGCAGCCGTGGAGCGTACCTACGTTGGTCCTAGACGCCTCGTCACAGCCTGAGAAGCTAACTACACCTAAAGATAGAAAGAGGAAAACTATCTGCCCCGGAGCAGATCCCCAAAGAACATAGGAAGCCCCCAAACATGTAATGGCGGTTAGACAAGAGGAAATACAGACACAGACAGAAAATAGTATGAGCAAACGATGGGGCCCAATCTTCCTAGAAAGAAAAGGATAGGAAGGACACTTACTGCAATCCAAAAAACCCTAAAAAAATACCAACACACTAATTGCAAAAACACCTGAGATCACACGACCTCAACCACCTAAATTAGTTCTCTGGTGTAACAAAACTAAGCCGCAGCCACAGAAAAAACTGGAAAAGGCAAATGAACAAATAACAGTGGTTCAGATAAACTGAGAGGAGCACAAGCCCCGGAGGGGACCTGGCTGACCTCCACAGAAGTGCAGGACAAAATGCAAAAAGCAAGCACAAAAAATAAAACAGAAAATATCTTATCTGTTAGAAGAAGATGAAGGCAAGATACAGCAAGCTTCCAAGAAAACCAGAAACCACAGTTGAGACGAGAACAATTGATCACCGGCAACCCTGATGGGAGGGAACCTCCCTTATATAAGACCAGTCTGTAACACCTGATTGCCAATCTTCACAATCTTCATTGAATAGTTCAGTACTGTTTGTAACCACCAGAGGGAGCTTCTGCTCAGAATTCATTTCTAACACATTCACAACAGTACCCCCCCCCTTGAGGAGGGGTCACCGAACCCTCATTTGGGCAACCAGGTCGGTCAGGATGAGCTCTGTGATACGCACGGATCAGTCTCCTAGCATGGATGTCCGAAGCAAACACCCAGACAGACAGAAGTCTCCGTCTGTCCCGAAGAAAATCGAGGGTAAAACCCAAAATTGCAGAAAAATGGAGACATCAAAGTGGCAGAGCTAGCCCTATTATTAAGAGCAAACTCAGCCAAAGGCAAAAAAGAGACCCAGTCATCCTGATCAGCAGACACAAAGCATCTCAGATAAGTCTCCAATGTCTGGTTTGTTCTCTCAGTTTGTCCATTGGTCTGAGGATGAAAAGCCGAGGAGAAAGACAATTGAACACCAAGTTTAGAACAAAAAGTCCTCCAAAATCTGGAAACAAACTGGACTCCTCTGTCAGACACAATGTTCTCAGGAATGCCGTGTAACCGAACCACGTGCTGAAGGAACAAAGGCACCAATTCGGAGGAGGAAGGCAACTTAGGTAATGGCACAAGATGTATCATTTTGGAAAACCTATCACAAATCACCCAGATAACGGTCATTCTCTGAGAAACAGGGAGGTCGGAAATGAAATCCATAGAGATATGGGTCCATGGTCTCTTGGGCACAGGCAATGGCATCAACAAACCACTAGAGCGAGAGCAAGGCTTGGAGCGAGAGCAAGTCCCGCAGGACTGCACAAATTCCCTGACGTCACGAGACAAAGTAGGCCACCAAAAGGACCGACTCACTAAGTCTCTGGTACCAAAAATTCCGGGATAACCGGCCAACGCGGAACAATGATTCTCAGACATCACACTCTTTTTCCACTGTTCTGGGACAAACAATTTCCCAATAGGGCAGCGCTCGGGTTTATCCTCCTGACACCCTTCCAGAGCCAGTCTCAAATTGGGCGAGATGGCGGAAAGAACTACACCCTCTTTCAAAATAACAGCAGGATCAGATAACTCAGGAGAGTCCGCAAGGATACTCCTCGAGAGGGCATCCGCTTTAACATTCTTAGTGCCAGGAAGAAAGGAAACCACAAAATTAAAACGTGTGAAAAACAAGGCCCACCTGGCCTGTCTAGGATTAAGTCGCTTGGCTGATTCCAGATAAACCAGATTCTTATGGTCCGTGAGGACACCACCTGATGTTTGGCTCCCTCCAGCCAATGTCTCCACTCTTCAAAAGCCCACTTCATGGCCAATAACTCCCGATTACCCACGTCATAATTACGTTCAGTTGGAGAAAATTTTGGAGAGAAAAAGGCACAAGGGTTACTTTTAGAGGTCTCTGGATCTCTTTGGGACAAAACGGCACCTGCCCCAATTTCAGAAGCATCAACCTCCACCTGAAATGGCAGAGAAACATCAGGCTGCCGTAGAACAGGAGCAGAAGTGAATCTCTGCTTAAGTTCCTGAAACGCAGAGACTGCCTCAGGAGGCCAATTCACCACATCAGAAACCTTCTTGGTCAAATCAGTCAATGGTTTAACAATAACAGAGAAATTACCAATAAATTTACGATAAAAATTGGCAAAACCCAAGAATCTCTGAAGAGCCTTTAATGAAGTAGGTTGGACCCAATCACAGATGGCCTGAACCTTGACCGGGTCCATTTCAATAACAGATGGGGACAAAATGAATCCCAGAAATGAGATCCTCTGTACGCCAAAAAGACACTTTGATCCCTTCACATACAGAGCATTCTCTCTCAAAATCTGGAACACAGTCCGAACATGTTTCACATGAGAGTCCCAGTCATTGGAAAAAATCAAGATATCATCCAAATAAACAATCAGAAATTTATCCACAAAAAAAAACCTGAAAATGTCATTCATGAAGGACTGGAAGGCGGAAGGAGCATTAGTGAGCCCAAAGGGCATCACTAGGTACTCAAAATGCCCCTCTGGGGTATTAAATGCCGTCTTCCATTCATCCCCTGCTTAATGCGAATAAGGTTATACGCCCCCCTGAGGTCAAGCTTGGTAAACCAAGTAGCACTTTTCACCCTGGAAAACAGGTCAGAAATCAAGGGTAACGGATATTGATATTTCACAGTGATATTGTTCAAGAGACGATAATCAATACACGGCCTTAATGAACCATCCTTTTTGGCCACAAAGAAAAAACCGGCACCCAAGGGTGAAGAGGATGGTCTGATATGACCCTTCTCCAATGACTCCTTGATATAAGACCGCATAGCGTCATGTTCAGGTACAGACAAGTTAAAAAGGCGACCTTTAGGGAATTTACTACCAGGCACTAATTCAATAGCGCAGTCATAGCTCCTATGGGGGGCAAGGATGCAGATTTACTTTCGCTAAACACATCAGAAAAATCAGTCAAAAAGTCAGGAACATCCTGAGCCTGGGGAGAGGCAGAAAAAACAGGAGTGTTGGCATTAAACACATTGGCAGCCCCAACTGGTTACAGACACAGATTTCCAATCCAAAACAGGATTATGAGACTGTAACCAACGGAAACATAGTACAATAATGTCATGCAGATTATACAGCACCAAAAATTTGCAACTCTCCTGATGATCAGTGTTGTGAATGGACTTGAAATGAGTTCTGAGCAGAGGCTCCCTCTGGTGGTTACAAGCGGTACTGGACTGTCCAGTGAAGATTGTGAGGATTGGGAATCAGGTGTTACTGACTGGTCTTATATAAGGGACTCGCCTTCCCATCAGGGTTGCCGGTGATCAATTGTTCTGGTCTCAATCCTTGATTCCTGTTTCCTTTGTAGCCTGCTGTGTCGTGTCTGCATCTCCTGCTAACAGATAAGACATTTTCTTCTTTTTGTTTTTGTGCTTGATTTTTGCATTTTGTCCTGCACTTCTGTGGGGGCCTTCAGGGTCCCCTTCGGGGGCTTTTGCCCTCTCAGTTTAGTTCAGCCACTGATGTTTGTACATTTGCTTTTTCCAGTTTTTTCAGTGGCTGCTGTTTTGATTTTGTTACACCAGAGAACTAATTTAGGTGGTAGAGGTCGTGTGATCTCAGGTGTTTTTGAAATTAGTAGAGTTGGTGCTTTTCAGGGTTTCTTGGGATTGCAGTAAGTGCCCTTCCTATCCTTTTCTATTTAGGTAGTTTGGGCCCCAACGTTTGCTCATACTATTTTCTGTCTGTGTCAGTATTTCTTCTTGTCTAACCGCCATTACATGTTTGGGGGCTTTCTATGTTCTTTGGGGATCTGCTCCGGGGCAGATAGCTTTCCTCTTTCTATCTTTGGGTGTAGTTAGTTTCTCAGGCTGTGACAAGGCGTCTAGGACCAACGTAGGAACGCTCCACGGCTGCCTCTAGTTGTGGTGGTTAGTCAGGGTACTGCAATCTCATAGTTTCCAACTGCTCTGGTGTATTTCCTTTTTTACCTGCACTCCTCAGCTACCGAAACATAACAGTATCACCGGCCCAAATAAAATTGAATGGTACTCACAGAAGGGAAAAATATTGTGAAAGAAAAAAGGTTGTCAGAGTTGTCAGAGATATTTTTCTGTTTGTTGCATTTTTTTTTTCCTCTGTATCTCTGGGTGCTGGGGAGGATTTTTTCTCTCAATAGAGTTTGCACAGTTGTCTGGCCGTGTGGATCAGCTTGCCACTGAGGTTCGGAGTATTGCTACCTATCTTGCTAGGTTGCCTGTTGTGGAACCTAGGATTCCCATGCCAGATTTGTTTTTGGGGGATCGAGCCAAGTTTCTGAATTTCAAAAATAATTGTAAATTGTTTTTTGCCTTAAAATCTAAGTCCTCAGGGAACGCAGCGCAGCAGGTTCAAATTGTCATCTCTCTCCTGCGCGGCGATCCTCAGGATTGGGCTTTTTCCCTGACACCTGGGGATCCTGTTTTGAGTGATGTTGATGCATTTTTTCAGGCCTTGGGGTTATTGTACGATGAGCCTAGTGTCACTGATCAAGCTGAAAAAGCCTTGTTGGCATTAAATCAGGGGCTTGATGACGCTGAGTTATACTGTCAGAGATTCCGTAGGTGGGCAGTCCTGACCAAATGGAATGACGACGCTTTGGCAGCCCTTTTTCGGAAGGGTCTGTCAGATAATGTAAAGGATGTTATGGTGGGATTCCCTGTCCCCTCTGGTCTCAATGATTCTATGTCATTAGCGATTCAAATTGACAGACGTTTGCGTGAGCGGAGAAGTATGCATGGAATAGTGTTGCCTTGTGAACCTGCTTCTGAATCCATGCAGTGTGATAGAGTGGTTTCTGGGACACAGCGTCATAAGTTTCAAAAGCGCAATGGGTTATGTTTCTACTGTGGTGATGCCTCTCATGCTATTTCAGTCTGCCCTAAGCGGGGAAGACGTTTTGCACGCTCAGTTGTCTTGGGTAGTGTTCAGACTAAGTTTTTATTAACTGTTACTCTGATATGCTCTCTGTCCTCATTTTCTGCTCAGGCTTTCGTTGATTCAGGAGCAGCTATTAACCTGATGGATTTTGATTTTGCTAAACGTTGTGGGTTTCCCTTGATACCCCTACAGAAGTCTATTCCCCTACTGGGGATCGATTCCACCCCTTTGGCTGAGAATAAACCTCAGTTCTCTACTCAGGTGATAATGAGGGTTGAACCTGATCATCAGGAGAGCTGCAAATTTTTGGTTCTGTATAATCTGCATGACATTATCGTGCTGGGTTTCCTTGGTTACAGTCTCATAATCCTGTTTTGGATTGGAAATCTGTGTCTGTAACCAGTTGGGGCTGCCAATGTGTTAATACCAACACTCCTGTTTTTTCTGCCTCTCCCCAGGCTCAGGATGTTCCTGACTTTTTGATTGATTTTTCTGATGTGTTTAGCGAAAGTAAATCTGCATCCTTGCCTCCCCATAGGAGCTATGACTGCGCTATTGAATTAGTGCCTGGTAGTAAATTCCCTAAAGGTCGCCTTTTTAACTTGTCTGTACCTGAACATGACGCTATGCGGTCTTATATCAAGGAGTCATTGGAGAAAGGTCATATCAGACCATCCTCTTCACCCTTAGGTGCCGGTTTTTTCTTTGTGGCCAAAAAGGATGGTTCATTAAGGCCGTGTATTGATTATCGTCTTTTGAACAATATTACTGTGAAATATCAATACCCGTTACCCTTGATTTCTGACCTGTTTTCCAGGGTGAAAAACGCTACTTGGTCTACCAAGCTTGACCTCAGGGGGGCATATAACCTTATTCGCATTAAGCACGGGGATGAATGGAAGACGGCATTTAACACCCCTGAGGGGCATTTTGAGTACCTTGTGATCCCTTTGGGCTCACTAATGCTCCTTCTGTCTTCCAGTCCTTCATGAATGACATTTTCAGGGATTTTGTGGATAAATTTCTGATTGTTTATTTGGATGATATCTTGATTTTTTCCAATGACTGGGACTCTCATGTGAAACATGTTCGAACTGTATTCCAGATTTTGAGAGAGAATGCTCTGTATGTGAAGGGATCAAAGTGTCTTTTTGGCGTACAGAGGATCTCATTTTTGGGATTCATTTTGTCCCCATCTGTTATTGAAATGGACCCGGTCAAGGTTCAGGCCATCTGTGATTGGGTCCAACCTACTTCATTAAAGGCTCTTCAAAGATTTTTGGGTTTTGCCAATTTTTATCGTAAATTTATTGGTAATTTCTCGGTTATTGTTAAACCATTAACTGATTTGACCAAAAAGGGTTCTGATGTGGTGAATTGGCCTCCTGAGGCAGTCTCTGCATTTCAGGAACTTAAGCAGAGATTCATTTCTGCTCCTGTTCTACGGCAGCCTGATGTTTCTCTGCCATTTCAGGTGGAGGTTGATGCCTCTGAAATTGGGGCAGGTGCCGTTTTGTCCCAAAGAGATCCAGAGACCTCTAAAAGTAACCTTGTGCCTTTTTCTCTCGAAAATTTTCTCCTACTGAACATAATTATGACGTGGGTAATCGAGAGTTATTGGCCATGAAGTGGGCTTTTGAAGAGTGGAGACATTGGCTGGAGGGAGCCAAACATCAGGTGGTGGTCCTTACTGACCATAAGAATCTGGTTTATCTGGAATCTGCCAAGCGACTTAATCCTAGACAGGCCAGGTGGGCCTTGTTTTTCACATGTTTTAATTTTGTGGTTTCCTTTCTTCCTGGCACTAAGAATGTTAAGGCGGATGCCCTTTCAAGGAGTTTCCTTGCGGACTCTCCTGTGTTATCTGATCCTTCTGTTATTTTGAAAGAAGGTGTAGTTCTTTCCGCCATCTCGCCCAATTTGAGACTGGCTCTTGAGGGGTGTCAGGAGGATAGGCCCGAGCGCTGCCCTGTTGGGAAATTGTTTGTCCCGGACCACTGGAAAAAGAGTGTGATGTCTGAGATTCATTGTTCCGCGTTGGCCGGTCATCCCGGAATTTTTGGTACCAGAGACTTGGTTAGTCGGTCCTTTTGGTGGCCTACCTTGTCTCGTGATGTCAGGGAATTTGTGCAGTCTTGCGGGACTTGCTCTCGCTCCAAGCCTTGCTCTCGCTCTAGTGGTTTGTTGATGCCATTGCCTGTGCCCAAGAGACCATGGACCCATATCTCTATGGATTTCATTTCCGATCTTCCTGTTTCTCAGAGAATGACCACCATCTGGGTAATTTGTGATAGGTTTTCCAAAATGATACATCTTGTGCCATTACCTAAGTTGCCTTCCTCCTCTGAATTGGTGCCGTTGTTTCTTCAGCACGTGGTTCGTTTACACGTCATTCCTGAGAACATTGTGTCTGACAGAGGAGTCCAGTTTGTTTCCAGATTTTGGAGGACCTTTTGTTCTAAACTTGGTGTTCAATTGTCTTTCTCCTCGGCGTTTCATCCTCAGACCAATGGTCAAACTGAGAGAACAAATCAGACATTGGAGACTTATCTAAGATGCTTTGTGTCTGCTGATCAGGATGACTGGGTCTCTTTTTTGCCTTTGGCTGAGTTTGCTCTTAATAATAGGGCTAGCTCTGCCACTTTGATGTCTCCATTTTTCTGTAATTCTGGGTTTCACCCGCGATTTTCTTCAGGACAGACGGAGGCTTCTGTCTGTCCAGGTGTTGACTCTGTTGTGGAGCGTATGCAACAGATTTGGGACCAGGTAGTGCAGAGGTTGTCCCTCTCTCAGGAGAGGGCCCAGCGGTTTGCTAACCGGCATAGGACTGTTGGTCCTCGGTTTAAAGTGGGGGACTTGGTCTGGTTGTCCTCAAAAAATATTCCTATGAGAGTGGCATCTCCTAAATTTAAGCCTAGGTTCATTGGACCTTATAAGATCATGGAGATTCTTAATCCTGTTTCTTTTCGTTTGCTTCTTCCAGGGACATTTAAGATCCATAATGTGTTTCACAAGTCCTTGTTGAAGAGGTTTGTTGAGCCAGTGGTTCCTACTGCTTTGCCTCCTGACCCTGTTCTGGTTGAGGGCAATATGGAGTTTGAGGTTGAGAAAATTTTGAATTCTCGTTTTTCTAGACGGAAACTCCAGTATTTGGTTAAGTGGAGAGGTTATGGTCAGGAAGACAATTCTTGGGTGTTTGCTTCGGACATCCATGCTAGGAGACTCATCCGTGCGTATCATAGAACTCATCCTGACCGACCTGGTTGCTCAAGTGAGGGTTCGGTGACCCCTCCTCAAGGGGGGGGTACTGTTGTGAATGGACTTGAAATGAGTTCTGAGCAGAGGCTCCCTCTGGTGGTTACAAGCGGTACTGGACTGTCCAGTGAAGATTGTGAGGATTGGGAATCAGGTGTTACTGACTGGTCTTATATAAGGGGACTCGCCTTCCCATCAGGGTTGCCGGTGATCAATTGTTCTGGTCTCAATCCTTGATTCCTGTTTCCTTTGTAGCCTGCTGTGTCGTGTCTGCATCTCCTGCTAACAGATAAGACATTTTCTTCTTTTTGTTTTTGTGCTTGATTTTTGCATTTTGTCCTGCACTTCTGTGGGGGCCTTCAGGGTCCCCTTCGGGGGCTTTTGCCCTCTCAATTTAGTTCAGCCACTGATGTTTGTACAATTGCTTTTTCCAGTTTTTTCAGCGGCTGCTGTTTTGATTTTGTTACACCAGAGAACTAATTTAGGTGGTAGAGGTCGTGTGATCTCAGGTGTTTTTGAAATTAGTAGAATTGGTGCTTTTCAGGGTTTTTTGGGATTGCAGTAAGTGCCCTTCCTATCCTTTTCTATTTAGGTAGTTTGGGCCCCAACGTTTGCTCATACTATTTTCTGTCTGTGTCAGTATTTCTTCTTGTCTAACCGCCATTACATGTTTGGGGGCTTTCTATGTTCTTTGGGGATCTGCTCCGGGGCAGATAGCTTTCCTCTTTCTATCTTTAGGTGTAGTTAGTTTCTCAGGCTGTGACGAGGCGTCTAGGACCAACGTAGGAACGCTCCACGGCTGCCTCTAGTTGTGGTGGTTAGTCAGGGTACTGCAATCTCATAGATTCCAACTGCTCTGGTGTATTTCCTTTTTTACCTGCACTCCTCAGCTACCGAAACATAACAGATCAGGTTCAACCCTCATTATCACCTGAGTAGAGAACTGGGGTTTATTCTCAGCCAAAGGGGTAGAATCAATGCCCAGTAGGGGAATAGACTTCCGTAGGGGTATCAAGGGAAACCCACAACGTTTAGCAAAATCAAAATCCATCAGGTTAATAGCTGCTCCCGAATCAACAAAAGCCTGAGCAGAAAATATGGACAGGGAGCAAATCAGGGTAACAGTCAACAGAAATTTAGTCTGAACACTACCCAAGACAACTGAGCGTGCAAAACGTCTTCCCCGCTTAGGGCAGACTGAAATAGCATGAGAGGCGTCACCACAGTTATATAAACATAACCCACTGCGTTTTCGAAACTCATGACGCTGTGCCCAGAAGCCACTCTATCACACTGCATGGGTTCAGAAGCTGGTTCACAAGGCAACACTATTCCACGCAAACCTCTACGCTCACGCAAACGTCTGTCAATTTGAATCGCCAATGACATGGAATCATTGAGACCAGAGGGAGCAGGGAAACCCACCATAACATCTTTTACATTCTCTGACAGACCCTTCTGAACAAGGGCTGCCAAAGCATCATCATTCCATTTGGTCAGGACTGCCCACCTTCGGAATCTCTGACAGTACAACTCAGCGTCCTCAAGCCCTGATTTAATGCCAACAAGGCTTTTTCAGCTTGATCAGTGACATTAGGTTCATCGTACAATAACCCCAGAGCCAGAAAAAATGCATCAACATTACTCAAAACAGGATCCCCAGGTGTCAGGGAAAAAGCCCAATCCTGATGACAATTTGAACCTGCTGTGCTGCGTTCCCTGAGGACTTAGGTTTTAAGGCAAAAAACAACTTACAGTTATTTTGAAATTCAGAAATTTAGCTCGATCCCCTAAAAACAAATCTGGCATGGGGATCCTAGGTTCCACAACCGGCAACCCTGCAAGATAGGTAGCAATACTCCGAACTTCAGTGGCAAGCTGATCCACACGGCCAGACAACTGTGCAAGCTCCATTGAGAAAAAAAATCCTCAGCACCCAGAGAAAAAGAGGGAAAAAAAAAAATATCTCTGACAACTGACCTTTTTTTTTTTTTTTTTTACACTATCTTTCCCTTCTGTGAGTACCATATAATTTTCAGTTTGGCCGGTGATACTGTTATGATCTGGTAGCTGAGGAGAGCAGGCAAAAAAGGCAATACACCAGAGAGGTTGGAATCTACTGGATTGCAGTACACTGACTAACCACCACAGTTGAGACAAGAACAATTGATCACCGGCAACCCTGATGGGAGGGAACCTCCCTTATATAAGACCAGTCTGTAACACCTGATTGCCAATCTTCACAATCTTCATTGAATAGTTCAGTACTGTTTGTAACCACCAGAGGGAGCTTCTGCTCAGAATTCATTTCTAACACATTCACAACACAAGGGAATCGGCTCTCTCACAGTCTTGCCTAAAAACACAGCCATGAATAAAGAATGGTACCAGAATGTCCTCCAAGAGCAACTTCTCCCAACCCTCCAAGAGCAGTTTGGCGATCAACAATGCCTTTTCCAGCATGATGGAGCACCTTGCCATAAAGCAAAGGTGATAACTAAATGGCTCAGGGAACAAAACAGAGATTTTGGGTGCATGGCCTGGAAACTCCCCAGATCTTAATCCCATTGAGAACTTGTGGTCAATCATCAAGAGACGGGTGGACAAACAAAAACCTAAAAATTCTGACAAAATGAAAGCATTGATTGTGCAAGAATGGACTGCTATCAGTCAGGATTTGGTCCAGAAGTTAATTGAGAGCATGCCAGGGAGAATTGCAGAGGTCCTGAAGAAGAAGGGTCAACACTGCAAATATTGACTTGCTGCATTAACTCATTCTGTCAATATAAGCTTTTGTTACTCATATGTTTGCAATTATTATATTTCTGTCTGTGATAAAAACATCTGTCAAACACACATAAAAACCAGAGGGCAGCAGATCATGTGAAAAGTCTTAGTTACTTACCGTTAACGGTATTTTTCGAAGTCCATGACCGCACTACGGAGAGAGGGGATCCGCCCCTTAGGAACAGGAAACCTACAGATATAAAAGGGCGGCACCTCTCCCACGCATCAGTTGGATTACAGAGCATACAAGAACTACCAAGGTTAAATGGTATACAGCAAAAAATTATGCATCACACAGTAATATTGGTCAATTGTTTATTACATGTGGACTATATAAGAGGAAGAAGTGCACATAGAACACGGTTGGGAATCTAAGGGTGCTGTCATGGACTTCGAAAAATACCGTTAACGGTAAGTAACTAAGACTTTATTCGAACGTCCATGACAGCACTATGGAGAGAATTACAGAGAATAATAACTACTTAGGGAGGGACTACAGCCTGCAGCACCCTTAGTCCGAAAGAAAGGTCTGAGGAAGCACCCACATCTAACCTATAATGAGTGTAAAACATGTGTGGAGAAGACCACGTAGCTGCCTTACATATCTGGTCAATGGAGACTTCTGCCCTCTCTGCCCATGAAGTCGCCACAGCTCGGGTGGAATGCGCCCTTAGCCTCTCAGGTGCCGGCTTGCCCCTCGAGGTGTATGCCAGAGAAATTGCTTCCCTAATCCATCTGGCCAATGAGCTTTTTGTTATTCTGCGGCCTTTGTTAATTCCCTGAAAAGAGACAAACAATGCATTGTCCCTTTTCCAGGGATCAGAGACTGCCAAATATTGCAGGAGACATTTTCTAACATCTAGAGTATGGAGTTTTATCTCTTTTGATTAGATGGATTAGGGATGAAAGAAGGGAGAACAATTTCCTGTGTTCTGTGAAAAGCGGAAGACACCTTAGGTAGGTATGCCGGATCAAGCCTAAGTATTATCCTGTCATCCAGGACCCGAGTGTAAGGAGACAGTCTAGATAGTGCCTGGATGTCACTTACCCTCCTAGCCGAAGTTAATGCTACCAGGAAGGCGGTTTTTAGGGAAAGAATTTTTATTGATGCTGCTGAAATAGGTTCAAAAGGGGGTTCTGTTAAAGCAGTGAGAACAAGGTTCAAATCCCATGGCATGATTCTCTCCTTCACTATGGGTCTCGACCTACCCGCAGCTTTAATGAATCTACTGACCCAGTAATTATTGGCGATGTTGCAACTGAAGAGCGCTCCCAACGCTGAAACCTGCACCTTAAGGGTGCTCGTGGAGAGACCCAAGTCCAGACCCTTTTGCAGGAATTCTAGAATCTGGGCTATCGGTGTTGGGTCCCCTGCTACCACCCCCGAACTCTGAAGAAATTTTTTCCAAGTCCTAGCATAGATTCTAGTTGTAACCTCTTTTCTGCTCTTAAGGAGAGTATTAATTAGATTAGTAGAAAACCTCTTATCTCTCAGCAGCGACCGTTCAAAATCCACTCCGTCAGGTGGAGGTCCGCTACCTGAGGATGGTAGACTGGGCCCTGGGAGAGCAGATCTGGGATATCCGGCAGGACCCAAGGGTCGGCTATCGACATGTTTCTGAGACCTGAAAACCATGCCCTCCTGGGCCAGAAGGGAGCGACTACTATTACCCTTGCCCAAGCTTTCCTGACCTTCCTCAGTACTAGGGGGAGTAAAGACAAGGGAGGGAAGGCGTAGGCCAGATTGAAATCCCACTTTAACAGAAGAGCGTCCACTGCCAGAGGGCGTTCTCTGGGATTCAGAGAGCAGAACCGTCTCACTTTCCTGTTGGATTTGGTAGCAAAGAGATCTACCTCCGGTAGACCCCATTTCCGCACAATCAGGTCGAAGATGGAAGTTTTTAACGACCATTCTCCCTGACTCAGGAGATTGCGGCTTAAGAAGTCCGCCTCGGTATTTTCTTCTCCCCTTATATGTAGAGCCGTTAAAGAAAGAAAATGTCGTTCTGCTAACTGGAGTAGGTGCCTTGCCACTTCCATGAGAGGACCGGAACGAGTACCACCCTGGTGGTTGATGTAAGCGACTGTGACCCGATTGTCGGAGAGCACTCGAACGTGGTGACCCTGTAGATAGACAAGGAGCTTTTTAATCGCTTGCTCTACTGCCATTAACTCCTTCATATTAGAAGACATCTGTATTTGATCCAGCTCCCATAAGCCCTGAACCATAACATCCCCCATATGAGCACCCCATCCAGAAGGGCTTGCATCTGTCGTGACTATCCGGGATATTTCATATTCCCAGGGAACCCCCCTAGACAGGTTTGTCTCCTCTTTATACCAATCCAGGGACCTTATAGCAGCCTGGGACAAGGATAGCTGGCCTTCCAGGCAACCACCTAAAAGATTTTGATATAACAAAACCTCAGCCTGTAGCGTCCTTGTGTGAAATTGTGCCCACTGAACCGCGGGGATGCAGGAGGAGAGGGAGCCTAAAAGAGACATGGCTTTCCTAAGAGACATGGAGGGGTTATTAGAGGCGTTCAGGACCTGGTAACGCAAGCGAATCAATTTGTCTGATGGTAAACTACAGTTCTGATTCGTGAATCCAGAATTAGCCCTAAAAACTGCTGAACTCTCATCGGATTCAATCGAGACTTTTTGATATTTATTAGCCATCCTAGTCGCTCTAGGGTAGATATTGCTCTTTGCAGCTGCTCTAGGCAATGCTCTGCCATCTTTCCAATAATAAGAAAGTCGTCGAGGTAGGGGGACTATGAGCATATTGGATTCACGTAAGTGGGCCATGACTTCCGAAATAACTTTAGTGAACACTCGTGGGGCCACCGCCAAGCCAAAGGGAAGGGCGCTATATTGAAAATGTCGTAGAGATTCCCCCATGTGGACTGCTACTCTGAGGAAACGCTGATGGGCCACATGGATTGGTATGTGGTAATAAGCGTCTTTCAGATCTAACACCACCATAAGCAATTTTCAAACAGAAGCTTTATTGCTGAGCTGACCGTTTCCATTTTAAATGGGTGAATAACCAGGAATTTATTGAGGGCCTTTAAATTAATAATTGTCCTAAAAGAACCGTCCGGTTTATGGATCAAAAACAGAGGGGAGTAAAACCCTTTACCCCACTCCGCTTCCAGCACCTCCACTAGGACTTTTTTAGTGTAAAGCTCTTGTATTTCCAACTCTAGAGCGGCCTTGTAAGGTTCTATGTATATATTCCTGAAACTCAGTTTGTTCGTCAGCCATTTTACTTTCTGTCTTGCTGCAGCTATCTTGCCCTCAGTCAAAATGGAGTTTCCAGCTTGCATGTTCCCGCCCTGATTCTCTCCTTTGCTTCTTAAGCAGCCACAGCTGAGCAATCAGTGCTTCAGAATCTAGCCTGCAGTGAACCTGTGACTTGACTCCTGTAAGCCTTGGACCTTGTACTCCAGCTATTCCTACTGAGGAACTCTGAAGCACTTGTGGACTCTGAACCCTGCTCTTTGAAAGACCCACGTTTGCATGGACTTACGGTAACAGAGAAGAAGATCCTGAATCTGTATTGGAGAGTGATTGCTGAGCTTGGATTACTCTGGCCTGCTGTGTCTCCTGTTTCTGTGTCTGCAAACTGTGTGACTATTTCTGCCAACTTGTATGAAGTAATACAGGACTTTTCTATATCAAACCTGTGACTCCTGTGTTTTCATCGCACCCAAGCACAAGACGCTATATGAACTGTACTACATACATTACAAGATTCTGAAGCCAAAACGTTAGTGTCTGCTGGGTCTGGAAGGCTGTGTCTGCTGTACTGTGGATATCAGACGTCCGGTTGTACTTTCTGTGATGACAGTGGTTGTGACTTCTCAACCATTCCAGGTGAGCAATTCCCTTAAGTTTTTTCTTTTTGCAGTGTTACCACAGGTAAACACTATTGTTTTTTTTTTTTTTCCTTTCTTTTCTCTTTTTTGTCTGCTGTAACTCTGGATATCAGATGTCTGGTTGAAACTTTCTGTGATGATAGTGGTTGTGACTCCTCACAACCATTCCAGGTGAGCAGTTCCCTTAATTTTTTTTTCTCTCTGCAGTGTTGCCACAGGTGAACACTATTGTTTTTTTTTCTCTCCTCTTCTTCCAGTAATCCTGTCTTAAAAGATCTGGAAAATGGAGGCCCGCATAAAGGAACTTTGCGGAGTGACTGATAATATCCTTGCAGATTTGCAGAATATAAAGACCCGTTTTACAAATCTACAGGACCTCAATAATCACAATTTGCAAGTGGTTGGACAGACTACCCAGGATTTGCGAGCCAGGATTGAGGTTCTAGAGGGGCGAGTCCAGGCTCCTGCCGTAGCCCGAGTGCTGGGATTCCCAAGTTGCCCCCTTTTCGTTTTGGCGGTGAACGTGAGAAATTCAGGGGATTTATTAATCAATGCAATCTTTTTTTTTCTGCACATGCTTCACAATTTCCCACTGAACGATCTAAGGTGCTTACTATAATTATGTTGCTTACCAACAAGGCTTTAATGTGGGCAAACCCTCTGATTGAGACTGAGGATGATTGTTTGAATCACCTTGATGATTTTATTTCAGCCATGGGGCAGGTGTTTGATGACCCCAATCGAGGTGCAACAGCTGAAGCAGCCATGTTAGCTTTGCGCCAAGGTAAGCACTCGGTAGCTGAATATGCCTTGGATTTCAGGAGATGGGCCCTTGATACCACCTGGGACAGTTCGGCCAAAAAATCTATTTTTCGAAAGGGGTTATCTCCACTGATTAAGGATGAACTTGCTCGTGCCGACCCTCCCACTGCGTTAGGTGACTTTATTAACTACTGCATCCGTATTGATACTCGTCTGACTGAACGCACCCAAGAGAGAGGGTTTGAAAGAAATCGTGTTTAACCTTTTCCTCCCTTCCTCTCCAGTTTAAGGGGAACCTTTGAGTAGGTTTACAGGGAAAACCTGCCCTAAACCCCTGCAGGTGGGATTTCTTTACAACGAGGGTTAGTGATCCCCGAAAGGGAAACTTGTTTTAAGGAAATCTTTGTTTTTATTTGTGGTTTTCAGGGCACTTCTTATAAACGCCCCAGCTTTCCCGAAAGGGATATGAAAGCACTCATTAAATTTGTGAGTGTTCGAGGGGGGGATCTGTCATTTTCCCGACCCTAGGCTCCAAAGGACCCTGCAGAAACGATCATGATTCCCGGGGATTTAAAAACCCCGTTCCCCTGGGGGGGGGGACGTTGACTGTGAAAACCGCTCCCTTTTTTTAAGTTTCCTCAGCTTTTTTGTCCCAGTGAGTTGTAAGAAAAAAAAATTTCTTTGTTTCTTTTTCAAAATTTGGGGTTTTTGATAGTTTGGGTGTTAGCTTGTATAAAAGGGATCGGGGGGCAAGGGGAAAAATTTTTGGTTCCCCTTTGCTCTGAAAACAGGAATACGTTCAGTGAAAAAAGGCAAATCCATTTACGAGGGGAAATGTGGATGGCCCCCTGTGCCTTGGACCAGTGGTCGGAAACAGTCCCTTTGGGGGTTTTTAAATGGGGTAAAGTTCTTTCAAGAGAAACTTTTCCTTTTTGCTTATCTTTTTCCCCCCATTTTCCCATTATTTTTAGGGTACCAGGGCTGCGGTCAGAATTCCCAAATAACGGGGGGAAGCCCAAGGGGAATTAAAATTTCCAGAGAACGTGGGGAAAAAAAGTTTCAGTTGCTCTGTTCCAAAGGGAAATCATGTCAGTCCCAAAATACCAGTGTATACCGGGGGACTAGGTGGATTTATGTGACAAAAAGGAACGCGGGGAACAGTTCCTCTCCCCCGTCCATATGATTGTCCAATTGAATTATTGCTGGAGCAGAGAAACCTTTTGGAAAAGATCCCCCTGGGGGGGCCCGAGCAAAGGTTTTTTAAAGGTTTACATAGATGAAAAATTACCCGGGGTTTCCCATACGCCCTCTTCATTCCTGCAGGGCCCCCATCTTTTTTTTAAAAAAGGGAAAAGATGGATCTCTGAGCCATGCGTAGATATGGGGAATCAAAAAGGTTACTATTGGGGAAACCCGTTATCCATTCCCTTTAATCCCTGGTTTTTGGAGAAAAGGTGCGCCCATAAAAAATTTTTTTTCTAAATTTTAGATCTTCGTGGGGCCTAAAAATTAGCCCGAAATTAAAACCGGGGGGGTTTGGGGGGAAGGGTGAATTTAGGTCCGTAGGGGAACACTTTGAATATTAGTTACCCTTTTTGGGTTTGGGATTTCCCCCCCAAAGCCATTTTCCCAAAAAACCAACTTGGTGAATGAATTTCAGGGTCTCCTAGATACTTTCGGGGGAAAATTTATTTGGATGATATTCAAATTTTTTTTCTAACCCCAAAAGAGGAACATCATGGAATGTGAGAAGGGGTTTTGGAACGTCAAAGAAAAATTAATATCTTTACATCAAAACTTGAAAAAAGGGGGTGAAATTTCCTTTGGACCCAAAAATTTAATTTTTTGGGGTTTGTACTTTTCTAAAAAGGAATTAGTAGGATGGAAGCAAAACCCAAGCCTTTAAAGGGTTGGCCCCAAAAATCCCGAAATGTGAAGGAGGGACAGCGCTTATCGGGTTTGCCCAAATTTTATAGACGTTTCATTTGAAATTTCTTGAAAGGGAGTGTACCTACCCCAACTTACCCCGGGAAAAAGGGCTGGTTTTCCCGGGCTCCCCCAAACCGGAAACATTTTCCGTCTAAAAAAATAAAAATTTTTCCATTTCACCTATCCCAGTAATTTCCCCCCCCGAGCTTGCCTTATAAAAGAGGTGGATGCTTCGGGCGGGCCGTTGGAGTTTAAATTCTCAGAGAAAAGGTTTAGAAGAATTTTCTTGTTCCCCGTGCATTCTTTTCCAGCAGTTGTCTTGGCTTTAGAGGAACTCGATGTGGGGGAATAGAGAGTTGTGGCCAAATTTTTGCGTTCAAGAATTTGGGACACCTTTTTCAGGGAGTGCAAGGGAAATAGTGTCCCGAAAGCCATCGTAAACCTTTAGTTTATTTAGGTCGGCTAAGTGCCTGATCCCCGCCAGGGTGCTGGAATTTTTTTTCTTAAAAACCCAAATTTTAATTTTTTTTTTCTCTTATGACCAGGACGGCAAAAAGGGAAAAGGGTGATGCACTTCTTAGGATTTTTTTCAAACAGAGACAGTCCCAAATTTCTCCTCTAAGATATTTTTCCGACTCTAGATTCCTAGGGGTAATTCATAATCAAGGGGCCTTTTTAAGGGGTTTAAGGAAGCATAAACCTGCGGGTTTCTTTTTGGCAAACCCCAAGGGCGTAAATCTTGCTTTTAAGGAAAAAGGGGTGGGGAAATTTGGGAAAACGTTGTTTTATTCCTGAAACAGTCAGGTTTTTGAGATTGAAACCAAATTAAAGATTCCCCAAAATGTGGGCATAGGAAAGGGAAATTTTAAAGACACAGGAAATTTTTTTTTTTCGTTTTTTTGGTGGCCACTTGAAGGGGAAAGGTGTTTTGAATTTTTGTCACTTCCCTGTGAGGGCTTTTGGGGGGATCAAAAACCCCGCTCCTCAAAATGGTTGTTAAGCCTCTTCCCACCCCCTCCCCCCCGTTGGGGGGTCCATTTTATGGACTTCATTGTGGAGTTTTCCAAAAAATTTAGGGAAAAAAAAACCATTCTTTTGGGGTTTTTGAACCCTCTAAAAAAGGGAGCTCATTTTATCCCTTTTTGTCGGCCCTTTAAAACCCGCAAAACGACACAGATTTGTGATTAAAAAATGTTTTTTTCGCTTCATGGGACCCGGGTGAGGTTATTTGGTCGAGGGGTGCAATTACATTCTAGGGTTTTTGGGAAAATTTTGTGCCGCTTTTGGGCATTTTTGTAAACCCTTTTTTGCTTTTATCCCGACTAATGGACGGGCCCGAACGAACAATTTAAAAACCCGGAGCAGTATCTTTCCCTGCTTTTTCTGCCCCTAAGGATGATTGGGTGGATCTACTTCATTAGTGAGTTCTGTTATAAAAAAATTCAGAGTGGGCCCCCACAAACAGTCTCCTTTTTTTCTAATCTTTGGGTTTTATCCTAAATTTACCCCGATTTCCCCTAGAAAACCTTTAAGCAGTGGTGAAAAGGGAAACAGTCTTTAAGAAGAATATGGTCTTCTAAAGGAAAAAATTTGGAATTTGGTTTAAGAAAGGTACAAGAAAAAAGCAGATTTAAAATTTTGTAAACCTGCACCCGTTTTTAAGGTAGGAGACTTGGTTGGCTGTCAAACCCGAAAAACTTAAGTTAAAGGGTTCCCTGGTTTTAAAAATTTGGGGGCCCTAAAATACTTTTGGGCCTTTTAAAAATCAGTAAAATTATAAGTGCCCTTGCTTGTCGTTTTTCAAAAGCCCAGAAAATAAAGAGAATTCCCCCCTGTCTTTCATGTATCCTACTTTAAAGGGCGACCCCAAAAACGGGTTTTTGGACGTTCTCTCCTTTCCTGGGCCCGTGTAGTCGTTGGGGCAGGGAAAAATTTGTGGTGGAAAGGATTTT
>JARQOD010000005.1:13975266-14006801 GCA_033576555.1 Oophaga sylvatica | reverse complement strand
GGGGTATTGTGGGGGCTAGGGCACTGGGGGGGGTTAATGTGAGGGATGGGGTATTGTGGGGGCTAGGACACTGGGGGTTAATGTGAGAGGATGGGGTATTGTGGAGGAGGGGTAAGGGCACTGGGGTGAATGTAAGAGGATGGGGGTATTGTGGGGCTAGGGCACTGGGGGGTAATGTAAGAGGATGGGGGTTTTGTGGGGCTAGGGCACTGGGGATTTAATGTGAGAGGATGGGTATTGTGGGGGGGGGGTACAGGGCACTGGGGTAAATGTAAGAGGATGGGGGTATTGTGGGGGCTGAAGTGCGGGGGGCAACAGGGCACTGGTTGGTGAATGTGAGAGGATGGGGATATTGTGGGGGCTGGCGCACAGGGGTTGATGTGAGAGGATGGGGTATTGTGAGGGAGGGGGGGACAGGTCACTGGGGTTGAATGTAAGAGGATGGGGGTATGTGGGGTAGGGCATCGGGGGTTTACTGTGAGAGGATGGGGTATTGTGGGGGCTAGGGCACTGGGGGGGTTAATTGAGAGGAGGGGGTATTGTGGGGCTGAAGTGGGGAGGGGCAACAGAGCACTGAGGGGTGAAATGTGAGAGGATGGGGTATTGGGGGTCAGTGGGACAGACACTAAGGGGTGCATGTGAGATGATGGGCTGTTGGGGTGTGGGGTGGGGGACAGGGGAGGTAGGGGGCTTTTTTTTTTACTTGTGAGCTCCTTAATACTTTAATAATAGATTAATATTTCAGTATTATTATAACAAGGCATAGACAGACGGCCGTATAACTCATGCGAGGATCGCACTGCAATCCTCGGACTTGCTGGTACCGCTCCTGACATGTATAATATATGGTATATACAGCGTAGTGTCGCATACACTGCTGTATTATACAATATAAAAACAGTTCTAATGCTCCATACCTAATATGCAGGATAATGTACAGTGTATATGATGTAACCTGTATAAGATGCGACATTGCTTGCCCCCCCCCTAGTTTTGTCCTGGGTACGCCCATGGGTAAGACTGCAATAGTAACGCTCCCCTTTATCGTTGGAAACGTGCATTCGGGTCTTTTGTGGTTCAACCCAAGTCTTGGGCTCACTGGATCAGCTACCTTGTTAACGCCCATAGACTTATGACTCGCACTTGGCTTTGATCAAGTCAAATGAGGTGTGGTTTGCAACCCTCTGCTGAAAGCTAATTCATGTAAATTAAAGGTGACACTTGACTTTAATCTTCCACTATGGGGAATGTTTTTCTGAAGTGCTGATCATATTAAATAGCCACAGGGTGGTGCAATTGCTCCATCATGCATGTCAGAAGTGCTAGCTAGTATAGTCCAGGTAAGAAATATCCATCATGGTCAACAGGTCTGAGCTCTTTTCCAGTTGTAATAACTTGTTGGACTCAGTCTTGAGCAGTTTTGCTCCTAGCCTTTTCCGCTTTGATGGTCTATGTTATTGATTCCGAATGCTGTTCCAAATGAAAGAAAATGATCTTACTTGTGTGATCTACTGGAGGTAGCTACCCTTCATTCGCACATTTTAACACCTTTTAACAATCCTTGCAACATGACTAGGAATATGAGCTAGATTATCCAATATTCACCATTACTTAGGTGGTTTTTTCAGTAAAGAGTCTGACATTGACTTGTAAAGCAGATTCCTCTACTAGGTGGAAACTAGAGGATAGTGTATTTGTAAAAGACCCATTTTATCGGGTGACCTGAGACCAGGGTCTCCTTTCCTGGCCCTAATACTAGGGGGCGCCCTGCTCCAAAGGATACTTCAGATGGCGAAGATGCTGGGGCCTCCAGCTTCTCCTCTCACCAACTCCTTCCCTCCATTAGCCATGCAGCAAAAGCTAACTCTGACGAGGATTAGTAACCCCACTACAGTACCCCTATTCTACGAGGGACCTCAGACCGGTTTATTAGGGTGTGTCACATGAAATGCATGAACCAGTCTGGCTGCATGAACATCAGATGATGGTACCCACATCCTCTCCTCAGGACCGTACCCCCTCCAATGTGCCAGATACTGAAGCGACCAACGAACAAGACAAGAGTCCAAGATTTTTGCAGTCTGGGACTCCAGATTACCATTGACAATGACAGGAATGGTGGTAGAGGTTGATGGTATGCAGATGCAACATATTATTTGAAGAGAGAACGGTGAAAAACAGTCATCGCCAAAAGTTTTGAGAAATGACACAAATATTATATTTTCACATGATTGCTGCCCTCTGGTTTTTATGTGTGTTTGACAGATGTTTTTATCACAGACAGAAATATAATAATTGCAAACATATGAGTAACAAAAGCTTATATTGACAGTTAGAATGAGGTAATGCAGCAAGTCAATATTTGCAGTGTTGACCCTTCTTCTTCAGGACCTCTGCAATTCTCCCTGGCATGCTCTCAATCAACTTCTGGACCAAATCCTGACTGATAGCAGTCCATTCTTGCCAATCAATGCTTTAATTTTGTCAGAATTTTTAGGTTTTTGTTTGTCCACCGTCTCTTGATGATTGACCACAAGTTCTCAATGGATTAAGATTGGGATTTCCAGGCCATGGACCCAAAATCTCTATGTTTTGTTCCCTGAGCCATTTAGTTATCACCTTTGCTTTATGGCAAGGTGCTCCATCATGCTGGAAAAGGCATTGTTGATCGCCAAACTGCTCTTGGGAGGGTTGGGAGGGGGAAGTTACTCTTGGAGGACATTCTGGTACCATTCTTTATTCATGGCTGTGTTTTTAGGCAAGACTGTGAGAGAGCCGATTCCCTTGGCTGAGAAGAAACCCCACACATGAATGGTTTCAGGATGCTTAACAGTTGGCATGAGACAAGATGGTGGTAGCGCTCACCTTGTCTTCTTTCCCAATGAGGTGTTTTCCTGATGTACCAAACAATCGAAGAGGGGATTCATCAGAGAAAATAACTTTACCCCAGTCCTCAGCAGTCCACTGCCTGTACCTTTTGCAGAATATCAGTCTTCCATGATGTTTTTTCTGGAGAGAAGTGTTCTTTGCTGCCCTCCTTGAGACCAGGCCTTGCTCCCAAAAGTCTCCGCCTCACAGTGCGTGCAGATGCACTCACACCTGCCTGCTGCCATTCCTGAGCAAGCTCTGCACTGCTGGTAGCCCAATCCCGCAGCTGAAACACTTTTAAAGAGACGTCCTGGCGCTTGCTGGTCTTCTTGGGCGCCCTGAAGCCTTTTTGGCAACAATGGAACCTCTCTCCTTGAAGTTCTTGATGATGCGATAGATTGTTGACTGAGGTGCATCTTTCTAGCTGCGATACTCTTCCCTGTTAGGCCATTTTTGTGCATTGCAATGATGACTGCACGTGTTTCTTTAGAGATAACCATGGTTAACAGAAGAGAAACAATGATGCCAAGCACCAGCCTCCTTTTAAAGTGTCAGTGGTTTCATTCTTACTTAATCATGACAGATTGATCTCCAGCCATGTCCTCATCAACACCCCACACCTGTGTTAAAAGCGCAATCACTGAAAGAGGTTAGCTGGTCCTTTTAAGGCAGGGCTGCAATGATGGTTGAAATGTGTTTTGGGGGATAAAGTTCATTTTTTTAGCCAAATATTGACTTTGCAAGTAATTCTGTTAAGCTGATCACTCTTTATAACATTCTGGAGTATATGCAAATTGCCATTAGAAAAAGTGAAGCAGTAGACTTTGTAAAAATTAATATTTGTGTCATTCTCAAAACTTTTGGCCATGACATTATGGATCCGAAAGGTAGACGGTAAAGCAAGGCGGAATGCTACTGGATTGATGATGGCTATGATCTTATAAGGACTGATAATCCTGGGACCCAGTTTCCAAGATGGAACCATCAGCTTAATGTTCCTAGGACAGCCACACCAAGTTACCAACACACAGGTCCGGACCCACCAAACATCTCCTATCAGCCACACTCTTGTATTTGGATCCCATCTTCCTCAAATTTATAACCCCCTGCCACATGGTAGAAAGGAAGATGAAAACCGTTCATCCTCCGGTAATCCAGAACGGCGATTACCATTAAAAAAAAAAAATAGAGATGGATAAGGAATTACCACGCCTACAAACTAAACAGCAATCGCTAATAACTCCTCCAGCTCTCCTCATACTGTGTAGCCCTGGTACACAATACCAGGAGGATGAGTGGAGAGGTAACAGTTAAGGTCTCTTCATGTCATCATGTACCTTCAAACACGCCCAGTAGGGGTTGAAGAGAGAGATTTAGTTAGTCTGTGTCCGGACTTCAGAGTGAGAAGTCTGTGTTTTTCTGTCCTTGGACAGAGGAGAGTGTGTCCAGACTTAGGAGAGACAAGACGTCTTAGGGACTCTGCTCTATCTTCAGCTTCAAATCGTGGAGTCTAGTATAGGTACTTTAACGTACCCGAGCCTAGTCAAAGCTGTGCCCCACTGGAGACAGGCTGAAATATCTCCTGAGAACTGAGCAAGTCGAAGGGCAAAAGTGGAAGAAAGCAAGGAAGTGCTATAGGTGAAGAATACCTGCACGAATCTACCGGTTACTGGGGACCGAAGAATCATCTTTGTTTCAAGCAAGGTGATAAGAATAGCCAGAAAATCTACCGGACCCTAGGTCGCGGCGGATAAGCCCATACAGTCAGTACGTAACTGGGGTCAGAGGAAGTGAGGACCGTGAGTCAGTGCACGACAATATAGGAAATCATCTTTCTCACAAAAAGGCTCCAACCACAACACTGATCGGGCAGAACAGCTAAAGATAAGCTGGAATTATAGAGAGGACTACGCTTCAGGCTGGTCGTACTCAGCTTCATTGGAGTTAAAGGAGGCCCCTAAACTTGCTTAACCGTTTGCCTCAAAGCTCATCCTCCATCAACCCCATCAGCCTCCCTGGGACCTGCTTTACCATTCTGCAAGTAAAGGTATGGAAAGACTTTGACTGTGTGAGACTGAGTTATTACTGCATGCCTGCACAATCCCTACCTAACTACCGACCTGAGGGAAGAGTCCCACCTGTAGGGGACCCGACATCTAGCTGCCTCACCATCCCCTCAGAGATCTACAGCAGCGCTGGTACAAATTACCAGAATACTACAGGTGGCGTCAACGAACTGTATATAGTTATCCCTGTAAATATTCCCAACAACAACATACGCCAGACCGCCCGGGCCACAGACCGAGCCACAGCTACCTGTGACAAAATCCCCATAGACTTCTACGGGCTCGGCTCTGAGTACCCCATTGCCCTGGTAACCCACAATTGTGGTGGCGGGTCGACACAAATTTTGGCGTCACGAACAGGATACGAAACTCGCAGAATTGCGAGCCCTGCGTGCCTATGTAACTGTTTGAGTGAAAAAGACTGTTGCTGTTGTTTGGCGCTAAAATCCGCCATTTTGCCGCCATATTCGCGCCCTCAGGCGCTGGAGAAGAAGGTGGGCGTACCTGTAAAAGCGCGCTGTTGCCTGGCTCCGCCCCCGGCTCTGACTCATCGGCAGGTCCTGCGACAGGAAGTGAACGCTCTGACATCAGAGCGCCTGCGACGAAGGTCCTGTTCCCACTGCGGTGCCTGTGAAGTAGCAGCGTCTGAAACCGGTAGGCTCCGTTTAACCAAGGGGGCGCTAAGATGTCACAACAACAGGCTGACAGTGCGGCCCCGGCCGGAGGGCTTAATCCCGCACCGTCTGGTATTGTAGCGCCAGATGGAGGCGCAGGCCCAGCACCTAGTCCGGTAGTCCCGATCATGCCACTAACGCTTCCATATATGCTGGGGCGAAATGGCTTCCCCAGTACAGCGGTGAGCCAGGCACATTATCAGGCTTCAAGCGGAAGTTAAGCAGCCTATTGGAAATGTACTCCATGCCTGAGAAACAAAAAGCTGCTGTGTTAATAGGGCAGTTAACTGGCGCTGCTGAGAGGGAAGTGGAGACTTGGGATACCGTTGATCTGGAGTCGGTACCTGCGATTTTTCTTAAACTAAATGCCATATTTGAAGACCGCACAGAAACGGATCTCCGGATGGCCTTCTATCACTGTTCACAGCGCCAGGTGACAGCATCCGGGACTATGCTTGCCGATTGCAAGGAGCCCTGAAAGCACTCAAGCAAGTTAACAATTTAAATGCTCTCCATGAGAATAAAATGTTGAAAGAACAGTTTATACAGGGATTGAGATCCCCAGAGGAACGCAGAACTGTAAATTGGTGGTCCTTAGATCATCCGGATGCTACCTTTGATGCCCTAAAGGACATGGCAATAAAAGGGCTGCGGCCCCTGGGCAAACCTGAGGTGGCCACCCAACATCATCAGGGTGAAGTCACTCCGGAACCGGCAGTAACCCCCTGTTCCCCGCTAGTGGCTGAAGCCAAAGCGCAGGTGACATCTCCTAGTGAATTGGACTGTCTGCGCTCAGAGGTGCGCCAGCTGACTAAAAATCTGGCTGCTGTTATGAGTGCCCTGCAACTGCGGAAAGAAGAGGAAGGAAAAATCTTGCTAGCGGACTGCCCAGAAGACGTCCCGTGGATGCACCGGAGAAGAAAGAAGACGTCGCCCCCCCGGAGGAGGACAACGCCACCCCCAGGAGCAACCTCTGATCAACACCCTTCTCGTCGAGAGATCGTCTGTTTTCGCTGCAACCGAAAAGGTCATTTGTCTCCACAGTGTCCTTTAAACGGGCAGAACCTGGGTCCAAGGGCCAACACCAGGAGAATACCCGCCAGGCCCCCTAGACTGGAACCGCAGGTATGTGGGCGGGCGACCTACCTGTCCATTATTTTAGATGGGATTGCTGTTCCAGCATTGCTAGACACTGGGTCTCAAGTCACTCTTATACCTGATGCCCTATATACCAAGTACTGGTCAATGGACGATCTTAAACCCCCGAGCCTTGACTTTACCGTATATGCTTCTAATGGTCTTCCTGTAGAAGTACTTGGAACAAAATGTGTAGATGTAAAGGTGGGAAGAGAGGAGTTGAAAGACCAGGGACTTCTGGTAGTGAAGACTGTAAATGAGGAGAATGGTCTAAATATAATATTGGGTACTAATGTTATTGGTAATTGTTTGGAAGAAGTAGTGTTCTTGCTCCAACAGCTCGCTGAGATTGCCCGACCAAGGCAGAGAGGAGTCATCCAAAGAGAGATCCGGGCCCTGGTGTGTCAGCAACAAGCGAAGCTTACCGACGGTGAAATTGGTAATGTACGGGTCACTGACTCGAATCCTATTGTGATACCCCCAATGAGTGAAATGATCATTTGGTGCAGGGCAGCCATAGGTCTGAGAGGACAGAATTACCAAGCTGTAGTAGAACCCCACCATTCCGAACATAGACCTACACTTATGACTGCTAGAGGAGTAGTAGAAGTGGTGAATGGGAGAGTACCTGTACGGCTTCTCAATTGGGGAGATGATGAGGTAAATTTACCCCGTTATGCAACCATTGCTAAACTTCATGCTGTCGACAATAATTCCATTCTCCCGGCTGAGTCCTTAGACTCCTGTCAAATAGAGGAGGACAATGACCCAGCAACTCAGGTGGCGGAATGGTGTCAGCAGCTCCATGTTGGGACGGACACCACTCCCGCTCACCAGAAGCAAGGGGTATTACGGGTGGTGCATGAGTACGCCCAAGTGTTTAGCAAAAATCCACTTGATTTTGGGATCATTAAGGGAGTACAACATCATATCCCTACAGGCAGCCATCCTCCCATCAAAGAGCGGTATAGGCCCATACCTCCAGCTCATTATCAGAAGGCTAAAGAAATGTTGAATGATATGAAGAAAGCTGGGGTGATAAGGGATAGTTGTAGTCCCTGGGCAGCCCCTCTAGTTCTGGTTAAAAAGAAAGATGGTAGTATGAGAATGTGTGTGGATTACAGGCAGGTGAACCGCATAACACACAAGGATGCATACCCGCTACCACGTATAGAGGAATCATTAGCTGCTCTGAAAACGGCTAACTACTTTTCTACCCTTGATCTGACTAGTGGTTACTGGCAAGTGGCTGTGGCTGAGGAGGATCGTGAGAAAACGGCTTTCACCACCCCAATGGGGCTCTGTGAGTTCGACAGAATGCCGTTTGGGCTCAGTAGTGCCCCAGGAACATTTCAGAGAGTGATGGAAAACTGTCTGGGACATCTCAATTTTGAAACCGTGCTGCTATACCTAGACGACGTTATCGTGTATTCCAAGACCTATGAGGACCATCTGAAGCACCTGGCAGAAGTGTTTGAGTCCCTGTCCAGGTACGGGATGAAGTTGAAACCCTCAAAATGCCATCTACTCAAGCAGAAGGTACAATACTTGGGGCACATCGTCAGTTCGGAAGGAGTAGCGCCGGACCCAGAGAAAGTCACTGCCATCCAGAAGTGGCCGGAGCCGAAGAACCTTAAGGAAGTGCGACAGTTCCTGGGACTAACGGGTTTTCTATAGGAGATTCGTGAAAGATTACACGAAGAAGGCAGCTCCTTTACAGGACCTCCTGGTAGGACAATCCTTAAAGAGCAGAAACCCTCCCTTTAACTGGGGTAAAGAACAGGCTGAAGCATTCCAAAAGATGAAAGAGATCCTGACAGGTGATGAGATCTTAACCTATCCTGATTACAGCCAACCGTTCCTGTTGTACACCGACGCCAGTAATGAAGGGCTGGGAGCAGTTCTCAGTCAGAAGCAGAATGGACAAGAAAAAGTCATCGCATATGCTAGCAGAAAACTCAGGCCAACTGAAAGGAATCCGGAAAATTATAGCAGCTTCAAGCTAGAGTTTCTGGCGCTGGTCTGGGCCATTACTGAAAGATTTAAGCACTATCTGGCCTCCAATAAGTTCACTGCGTACACAGACAACAACCCGTTAACGCACCTGGAAACCGCCAAGCTGGGCGCCATGGAGCAGCGATGGATGGCTCGGTTGTCCAATTACCAGTTTACTATCAAGTACCGGGCAGGTCGAAAGAATGCTAATGCTGATGCGTTGTCCCGAATGCCGCATGACTCTGATACAGAAGAAGAATCGGACGACCTGGAAGAAATTGAGCTACCCGCGTTCCATCGAAATGGGGTAGTCCACGAGCATCGAGTCCACAGAAAGCAGAATGGTGCAACATTAAATCCTTTACCCCATCACAGCTGGAAAGAGACTCAGGACAGTGATCCAGTGGTCAGCCACATCAAGGAGTTGTTAAAGCAAGAAGGCTCCTCTTTGGAAAAGGATGCACCTATGCCCGCCAAGCTCCTGTGGAACGAGAGAAGCAGGTTGTTCCTGTACCGTGAGAAGTTGTGCAGAAGATACGTCAACCCCAGAACCCATGAAATGGTCTGGCAAATAGTGGTCCCCAAGGCAGACGTCCCTATGGTGTTGGAAGCGTACCACGATCAAGCAGGACACTTTGGCTGGAGGAAGCTGGAGACCCTGTTGAGATGCCGGTTCTACTGGGTAGGGATGCGCAGCTCCATCGAGAGGTGGTGTCGGAACTGTGGACCCTGTGGTCTCAGAAGAAAGGACTACGGAAGTCAGAAGGCCCCCTGCAACCTATCCGGACGACTCGTCCCCTGGAGATTGTGGCCCTGGACCACGTCAAACTGTCACCGAGTAGATCTGGATACTCATACGCCTTGACCATGGTGGACCATTACTCCAGATTTCTGGTAGTCGTTCCAGTGAAAGACCAGACTGCAGTGACGGCAGCGAAGACCTTTCAAGCAAGCTTCTGCAGACCGCATGGGTATCCCGAGCAAGTCTTAACCGATCAGGGACCTGCTTTTGAAGCCGATTTATTCAAGGAATTCTGTCATATGTACGGGTGCAAGAAATATAAGAACAACACCATATCACCCTCAAACCAACGGTCTTTGTGAAAAGATGAACCATATTGTCCTTGACTTGTTGAGATCCATACCGTTGGAAGACAGGAATCGATGGCCGGATTTACTACCTGATTTGGTTGATTTGTATAATCATATACCTGTAAGCTCAACTAACTGCACTCCAGCCTATCTGATGAGAGCAAGGCCTGGAAAACTACCAATGGATCTAGAACTTGGAGTGGTAGAACCGGAGGCAGACGACGCCATTGAAAACTGGGATGTCAATCGGCAAGAGCAATACAGAAGAGTACAAATCTGTGTAGAGGAAAGTCTTAATAAGGCACGGGAGAAACAGGAAGATGTTTACAACAGAAATGCTCCTGCAAAGCCTCTGATGCCTGGAGAGGTAGTATTAAAAAGGAAAAGGAAGATGCACAAATTGGATAATCAGTGGGAGCAAGAACCCTACGTCATACAAGATTCTAAATATGACAACAGAAAAGTTTGTGTCGTCAGTAAGGACGGAGGAAAAACAACAACCACTGTGTCCAGAGACCATTTGAAATTGTGTCCAGAACCCTTAAAGAGTTGTGAAAAGAACCCTGTCATCAATCAAGGAGAAAGAAAGGAAGAGGTCATACACACCGATCTGGGAGATTTTCCTGCGGATTGGCCTAGACTGGGAGATGCTGTGATAATTCCAGTGTTGCAGTTTTATCAGCCACAAGAGGAAGTTCTACCTCCAGTTGTGCCTGTGGTGCCAGTTGAGCCCGCTCAGGAGTTACCCATTCCAGCAACACCTCAACCTGTGGAACCTCAAGATGGATCATCTGAAGCAGCGCCCCATACTATGGGATCCCCTGGTGAAGCTGACTCACACCGCCCAGCCATCAGTATGCTTGCCAGATCCATAGAAAGATTGAGGCAGTTCTATAGTTTGCCGTTACGCAGTGCAGACAGATCGCAACTTGATATACCTGAGGCTACACCACGTAGATCAGAGAGAATTACAAAAGGGAAATTACCCATTAGATATCAGCAGTAATTATAACGAATTGATGTGAATATTGTAAAAAGTCCATATATATATATATATGTGTTTTTCCCTATTATGTCTTTGTCTTACAATGGACTCAGAGGCTGAGGACTGAGCCAGCCCAAAAACTGTATCCTGTAAATAGTTGCACTAAAGTGCCTTTTTAATGGTTTCACATGAAACCTTGACTTACCTCTGAACCAAAAACCCGTGTGGTGTGGCACTGAGTGAGGTCTGCATTCGGATGTCCTGCAGCCCACCCAGGACCCACGTTGAAGGTTTGGTGCGGGTCCTTCACAAGTATACTGTATATTTATTAAATGCTATTTAATATTTGTATTTTTCTATAATGTTATTGTTTGCAACGTTTAAGATATCCTCACCTCCCGGATGGGACGAATTAATGTTATTGTTAATGTTTTCATGCATAAACAAAAATGTCTCTTTTATATTTTACAGCCCGGGAGTGCTGTCGTTTACCATGGGGGAATGTGTAGCCCTGGTACACAATACCAGGAGGATGAGTGGAGAGGTAACAGTTAAGGTCTCTTCATGTCATCATGTACCTTCAAACACGCCCAGTAGGGGTGTGGAAGAGAGAGATTTAGTTAGTCTGTGTCCGGACTTCAGAGTGAGAAGTCTGTGTTTTTCTGTCCTTGGACAGAGGAGAGTGTGTCCAGACTTAGGAGAGACAAGACGTCTTAGGGACTCTGCTCTATCTTCAGCTTCAAATCGTGGAGTCTAGTATAGGTACTTTAACGTACCCGAGCCTAGTCAAAGCTGTGCCCCACTGGAGACAGGCTGAAATATCTCCTGAGAACTGAGCAAGTCGAAGGGCAAAAGTGGAAGAAAGCAAGGAAGTGCTATAGGTGAAGAATACCTGCACGAATCTACCGGTTACTGGGGACCGAAGAATCATCTTTGTTTCAAGCAAGGTGATAAGATAGCCAGAAATCTACCGGACCCTAGGTCGCGGCGGATAAGCCCATACAGTCAGTACGTAACTGGGGTCAGAGGAAGTGAGGACCGTGAGTCAGTGCACGACAATATAGGAAATCATCTTTCTCACAAAAAGGCTCCAACCACAACACTGATCGGGCAGAACAGCTAAAGATAAGCTGGAATTATAGAGAGGACTACGCTTCAGGCTGGTCGTACTCAGCTTCATTGGAGTTAAAGGAGGCCCCTAACTTGCTTAACCGTTTGCCTCAAAGCTCATCCTCCATCAACCCCATCAGCCTCCCTGGGACCTGCTTTACCATTCTGCAAGTAAAGGTATGGAAAGACTTTGACTGTGTGAGACTGAGTTATTACTGCATGCCTGCACAATCCCTACCTAACTACCGACCTGAGGGAAGAGTCCCACCTGTAGGGGACCCGACATCTAGCTGCCTCACCATCCCTCAGAGATCTACAGCAGCGCTGGTACAAATTACCAGAATACTACAGGTGGCGTCACGAACTGTATATAGTTATCCCCTGTAAATATTCCCAACAACAACATACGCCAGACCGCCCGGGCCACAGACCGAGCCACAGCTACCTGTGACAAAATCCCCATAGACTTCTACGGGCTCGGCTCTGAGTACCCCATTGCCCTGGTAACCCACAATTGTGGTGGCGGGTCGACACAATACCAACTCCTTTCCCTCCATTAGCCATGCAGCAAAAGCTAGCTCTGACGAGGATTAGTAGCAGTAGAGCCCAGATTATATAGGTGAAAGGAGTTGCTAATCAAGCACAGCTGAGCACAGGGATTCCCAACATGGCTGATTAACCCATGTTCTGCCAGAAGAAATAAACACATTTAATATGACGGAGAAGTGCTTCTTCTCAGTGCTGGAGTTGGAGCAACCAAATGCTGCGGTGCTCCACTCTGTTGCGGTAATGGTAACCCTGTGACAGTATTTCCTTTTGGGGAAGAGCTAATTATATATATATACTGCATATAATTATTTTGTGATTTTTTTTTTTAATATTTTGAATTTTTTTTTACTTTGTCTATTACGGACACAAGTCCCTTAGACCATGCTCCAGGCATTGTCTAAGGGACTTGACGTAGCCTGGCGACCCAGATGTCGTCATGACGACCTTGGGTCACCATGACAACTATCGGGGTCCGATCAGAGGCGAGAGGGAGCTCCCTCCCTCTCCCTGCCTTCTAAATGCTGCAATCAATATCAGCATTTAGGGGGTTAAACTGCCAGGAGCGGCAGTGAGAGCCTGGTGTCAGCTATGTTAGCTGGACACCCGGAGACGATTGCTCGTGCACAGCTTTTTATTCCCTTCCATGATGTACTGGGTACGTCCAAGGTCAGGAAGGGGTTAAAAATATTACTCAACGGACAAGTGTTTTGCTCATTCGGCAATTGATTGGCAGCTTGCTTACCCTGCCCAATTATTGGGAAATGAGTGTTCCTAGGAAAGCTCTTTCACTATAAGGCCAGGGTCACACTTGCGAGTGCCATGCGAGAAACTCGCGCGAGTCTCTCGCATCAATACCCGGCACTCGGACCAGAGCGTTCAGCTGCATAGAAATACATGCAGCCGCATACTCCGGTCCTGAGTGCAGGCGGCAGTGCCGGGTATTGATGCGAGAGACTCGCACGAGTTTCTCGCATTGCACTCGCAAGTGTAACAGCGGCCTAATTGTGCAGTGTAAATCCAGCTTTATACATATACATCACTGGTTTTTCTATAAATATACTTAGTTTATTCACAGTTGAGCACTCATGGGGTATATATGTCCCCCATCCTGGTATATATGTTCACAATCCTGGTATATATATCCCCCATTCTGGCCTTTATCCTGGGCCCCATTCTGGCATATCCCACATCCTGGCATATGTATTTTATCCTGGGCCCCATCCTGGTATATACACTGCTCAAAAATAAAGGGAACACTTAAACAACAAAATGTAACTGCAAGTCAATCACACTTTTGTTAAATCTACCTGTCCAGTTATGAAGCAACACTGATTGTGAATCCATTTCTCCTGCTGTTGTGAAAATGGAACAGACAACAATAAAGGAGTGGTTCTGCCGGTGGGGACCACAGACCATTTCTCTGTTCTCATCCTTTTTGGCTGTTGTTTTGATCCCTTTTGCATTTTGTCATTGTTCTCACCCCTGAAGATACTGTACAGTAGCATGAGACGGTGTCTACAACCCGCAGAAGTTGCTAAATTAGTGTAGCAGATTCAGGTTGGCACAACAATGCAAGCTGTGGCAAGAAGGGTAGCTGTGTCTGTCAGCACAGTGTCCATAGTATGGAGCAGATATCAGAAGACAGGCCAGTACACCATGAGACGTGGAGGGGGCCATAGGAGAACAACAACCTAGCAGCAGGACTGCTACCTCCTCCTTTGTGCAGGGAGTAACAGGAGGAGAAGTACCATAGCTCTGCAAAATGATCTCCAGCAGGCCGCTAACATCCATGAGTCTGCTCAAACTGTCGGAAACAGACTCTATGAGGGTGGTACGAGGGCCCGATGTCCACAAGTGGGTGTTGTGCTTACAGCGTGACACTGTGCAGACCGATTGGTATTTGCCAGAGAACACCAAGATTGGAAGATTCGACATTGTCGCCCTGTGCTCTTCACGGATGAGAGCAGGTTCACACTGAGCACATGTGACAGAGTCTGGAGATGACATGGAGAACGCTCTGCTGCCTGCAACATCCTCCAGGATGACCGGTTTGGCAGTGGGTCAGGGACAGTGTTGGGACGTATTTCTTTGGAGGGCCGCACAGCCCTCCATGTGCTCGCCGGAGGTAGCCTGACTGCGATCCTCAGACCCATTGTGAGACCATATGCAGGTGCAGTGGGCCCAGGGTTCCTTCTGATACATGACAATGCTAGGCCTCATGTGGCTGAAGTGTGTCAGCAGTTCCTGAATGATGATCTAGACTCAGCGCTGGACTTGGTGGGGGTGAGTAAAGAAGGTTTTTTTTAAAAAAAAAACTCAACTAGGTGACAGGTTTCCCAAAACTAGAGCACCCCTTTAAGGCTCCATATGGAGCTACCAGGGGCTTTGCTTCGTGACGTGACTTCCTGAAGGCTGTAATAATTCTCTAATTCTTAATCGTCCATTGCAGCTGCAGTAAAGCGCACAAACGCTACGTGTGTTTCCAATATGGAGACGTCCATTATGTTCCACACCAGAAATAACGGGAGGCGGGAGGCATAAATAATCACAGTTTATTTTTTTTTTCTACTCAAATTGTAACTAATTTATACAAAACACCATACTCAGGCGATTATACAAATGTACAAAAATGCATCTGCTCGAACACATTGTAACTGGATCTAGTAACAATCGCAGTCATTTTAGGCTACGGTGAAATGCGTCAGTGCGTTATTAACAAAGACCTGTACTGTCGGAACAAAGGACCCAACACGTTTTTAATTAAATTTTTTTTCTAATTATTACACACACACAAAAAAAAAAAAAAAAGACTGCCGTGCGTAAAATCTGCAACATGCACAAGTTAGATGGACACAAGATGATAGCGATCCGGACTACACAATCTACCCAAAACGTGACCTCATATCCTGATACACGCTGAATGCAACTATGGCCGGTCCATCATGTACCCGCATATTTCGCTATGATATGGCCATGTTTGTGGAATTTTTCTACTTGAAGTAGTGAATTGTTAGTTTTTTTACTCAGAAAATCATAATACTGATATATCTGATATTACCTTGAATGTTTTTAACAAAAAAGCCTCATTTTCCATCAGAAACCACATTAGGCAAACTTAAAGGGGATTTCCACGCATTGAGCAAATTAGTATTTATATGAGTAAATCAGATGTTAAAGCAGCAGCAAAAGTTTGGCCAATAAGTCTGCTTTACTTACAGAGATATTGGCATCTGTTTGTTTTTCATGTGTCGGCCATTTTGTAAACTATACATAAGAAATTGCAGCCAATTATCTTCTCAATAGGTCAAACTTTATTGACACGCTGACAAAGTGACGGTTTAGGGATAAGGATCTGAAAAGCTAAGTGACAACCAATACGGCTGCACTTCCTTTTGTCTCTTTAAGAAAATGGCTGATGCAACTCAACAGAAAAAAAAAAATACGCGATTAAATAAAACACAATTACCAAACTGGCTGCTGAGACAACTTCTAATTTACTAATACACGCCTTACCAATGAAATTAAAACACTTAGAAGGAAAAATCGTGGAATTATGAAAATGACAGGATTTGTTATACTGCGTCTGTTGGTCTCTGGATGCAAATCTTAAGGCGTCAGTGTTAATAAAGTTTAATGTAATTTTTCCAAAAAAAAAAAAAAAAAAAGAAACACCATTTTTTTCTAATCCTGAACAATTATTTTAATATAATGAAACCCTCTGTAGCTTTATAATGAGGCAACTACATCAAAACTGAAAGTAAATCTGTATTTGTTGCCCATAGCAACCAATCAGAGCTCAGCTTTCATTTCTTATACAGCTCTAGTAAAATGAAAGCTGAGCTGTGATTGGTTGCTATGGGCAACAAAGACAGTGTTAATGTAAAATGGCCTGAATTTGTGCTTAAAATTCTTAATTATTTTAAGGAAATATTCTCCCTGTCAGTTTAATTCTGCTTACGTTCTGTTTTCTGGGTTGACATGGCAGCTAGAAGCCTGATGAAGGCCCCCTGTGGCTGCCATGTAGGTATCTGGTATGGTGGATATCAACGAAGATGGTGATTAGGCCTATATACTGCAATCATTTTGTACTGGAATATATAGACCTGGTGATGATACAGTAAAGGGACAAAAAATAAAAATAAAAATATTTTTTTAAAATAATAAAAAAAAATTAAAATCACTTTGTTAAATAAATAATAATAAAAAAAATGCATATTCGGTCCAAGAATGTGCGTTAAAGTCCAATATCCAATCTATAAAAATGTTAAATTGTTGAACCCAAATAGCAAACGTGTTAAAGAAAAAAAAATATATATATAATAGGCCAAAACTGCCATTTTTTGGTGATCGTATCCCCCCAAAAATGCAATAATAACCAATCAAAATGGTTAAAAAAAAAAAAAAAACAAACCGGTCCACAAAAAATAAACTCTCACACAGTTCCACGCATGGAAAAATAACAGTTATGGGTCTCGAAAAACGGCCACACAAATAAAAATTTTATTTTACCAAGTCTAAAAAACCCCCAAAAAAAAAAAAACACTACACAGGTTTTGTATCATCGTAATTGTACTCATCTGGACAATTATGTTTTTATTACACGTTAACACTGTAAAAATAAAAGCAAAAAATAATGGTACAATTACGGGTTTATTTCACCATTTCTTCTCATTTGGGATTTCCCCCCCCCCCCCCCCCAATTTTTACTACCTTATACGGTAAAGTTAACTTGTCCGGCAAAAAACAAGACCTGAAACAGCTAGGTTAATGAAAAAGTAAAAAAAAAATTCCAAGGCTCTTGAAGAAGAGAAGGGGAAAAATGAAAACACAAAAACTAAAAATTGGGTACATCTTTAAGGGGTTAAGATTTGCATCATGAAACCAACAAAAATAACATACACTTGCTTGTCTTATAAAAACACTAATTTACTTGGGGTATAAAAGTCATTTGATTCAGTAATGCTATATGAATTTTTAAAAGAACACTGCATACTAAAAGTGGCAATGTAGAACCTCAGGGGCGGAGCAAAACAGATTCATCCTGGTTCTTTGAATTAACATGTCATGGCCCGCCCCTGAGGTTCTGCACTGCTCATTAAATTCCTATATAATGTTTTGCAGACTAGGGCCCTGCACACACAATTCATTATTTGCCTACCCACATTAAAATGGCAGCCGTTTTGTAACAATAACTAACATTCAAAAAAACAGCCCATTAACCATTGCATCTCCAAGGGATCATTAGAGTCTCACCGTTGGATCATTCACGTTTACGAGATACTAAAATGCCATTTTCTGAATGACAGGCCCCCTTTTAGGGACATGAAACACAAAACTTTACAAAATGCGTTGACGACTCACAATATAACCGTAACATGAGGTGCGAACATTAAACAAAACAAGAAACACTTTTTTTTTTTTTTGCTTATGATATATTATCGTATATCAACAGAGAAACCCTGTCCTCAGCCCTTTAAGAACTCGCTCGGTGTCAGCAGGACTCGGAAGATAATGAGACGCGTTTCAAGTCGTCACTGGCACGCAGCAAGTTTATGAAGGCTTCACTACAGCTTTCATATGGACACATGCTAACATGACCGTGTAGCAGTAACATCCTTATAAAAAAAAAAGAAAAATAAATCCTACTATCTATAGGAGGAGGAAAAAAAATAGATAGAAATCAGTGTTAGAAAGATCGGTGGTAACACTGTGCGAGGGGGCGAGTCAGATGGATTGGGTGGGGGGCAGGCCGGGACGCCGTGTTGGGATGATTCGAGGTTTCGGTGAAGTTTTTGTATCCTCCTCGTCTTCCAGATCGCTGTCACACACATGGACTACAACGCTGGGGGTGGACTCTGTTCCTGCATGGAGCTCGTACTTCTGACCTGCAGAGAGAAAATAAAATAGGTATTGGCCTTTACAGACTTTAGAACAGATCATTGCAACTGAAAATCAGTTGTGAATGCAATCACCCTTAAAAGAGGCATTCCCATCTCCAAGATCCTATCCCAATATGTAGTAGGTTTAATAATAATAATAATAATTTACAAATATCCACCAATTAGAAATGTGGTATAGTTCTTCTGATTAGCTATGTCGCTTACCCCATGTGCAGGGTATTGCAGTAGCTTAGATATGCATGGTTATGACCACTAATATGACAGTTAGTTGTTAAGGGTCATAATCAGAAGAACTATACTACATTTCTAATTGGAGATATTTGTTAATTTTTTTTATTATTAACAACTAGCTGAAGAGCCCAGCGTTGCATAGTAACTAACTGCCGTCACGCTCTCTCCCTCCGCAGCCCCGCTGTCTACTCGCCGTCCAGCTCTCTCCCTCCGAAGCCCAACTCTACACCCGCCATCCCACATTCTTCCTCAGCAGCCCTGCTCTCCATCCACTGTTCCGCTCTCTCCCTCCACAGCCCTTGTCTCCACTGGCCGTCCCGCTCTCTCCCTCAGCAGCCTCGCTTTTGCTCCACAGGCCCGCTGTCTCCCTCCGCAGCCCAGCTCTCCATCCATCGTCACGCTCTCTTCTTCCGCAGCCCCACTGTCCAATCGCCGTCCTGCATTCTCCTTCCACAGCCCCGCTCTCTCCCTCAGTAGCCCCTGGCTCCATTGGCCGTCCCACTCTCTCCCTCCGCAGCCCCGCTCTCCACTGGCCATCCCGCTCTCTCCCTCCACAGCCCTGCTCTCCACTGGCCGTCCCACTCTCTCCCTCCGCAGCCCCGCTCTCCACTGGCCATCCCATTCTGTCCCTCTGAAGCCCCGCTCTCTACTCGCCGTCCTGCTCTCCGCTCACCGTCCCGCTCTCTTCCTACGCAGCCCCTGTCTCAACTGACCATCCCGCGCTCTCCCTCAGCAGCCCAGCTCTCCACACGCTCCCGCTCTCGCCTTTAACAGCCCCGCTGTCCAGCCGCCATCACGCTCTCTTCTTCCACAGCACGCGCCGTCCCGCTCTATCCCTCCGCAGCCCCACTCTCCACCAGCATCCCGCACTTTCCCTCTGCAACCCACGGCCCACTCTCCAGTTGCCAGTGGGCGGGCTATGTGGAGTGGGCATGACTTGATACATACACACACACATACATACATACACTCAGCTCTCCATCCACTGTTCCGCTCTCTCCCTCCACAGCCCTTGTCTCCACTGGCCGTCCCGCTCTCTCCCTCAGCAGCCTCGCTTTTGCTCCACAGGCCTGCTGTCTCCCTCCGCAGCCCAGCTCTCCATCCATCGTCACGCTCTCTTCTTCCGCAGCCCCACTGTCCAATCGCCGTCCTGCATTCTCCTTCCACAGCCCCGCTCTCTCCCTCAGTAGCCCCTGGCTCCATTGGCAGTCCCACTCTCTCCCTCCGCAGCCCCGCTCTCCACTGGCCATCCCGCTCTCTCCCTCCACAGCCCTGCTCTCCACTGGCCGTCCCACTCTCTCCCTCCGCAGCCCCGCTCTCCACTGGCCATCCCATTCTGTCCCTCTGAAGCCCCGCTCTCTACTCGCCGTCCTGCTCTCCGCTCACCGTCCGCTCTCTTCCTACGCAGCCCGTCTCAACTGACCATCCCGCGCTCTCCCTCAGCAGCCCAGCTCTCCACACGCGTCCCGCTCTCGCCTTTAACAGCCCCGCTGTCCAGCCGCCATCACGCTCTCTTCTTCCACAGCACGCGCCGTCCCGCTCTATCCCTCCGCAGCCCCACTCTCCACCAGCATCCCGCACTTTCCCTCTGCAACCCACGGCCCACTCTCCAGTTGCCAGTGGGCGGGGCTATGTGGAGTGGGCATGACTTGATACATACACACACACATACATACATACACTCAGCTTTATATATAGATAATAAACCTACTACATATTGGGAAAGGATTTTGGAGATGGGAATAACCCTCTTTAAAATGCCCCTTTGCCACCATGACACAGGCAGAGCCTAAATTAATAGCTGTTATTAAGCTGTTTGACGAAGCCCTTAACATAGCTCTTCATATCTCAGCTTCCTATGCAATGATACATTCAGTGATGACTTACTTAGTCATGGGTGCCAGTGAATAGCGTGGAGAAAGTGCTACAGGATTGGTTGACCCCCGGCACCAAAGTTTATAGGAGTACAACATTTTCTCACATCTCAACGCCTCCTCACTGTTAAATGAACAGCGCCATGAAGTGCTACATCCTCTTGTAGCAACACAGTGAGTGCCTTGCCAATTGCTGCCTATGCAGAGCGCAGCGGTCAGGAGGAGTTTCTCATTGGCTGCTGCACACTGCATACATAGAAAGCAAGGATAGGCAGCTAATGAATGAAGAATGCATTGAATCATAAGCACAGCACAGGATGAAACACTGTCTTCATACATTAAGAGTTGCTTTTATAGTTTTGCACACTTTTCTAACTCGAACTAGGGTTAGGGCTCAGGTTAGGATAAAGTGCCTGGTCTACATTTAGGGCTAGGGCAATACAAAACTGTACATAAAAAAATAAAAATGTTCTAAATAAAAAGTAAAAAAAAAATAACAGTATATAACATTTTATTTTTCTAATTTTAGGTCAGATTTCAGGAAAACACAAAAAAATAGAGTCAAAGGCAAACTATTCCTACATTAGTATTTTCTTAAAATACAATATATGTGCATAAAGGATAAACAGGTTTTCCTGTTTGGCAAAAACCTTTCTTCCTTGGCACAGTTTGTTTTAAAAAACTAACTGTGCTTTACTCCCTCTCCCCGGGTCCAGCATAGAGTATCTGCCACTGATCTGTCTGTTGTTGTCTGCTGATGTCACGATGACAGGACTGCAGCCAATAAGTGAGCTCAGCGGCACGAGTGAGTTGACGGCACAAGCCGCTCAGCTCATTTATTGGCTGTCGTCCTGTCAACGTGATGTCAGCACTGCAGACAACAATAGACACCCGGACCCAAGGAGGGGGAAGTAATGTCTCAGGGTTAGAGGTGTTTTCTGAAATTTTCTTTAAGGGATTCAAAATTTTACTAGGGGAGAGACTCAAGCAGTCCACAGGAAGATACTTGCCCTGCCTTAAATATGTCGGGCATCGCAGTTATGATAGAAAGGTGTCAGGACAAGAAGAGCATCGTCACCATCCACAGGAAAATACTGGCCTTGCCTCGAGCGCTAGCAACACACACTATTACGCTGTGGTTGTACAAGACTCTTGCACGCACAAATCCGATCCTACATCTCAGCTACGATAGAAAAGTGTCAGGACACGCAAAGCATCGCAGCTATGATAGGTATCAGGACATACAGAGCATCGCAGCTATGATAGAAAGGTGTCAGGACACGCAGAGCATCACAGCTATGATAGATAGGTATCAGGACATACAGAGCATCGCAGCTATGATAGAAAGGTGTCAGGACACAGAGCATCGCAGCTATGATAGAAAGGTGTCAAGACACGCAAAGCATCGCAGCTACGATAGAAAGGTGTCAGGACACGCAATGCATTGCAGCTATGATAGTAAGATGTCAGGACATGCAAAGCATCGAAGCTATGATAGAAAGGTGTCAGGACACGCAAAGCATCACAGCTATGATAGAAAGGTGTCAGAACAAGCAAAGCATGCAGCTATGATAGAAAGTGTGACGACATGCAATGCATCGCAGCTATGATAGAAAGGTGTCAGGACACGCAAAGCATCACACTATGATAAGTTCGAACAGCAAAGCATCGCAGCTATGATAGAAAGGTGTGACGACAGCAATGCATCGCAGCTATGATAGAAAGGTGTCAGGACACGCAGAGCATTGCAGCTATGATAGGTGCCAGGAACACAGAACATCAGAGCTATGATAGAAAGGTGTCAGGACAAACAGAGCATCGCAGCAATGATAGAAAGGTGTCAGGACACACAGAGCATCGCAGCTATGATAGAAAGGTGTCAGGACACACAGAGCATCGCAGCTATGATAGAAAGGTGTCAGGACACGCAAAGCATCGCAGCTATGATAGAAAGGTGTCAGGACACACAGAGCATCGCAGCTATGATAGAAAGGTGTCAGGACACGCAAAGCATCGCAGCTATAATAGAAAGGTGTCAGGAACATAGAGTATCACAGCTATATTAGAAAGGTGTCAGCTATATAAGGTTTCAGCTGAAGAAGAGCATCGCACCTATGATAGAAAATTATCAGAACATGCAGAACATCACAACTCTGCGAGTGGGGCTGATCAGTCTGAGTGCCCAGGCTGACCCCTGTCCACCACCAAAAGAGCCCACAATGAGCATGTGTGAATCAGAACTAGACCATGGCGCAATGGGAGACAGCTTCCTGGTCTGATGAATGAAGTTCTCCATCACATGGACAGACAGGCTCATGTGCATCACTTACCTGGGGACGAGACAGCACAAAGGTGCAACATGGGAAGAAGACAAGTCGGTGGAGGCAGACTGATGGGGCAATGGTCTGCTGAAAACCTTGGGTTCTGACATCATGTGGATGTGACACTAACAATCTACCTAACATTGTAGAGACCAAGAATCCCCCTTCATTACAGAGGGATTGCCTAATGGCAGTGCCTCTTTCAACAAGAGAATGGTCAAGGAGAAACATGCCAAGAGATCAAGGTGAGGAATGGTCTCCAAATTACCTATCGAATATCTGTGGGATGTGATGGAAAGACAAGTCCGATCCATGGAGGCTGCACCAAGTACGCCCAGGAGATACCAACGTCTTGGTGCCATTTACCACAGGACCCTTCACAAGTCTCGTGTAGTCCATACCCCAAAGGGTCAGAGCTGTTCTGATGCCACGAAGGGGACTACACGATATTAGGGGGGTGGTTATATGTTATGTCTGATAGATGAATATTTAATAGGGATTGCAATGTAAAGCAATTGATGATATTTCCGCTGTGGTCTAGTGCACCCTCGCGTGCCAAACCCTCAACACCCAGTAATTGTGTCGTTAGACGCAGAACAATTAGAGTATATTGATAGCACCATGTCCAGGTCCAACCTTTAATGATGCAGTTGGCAGGATGTCAGAATTATATACCCAGCATACGATACGTGCTGCTCCGCACTACAGCATGGAAATAATGAGAGGTTTGAGTCCCCTAAGCCGGCCCTGAATCACACAGCAAGTCACTCAAGCATGTAGGACTGAAAGCAGAGCGTCTCCATTGTGACGAGATTCAGAAGATTAGCGTGTAGTCGGGAACACTGTGTGGTGAGGACAATTCACACAAAAGAAGTCGGGAACAATGCATTCAGCCATTCGCTCCATGCGCTGATGGAATGAAAAATAGAAAAACACCAAGAAAGTACACACCACAAAAATATGCACTAATGTGCAAAGCAGGAGCCAGATAAGTAATGGTTAAAAAAGCCTTGAAGAGATTTTCACTACAATGATATGATGTCTAATACTTAGGATACGTCAGACTGATGGGAGCCCAACAACCGGCACCTCCATGACCAGCTATTATCAGCTCGGGCAGCGGACGGATGTGAACATGGAACCAGAACACCATTGCTCTGTTTCGCCATGTACTGGCTGCTCCTGGGGTTCTGAACATCTACTAGATAAGTATCTGTAATATTCAGGAGCAATCACAACACAGTGCACAAAGCTGCAGTGTTCCAATCCGCTAGCTGTCGGAGCTAATAACATCTGCTCGGTGGGGGGTTCTGAGTGGGGGACCTCCACGAATCCGATATTGATGATCTATCCTGAGGATTGGACATCATATAGTTGCAGTGGGAAATCTCTGGGGTCTATAGCGATGTGGGTGCCAGGTGGCACACTGACAAATCCTTGCAGTAGGGATACTCAACTGGCAAACTGCAAACTAAACCAGTATCGGAAATGCTCTCTGTCTAGATCCCTGCTCTTTGAATCGGGACTATGCAGAGCAGTGGATGTAGGAGGGGACCCGGGATTATGCAGAGCAGTGGATGTAGGAGGGGACCCGGGACTATGCAGAGCAGTGGATGTAGGAGGGGACCCGGGACTATGCAGAGCAGTGGATGTGGATGTAGGAGGGGACCCGGGACTATGCAGAGCAGTGGATGTAGGAGGGGACCCGGAACTATGCAGAGCAGTGGATGTAGGAGGGGACCAGGGACTATGCAGAGCAGTGGATGTAGGAGGGGACCAGCATTACAGAACTGGGAATGCTGAAGGGGAGCAGTGATATTAAGCAGAGGATGCAGGAGAGGACCAAGTTTGCATATACAACAAAAGTATAGGGCCCCATTAACCAAATGGAGGCCAAAGAGTATCTTTTTGGATTCTATTGAGCCAGTATATGTTGGTATACCTTTTTTATAACTTTACAGATAAAGCCGGTTTCACACAGCCATGTTTCGCAGTCCAAGACAGCTTTGCCCGGCGGTGGATCTCCTGACCAGAACTCGACAACACATGGCACCCTGTGGCTACACAGTGGCAAATGTTAGCGTCTTCTGTGGGAAGAGACCTGACATATAATGTCTTTTGGAAGACTTTAATGTGATATTGACAGGTTCCTTCAGATGTTTATTTTTTCCAATGGGAAGAGGGTCATGTGACACATCAAACGTATTGAGAATTTCACAAGAAAAACAATGGTGTGCTTGGTTTTAACGTAACTGCATTCTTTCAGGAAGTTGATATCACCAACCATTCCCATTTTATTTAGGTGTATCCATATAGATGGCCCACCCTGTACATCTCTCAGTGCATGCTGGGAAATGTAGTTTTGTAACTGCTGGGAGGTCACAGGTTGGAGACCATGGTCTTAGAAACCCAGGCTACTCCTGTATTCACGTTTTAGGCCGGAGTCACACTGGCGACAAAATCGGACGACTGCAATGCGATGAAATATCGCATTGCAGTCTGCCCTATGTTAATCTATGGAGCAGCTCCCAGTATCCGATTTTTTGTGGTCCGTTTTAAACGTCCAAGTGCAATCGCAGCATGCTGCGATTGTCACCGATTGTGGGTCGACTATCGCCAATGCAAGTCTATGGGTGCGATGAAAAATCGGATTACAAACGGACCGCACGTGTGACTTGCGATAAAATCGCACTGTGTCCTTTAGAAAAGCCGGCAATTCATCCCCGGATATACTGTAAAATCACACTGACAGCTTTAATAAAGAATAGAATCAATACATATACACACACATAGAATACATATATTTATAGTTCATACACTTCTACATAGTATAATAGCCGTTAATTCAATTGCCGGCTTTTGTGAAACTACAGAACCCGACATGAAATGACACATGGTTTACATACAGTTAACCATGTCATTTCATGTATTTTGATATATGGTTTTCACTAACAATTACATGAGTGTATGTGTGTGAAATTTCACACATGTAGGGGTTAATTAAAGGTGTAAATTCGTTGAAAAAAATGCGTGGGCTCCCGCTGTATTTTCTCCACCAGACATACAAAGCAAGCGAGTGGGGGCAAATAATAATAGCCCAGGGAGGGTGCATTTATTTTGTGCCCCCCCTGGCTACTAACATCTGCCCCCAGACACCCCAGAAAAGGCACATCTATAATTAGATTCGCCCTTTCTGGCACTTTGCCCGTCTATTCCCATTGCCCTGTAGCGGTGGCGAATGGGTTAATAATGGGTTAAAGCCACCTTGCAATTGAAAGGTGACTTTAAGCCAAGTTAATAATTGAGAGCTGTCAATTAGACAACTATCAATTATTAATCCTATTGAATGAAAGGAAAAAAAACACACACATTAATTATTAATCCTTTTAATGAAATAAAGTCACAGTTTTGGACCATATTTTATTGCTCAGCTGTAATCCCCTGAATGAATCAGTTCCTCTCACGGTGACAGGAGAGGAAGTAATTAGTGTGTGAAGCTTAATTGATTGCTTCCCACTTCCCACTTTCACCCTGACCTGACCTGGAGTGAAAGTGGGAAGAAATCAATTAAGCTTCACACATTAATCACTTCCTCTCCTTTCGCCGGGAGAGGAACTTATTCATTCAGGGGGTAACAGCTCAGCAGGCAGCATTAGCTCCCTGCTAGCTGTAACCTGTTAACCCTTTCTGATGGATTACACCATGGGACCTGACTGTGCATCGGATAGGTAAGAATCATTTTGCTTTTTTATTTTATTTTTATTACAGGAAATGGTTTTAGCAGGAAAATAAAAGATGGTCAAAAACTGTTTGCTTATTTCATTAAAATGATTTTTTATTAATGTGTGTTTGATTTTTCTTTCATACAATAGGATTAATAATTGATAGTTGTCTAATTGACAGCTCTCAATTATTAACCTGGCTTAAAGTTACCTTTCAATAGCAAGGTGGCTTTAACCCCTTATTAACCCATTCGCCACCACTACAGGGCAATGGGAATAGACGGGCAAAGTGCCAGAAAGGGTGAATCTAATTATAGATTTGCCTTTTCTGGGGTGTCTGGGGGCAGATGTTAGTAGCCAGGGGGGGGGCACAAAATAAATGCACCCTCCCTGGGCTATTATTATTTGCCCCCACTCGCTTGCTTTGTCTGTCTGGTGGAGAAAATACAGTGGGAGCCCATGTATTTTTTTCAACGAATTTACACCTTTAATTAACCCCTACATGTCTGCAATTTTGCACACATACACTCATGTAATTGTAAGTTAAAACCATATATCAAACTACATGAAATGACACAATTAACTGTATGTAAACCATGTGTCATTTCATGTCGGGTCTGTAGTTTCACAAAAGCCGGCAATTGAATTAGCGGCTATTACAGTATGTAGAAGTGTATGTACTATAAATATATGTATATATATGTGTCACAATGACATGTATATATATATATATATATGTGTTCTATGTGTATATATCTATTCTTTCTTTTGTGATTTGAACACTATTCATTTGGATCCATTATATGTCCGTTTTGCAAGCCTGCGAGAAAATCTCTGTAAATCGGATGTTACAACTACGGTCAGATGCGACTAAATCGCATCTTTCTAGGAAAATCGTATACCAGGCGGATGTCTGTTCATGATATTTTGGTGCGATAATCAACCGACTAAAACGGTCCGATTTTTTTGTCGTTGTGTGTGACTCCGGCCCTACGCTGCAGCTCTGCTTGTTCTGATCGGCTGCCAGGTATAAGCACAAGATCAGCGGGAGGTCAGTGCATCACATCAAGGACAGAATTTTTACACACCAGCAATTTGGCAGCGGAATTTCTGCAGTGAAAAAACAGCATTTTTCTCATTGCTTTCTATGGCTAAAAAAACCCTGCAAAAGCGCTGGAAGAATTGATGCTTCCGATTACAAAAAACGCTGCGGTGATCAAATTCAGTCAGAAAACAATATATATATATATATATATATATATGTGTGCACGAGATTTCGGAAATTCTAAAGCTTTTGCTGGTTCTGAAAAAAGCAGCTTATTTGCAAAAAAAAAAAGTAGCAAAAAAAAACAGTATGAACATAACCTTAGAGCAGGTGAGACCGAGGGCATTGCACCCTGACGTCAGCACGCAGCTCCGGGAGTAAAATTCGGAGCTCATGCCGTCGGCAGCGCTCGTCATCTCGGGAGTCGCACTTTCTGAATATTACGGACGACCTTTACATGAGTCACAATACTACTACAGATTAATTGAGGTTTCCAAAAATAAATTCCTGGCTGTGACTGACAGCGCGGATTACACGGCATGCGATGCGTCCTCGGGGAGCAGCAGCATTGCGTCGTGGCGGCGGCGGGTGTCACTACGGATCATCTGGAATGATGCACTTTTCACCCAGAAATCTCATTCTGTCGCACGGAGCTTTGTGCACGTCGCAGGCTCTCGAGATAGACGACGGCAATGGGGGAAGGATGGGAGCGAGAGGCTGAAGGAAGAACATACCGCAGTGATTGAAGCAGATTATGGCGCCCCGGCTCTGTTGTTTGTGGGAATTATTTAATTCCTCTGTGCCCCGCTGCCCTTCCAGGCTCCGGTTCATTTCTCAGCCACAAGCTGACGTCAACTCTGCAGGCAAAGCCCCACCAGCCGATGGGTCCCTGATGGACGCAGCAAGCATGCTAATGGCTATGTAGACACAAAGAGGCCCATCTCGGAGCAATCAAATTATCTCCCGTTATTGCTGATAAAAATCGTCCTAAATGTCACATTCTGTCCCCAAGAGAGAAGCTTCCTGCTGCGTATTCTTTGCGGTTCTTTAGAAAACCATAGAGAACATATGATCTCACAATCAAGTGTTCTGCAACATATTTAAAGAGTGACCGTCGTTATAATTAGTATTTCCTAATGAATAGTACACATGAAAATAAGAAACTTTGTTTTATATCTTATCAGAGAAATAGACTTCTTTCTCCTCCTGGTCTGATCTTTCACACATAATTTATGGGTAAAAATCTGTAAAAATTTGTCTTCCGTGATTTTCCCGTAACTAAGATAGGAGATGACAGTTGGTGCTTTTAAGGTTCTATGGAGGGGAGAAGATAGAGGAACACAGACATTCTATGGAGGGAAGGAGCTAGAGGAACAGACATTCTATAGAGGGGAGATGTTAGAGCATTGGTGGGGAACCTTTTTTCTGCCAAGGGCATTTGGAATTTTATAATAGCGTTCGGGGGCCGTATAAAATTAATAACTTAAACATTACAATACACAGTATACTGCAGCTCCCCCCACACAGTATAGTGTAGCTGCCCCTAACACACAGTACAGTGCAACTCTCCAACACAGTACAGTGAAGCTCCCCAACACAGTACAGTGCATGTCCCCAACACACAGTATAGTGCAGGCGCAGCTCCCCCAATACACAGTATAGTGCAGTTCCCCCCACACACAGTATAGTGAAGCTCCCCCCACACATAGTATAATGCAGCTCCCCCCACACATAGTATAGTGCAGTCCCCAACACACAGTACAGTGCAGCTCCCCCCACACAAAGTATAGTGCAGTTCCCCAACACACAGTACAGTGCAGTTCCCCAACACACAGTACAGTGCATCTCTCCCCACACACAGCACAGTGCAGCTCCCCAACACACAGTATAGTGCAGGTGCAGCTCCCCCAATACACAGTATAGTGCAGCTCCCCAACAAACAGTATAGTGCAGCTCCCCCACACAGTACAGTGCAGCTCCCCCCAACACACAGTACAGTGCAGCTCCTCAACACACAGTACAGTGCAGCTCCCTAAACACACAGTACAGTACAGGAGCAGCTCCCAAATACACAGTATAGTGCAGCTCCCCCCACACGCAGTGTAGAGCAGCTCCCCCAACACACAGTATAGTACAGCTCCCCCAATGCACAGTATAGTGCAGCTCCCAAACACAAAGTATAGTGGAGCTCCCACAACCCACAGTATAGTGCAGCTCCCCCAACATACAGTACAGTGCAGCACCCCACCAACACACAGTATAGTGCAGGTGCAGCTCCCCAATACACAGTATAGTGCAGACACACACACAATGATGAATATACACACACTCACAATACTCACCCCTCCTCCTTGTTCCCTGCGCTGCTAAAGGCTATGCTCCGGTCTCATTGGCTCCACTGCTGGTACAGCGTGGCGCACAATGCAGTGACATGAGGAGCAGAGACATTCTATGGAGGGGAGAGCTAGAGGAACAGAGACATTCTATGGAGGGGAGGAGCTAGACTCTCAACAGTTCATGTTTTCAGAATTTCCTTAATATTACCCAGGTGATGGAATTATTGCCTGTCCAGGTGATGCAATTATCCCCTGTGCAATACTAAGGAAATCCTGAAAACATGACCTGTTGGGGAACACAGCTAGAGGAACACAGACATTCTATGGAGGGAGTAGCTAAAGGAACACAGACATTCTATGGCATGGAGGAGCTAGAGGCAGACAGACATTCTATGGAGGGGAGGGAGCTAGAGGCACAGACATTCTATGGAGGGGAGGGCTAGGGGAATACAGACAATCTATGGAGGGGAGGAGCTAGGGGAATACAGACATTCTATAGAGGGGATGAGCTAGAGGCAGACAGACATTCTATGGAGGAGGGAAGGAGCTGGAGGCACACAGATATTCTATGGAGTAGAGGAGCTAGAGGCACACAGATATTCTATGGAGTGGAGGAGCTAGAGGCAGACAGACATTCTATGGAGGGGAGGAGCCAGAGGAATACAGACATTCTATGAAGGGGAGGAGCTAGAGGAACACAGGCATTCTATGGAGGGGAGGAACTTGAGGAATACAGACATTCTGTGGAGGGGAGGAGCTAGAGGAACACAGACATTCGATGGAGTGGAGGAGCTAGAGGCACACAGATATTCTATGGAGTGGAGGAGTTAGAGGCAGACAGACATTCTATGGAGGGGAGGAGATAGAGGCACACAGACATTCTATGGAGAGGAGGAGCTAGAGGAATACAGACATTCTATGGAGGGGAGGAGCTAGAGGAACACAGGCATTCTATGGAGCGGAGGAGCTAGAGGAATGCAGACATACTATGGAAGGGAGGAGCTAAAGGCACACAGACATTCTATGGAGGGGAGGAGCTAGAGGCACACAGACATTCTATGGAGGGGAGGAGCTAGAGGCAGACAGACATTCTAATGTAGGTTTCATAGAAGTTTATGAGCACCAATTGCTATCTCCTATCTCAGTGACAGGAAATTCTGTGTTCACCAGGTACAGATTTTACTTGAGAATTGAGACTGATCAGTCCAGGAGGAGAAGAAGCAGATTTTTCTTGTAAGATATTATTACAAAGTTTCTTATTTTTAATTGTGCTATTAATTTATGGAAAAAAATTCTAAATCATGGTTACTATTCTAGAGAATGATAGCCATGAGTTCTAGTTTCGACGAAGGTGAACAGTCCGCTAACGGAGAAGGTGGTCTTCAAAAAAATGACACTGGCCTAAATGGGGCCTTGTATAGGCCAATACCTAAAAATAATAACATTTGAAAATAGCCCCAAAAACTATGTGGTGTATATCTCTGACATTGCTGAAATGGGTTCTATGTGTATCACCAGCCTTTAAGAACTGAATCCTATATGTCAGGGTTCCCCAACTCCAGTCCTCAAGGCTCACCAACAGGTCAAGTTTTCAGGAGTTCCTTAGTACTGCCCTGGTGATAATTGCATC
>JARQOD010000005.1:13944597-13975166 GCA_033576555.1 Oophaga sylvatica | reverse complement strand
TTTCTGATGTTCAAGGGTTTTGTGGCTCAGGCAATTCACGGCATCTAACGGATTTGTGGCTCAGGAAGTCCCTGGAGTCCAGTAGTTTTGTGGATCAAGCAATCTTTGTCACCAGCCAGTCTCCTATGTCCAGTGCCATTGTGTCACAGGTAGTCCTGGTGTCTATTGCTTTGTGTCACACTGGTGTACAGGTATTTTGAGGATCAGGCAGTCCCTCGTGACCAGGGGATTATTGACTCAGGCAGTCCCTGGCATCCGATGTTTTGTTTGCTGAGATAGTCCTTGGCATCCAAGGATTTTGTGGCTCAGTCAGTCCCTGGGTCTCTGGTATTTTGGCACTGGCTGTAACAAAAGTTTAGTGGTTTTGTGTCTCAGGCCATCCCTGGTGTCCACTGGTCTAAATAGAGTCTCAGCCACCCCTTAAAACTGTTATCGATGGCTGGTTTTCATTGAGTTTTCTTTAGCTCAAGGAGCCCTTTTAAGTCATGTTTTTTGTGGCTCAGGAGCTACTTAGTTTCTGTTGGCCAAGTCAATAACTAGTTTTAAGTGGTCTGGTGCTCCAGACTAACCCAGATGTCAGTAGACCCATGAAACTGGTCTCTAGTGGCTTTGTTACTAAAGCTATTTCAGATGCTTACAGGATGTTAGCATGAGAGCTGTTACCCAAAGCTTCCACATTGTGCAATAGTTTGTTGTCTTTAGGAGGTCTCTTCAGAACTTCAATTCATTCTGAGTTTCATCCTTAATTTTGCCCTTTTAAGGCCCTACCAACTGGGTTTAGAAGAGTGTAAATGTGTTACCAGACTCCCTTTTTTATATTGGGGCTCATGGTGCCAGTCAGGTGCTAAGGCGCATGGTAAAAGATGGACGTTAAGTAGTCAGCAACTACTGTATGGTATAATAAGTTACCCCCAAAACTCAACCTCCACTAAAATAGATGTAGTACCGGCTGGACCGATATCTGTCTGGGATGATTTAGTGAATCCTGCTTTGAGCAGGGGTTGGACCAGATGACCCAGGAGGTCCCTTCCAACTCTACCATTGTATGATTCTATGTAATATATGTATAAGAGTTCTTTGAGCTAATATAGGTATTTTTTCTTTTACTGTAGGAGAAATTTGAGGGTCTTTTCCGAGCATATGACGACTGTGTGACCTTACAACTGTTCAAGAGCTTCCGAAGAGTACGAATAAACTTCAGCAACCCTAAGGCAGCGGCGCGAGCGAGGATAGAGCTACACGAGACACAGTTCAGAGGGAAGAAATTAAAACTTTATTTTGCACAGGTAAATTGTATTACATCAGGTTTGACATTTTTGAAAATCTTTTGACTATATCTTTTTAAATACAATCTCATCCATGATTGAGTTTTTTTTGCATTACATTAATTTTTTCTTTTTTGCATTTGTCTTACAAATATTTATAATGTCACACACAGGTCCAAACGCCAGAGACAGATGGAGACAAACTGCACCTGGCGCCCCCACAACCTGCTAAACAATTCCTCATCTCTCCTCCTGTGTCCCCTCCGGTTGGATGGAAGCCAATGGATGATGCGACGCCAGTAATCAATTACGATCTCCTTTATGCAGTTGCTAAGTTAGGCCCAGGTAAGCAATACAATTTTTACTTCTGCAAAGGTAGCCTACCAAAATATAGGGTCAGACAAGGTGAAAGCATCAACACTGTGAGTCAGATAATCGAATAGGTAAGTTCAGGGTGGGCGGAGGTTCGTATAGGCTGCTCACTTGCTCTGCAAGGGTGGTCACTAAGGTGGGAAGTCTTCAAGCCAATTGTGACAACCTTTCTCTCCCCGCCCCTGCAGAGCTGTAAACCTCCCAATAATACTGCCATAGTCTGCTACTGTAGGAAATATGCCACAGCATTCACACCAATTCTGATAAATAACTAAGTTGGAGCCAGAACATGAGCTCCCATCTAAACAAGGGTTTATTCACAGTTTAGCTATGGCCCCTTTGGCTGGCAAGTGCAGAAACCGTCAATAGTCACGTATAAAATGGGTGATAACATCCATTATTAACAGCGATAATAATCAAAGTTTATCCACATTGATAACATATGAAAGTGGTAGCTTTGCTCTTAGGTGGAGAAAATACTCCATGATAGAAAGACAAGTTAAATATTCACATTAATTTGGAAAAAGAAATCCTGATACAATATTAATTACAGTACCAAGTTGTTTTTTTTTACATATTTTTATCTATCATTTGGTTATTTTTAACTTTACAATTCCTTTTGTTTAACACTCGGTGAGTAAGCCTTCATTTAGCAACTCTGAAGCTACAGTAATATGTTCTTGTATGCCATACCGTGGTACCGAAGCGCTTGTAGCTGCATTGTTGATTACTACACTGATAGCGTCAGGGAGAAGAGTCAGTGGAAAGCTGGGAGCGATTAATAGAGCTTCCACAGACAGGCGTTATGCTAGCCTATTCCTCTAGCACTGTCACGCTGTATAGAAGATATATATATGTGATGTCAGTAATCTATATCAAAAGGGCAACATACTATATAACATGCGCATAGATATATGATAACATAGAATTACCTGACAGAATGTCCAGTGGGTCAATACTGAATCCGTTATACGCTGTCTCCGGCTAGAGGGTGACCGGGGTCTATGCTGACCCTAAACTGGGGTCCTGACTAATCCCTCTACCTGGAGGTACTGTTAAAGGTACAGAGGTCCAGGCCACCAGCGTAAACCCTGTCTCCTATCAATCCCTGCCAACTGTAATCTAGTCCTAAGAAGGACCCTGATTACCACCAAAGGGAATGAACAGGTAACGGTTAATGAACAGAAAGACATACAAGAAAGACAAGGAATAAAGTAAATAAAGTCTTACATACAACACTCACACACAGTAGGAACACCTAAGGTCTCCGAGATAAACTATAAGCTATAAGAGTAAAAACAACTAAGGAGCTCTTAGCTTAAGTATTCTCAGAACCGCTCCAGTCTGCTAGACTACATGAATGCTTTCACCGGCGTCTAACACCCAGACTGGCAGGAATATAAAGGAAACTAATTAGAACATAATCAAAAGCAGCCGGGCGAGGCTGCACCTAGTCTTAGCAAAGAGCTAGGTAAAATTAACTCTCTCATAACCAAACACAAAGAAACAGCAGCTCAGCTGTGAGAACTCATAATGTGCAATCGCGACGATCTTCGTGGCGATGCACCCATGACAGTACCCCCCCTTCTACGAGGGGCCTCCAGACCCTCATGATCAGGTCTGTCCGGGTAAGTTGTGTGAAAGGTCCGAACCAATCGATCTGCGTTAGCATCAGACGCAGGGACCCACATCCTCTCAGGACCATACCCCCTCCAATGAACTAAGTACTGAGGGGATCGGCGACTGAGACGTGAGTCAATGATTTTCGACCCATGAAATTCCACGTTATCATTGACCACCACTGAAGGAGGAGGTAGAGGTGACGGTGTGACTGGTGCCACATACTTTTTAAGTAATGACTTGTGAAACACATTATGAATCTTAAACGTAGGAGGGAGGTCCAGACGAAATGCCACAGGATTAATTATGGAACTGATCCTGTACGGCCCGATGAATCTGGGACCCGACCTCCAGGAGGAAACTTTAAGTTTTATATTCCTGGTAGACAACCAAACCAGATCGTTCACCTTCAGATCTAGACCAGAAACTCTCCTCCTATCAGCCATCCGTTTGTAACGGTTCCCCGTAACCTTCAGTCTTAAGCGATCTGGAACTATCAGTCTCCCTGGAAGTCCCACAGGGGCGTCCCCCTGAGCCCCCAATACCTCCCCCTCAAGCTCAGAGCATACAGCTGACACTACAACTCCCTCCTGAGGAATAGGAACCGGATCATCCGTCCTCCCGGCCCCTGGGAAAGTACGAGATACGGCATCAGGAAGCAACTTTATTGAGCAGTCATATGCGCGATGAGGAGGTAACTCCTTACACCCCTCCTCAAAGTCCTCCAGAAAAGGAGGCAAAGTCCTAGGCACAACCGCACCGATGACCGTGCTCATGCAGTTATTCTTGCAAAATTCACCCCACTGGCTTATCTTTCTGGATTGCCAATCAATCACTGGGTTATGTTTAGCCAACCAAGGAAGTCCCAACACAATAGGAGTAGGTAGACCCTCCAACACATAACAAGACAATTGCTCTTTATGTATTGCCCCTACTCGAAGATCTATGTTATGAACAGCTTGTACCAAGCTACCTTGACCAAGAGGTCTAGAATCAATAGAGAGTATAGGGACCGGTTTGGCCAATACACTCAGTTGCATACCATGCACCTGGGCAAACCGAGCGTCCACCAGATTAGCCCCGGACCCACTATCAAGAAAAACAGAAATCATCTCAGTTCTAGTACCAATCACCACCTCCGCAGGCACGAGAAACTGAGAGGGATTTGGGGACGAAATACACACTCCCAGGTTAACTCCTTGGCTCAAAGAGGTCCGGGATGGACACCCCCCAACAAAATGTCCCTCTCTCCCGCAAAAGAAACACCTTCTAGTCTTGCGGCGCACCGCCAATTCCCTCCTACAAAATGATGTCCCTCCCAACTGCATGGGTTCCTCAGAACAGACCAGGGGAACCTCAGTATAAGGGACTTTAGTAGTAGGTGGAGTCATCACGGGGGGGCGGAGTTACCTCGCGTCTTCCCCGAAGTCGTCTATCAATGCGAATAGCGAGGGCCATAGCAGCCTCCAGTGATGGAGGAGAATCATACTGAGCCAACACATCTTTTAATTTGTCAGACAACCCTTGACAAAACTGGCTCCTAAGAGCTGGGTCATTCCACTGAGTATCTGTTGCCCATCTACGGAACTCAGAAGAATATTCCTCCGCTGGACGATTTCCTTGCCGTATTTTACGTAACCTTGTTTCAGCAAGGGAGACTCGATCCGGATCATCATATACCAGACCCAGGGCAGTAAAAAATCGATCCACTGACTGGAGATCTGGGGAGCCTGGAGGAATAGAGAACGCCCAAGATTGAGGGTCCCCTTGTAAGAGCGAGATAACAATTCCCACCCTCTGCTCTTCACTCCCAGATGACCGAGGCCGCAGCCGAAAGTACAATTTACATGCCTCCCGGAAAGTAAAAAATTTGTCCCGCCCACCAGTGAACCTGTCCGGGAGAGCAACCTTAGGTTCAGATCTGGTTTGCTCCGGGGGGGACAAAACCTTGGACTTAATGTCTGCAAATTCCATGGACAACCCCTGCAACTGCCGGGCCAGCTGGGCTACTGGATCCATGACAGCTGGGGAGAATCTTTAGTTGGGCCGGTGAAAATGTCACGCTGTATAGAAGATATATATATGTGATGTCAGTAATCTATATCAAAAGGGCAACATACTATATAACATGCGCATAGATATATGATAACATAGAATTACCTGACAGAATGTCCAGTGGGTCAATACTGAATCCGTTATACGCTGTCTCCGGCTAGAGGGTGACCGGGGTCTATGCTGACCCTAAACTGGGGTCCTGACTAATCCCTCTACCTGGAGGTACTGTTAAAGGTACAGAGGTCCAGGCCACCAGCGTAAACCCTGTCTCCTATCAATCCCTGCCAACTGTAATCTAGTCCTAAGAAGGACCCTGATTACCACCAAAGGGAATGAACAGGTAACGGTTAATGAACAGAAAGACATACAAGAAAGACAAGGAATAAAGTAAATAAAGTCTTACATACAACACTCACACACAGTAGGAACACCTAAGGTCTCCGAGATAAACTATAAGCTATAAGAGTAAAAACAACTAAGGAGCTCTTAGCTTAAGTATTCTCAGAACCGCTCCAGTCTGCTAGACTACATGAATGCTTTCACCGGCGTCTAACACCCAGACTGGCAGGAATATAAAGGAAACTAATTAGAACATAATCAAAAGCAGCCGGGCGAGGCTGCACCTAGTCTTAGCAAAGAGCTAGGTAAAATTAACTCTCTCATAACCAAACACAAAGAAACAGCAGCTCAGCTGTGAGAACTCATAATGTGCAATCGCGACGATCTTCGTGGCGATGCACCCATGACAGGCACATCCCCGGGCATTCACCCTTTAACTATTGTAAACGGATCTGGACTTACACAGGGGCCTCTGGGTTGGGTCCATGGAGTGGCTGCTGGCCGATAGAGCAAGCTATCAAAGGATGGTCAGAAAGCTGCTTCAATACAAGGCGGTCAGAAACGTAATTATCAGGCAGCAGAATAGTCAAAACACGGGCCGAGGTCAGAAGAGGGAATCAAAAAGGCTGCACAAGAGCTGAATACCAGGAGTGAACCACAGCAAGTATAAACTATAACTGGCACCTCCAAGGATATGCTGGGAGTTTCAGTAGTGTGTGGTCCAAGCCTATTCGCCAAAGCAGGGGCACATTGCTCCTGTTGGACAGCACTGCCAGATTGGGTGATACTACGGGTCCCAGAGGTTCTGGTAATATTGTCTCACCCATCACTAACCCAACCAAACATTGAATACGACGGGGCCTGGTGACAGAACCAAATGTCTCAGGAGCAGGTCCTGGTCATTTTAGGTTATAATATGGCTAGTTTATATGTCAAATGTTATTCAGAGCCAATAAGTTTGTTGTTCAATACTTCTATTATGATGCAGTGCTTTGTATACAAGTTTTATGCTAAACTTTATCTCGGTAACTCTTGGCTCACTGGTATATTTAACTGAAGACTCTTTGTTTGCATTTTAGCCATCCACAGGTGTATATTTGTGTGTGACATATGAATAGAAAATGGTATGTTGATTAGTAATGAAATTACAATTGTAACACCAAGATTAAGAACGTATGTAGCCGACGAAGTTGATGGATTGATATACCGCAGAAAAAATGGGTAATGAGAGTACCTCTGACCAAGGTCAAGTGGTGGTTAGATGACTGGGTCAGATCGTCTTCAAAATGGCAGTAAATGCCGTGGTCAGTGTCTACCCAAAGTGGTCTAGGGGAGGAAAGCCGGTGACATGGTCATGGGTATCAAATCTCTGATGTGTGTAGAAATATGGTCCGATCCCACAGAAGAGCTACTGTAAGATCAATAGTTGAAAAGTTCCCACTGGCCATGATAGAAGCTCCCAGAGGAAGGGTCAGCGAAACAATCCAGCTGCATTACTATGTCATATTTTCTTGCCGTAGTTTTATCATTTCATGGTTTGGCTACTATACATACAGTACAGATCAAAAGTTTGGACACACCTTCTCATTCAAAGATTTTTCTGTATTTTCATGACTATGAAAATTGTAGAATCACACTGAAGGCATCAAAAATATGAATTAACACATGTGGAATTATACATTACACTTTACAAAAAAGTGTGAAACAACTGAAAATATGTCTTATATTCTAGGTTCTTCAAAGTAGCCACCTTTTGCTTTGATTACTGCTCTGCATGCAGAAAAGGTGAACGGATGGACTCTACATGTCTGGTTCCCACCGTGAAGCATGGAGGAGGAGGTGTGATGGTGTGGGGGTGCTTTGCTGGTGACACTGTTGGGGATTATTCAAAATTGAAGCGGTGAGCGGTCCAGCTCACCCCAAACCATCTCGATTGGGTTCAGGTCTGGTGACTGTGGAGGCCAGGTCATTAGGCGTAGCACCCCATCACTCTTCTTGGTCAAATAGCCCATACACAGCCTGGAGGTGTGTTTGGGGTCATTGTCCTGTTGAAAAATAAATGATGGCCCAACTAAACGCAAACTGGATGGAATAGCATGCTGCTGCAAGATGCTGTGGTAGCCATGCTGATTCAGTATTCCTTCAGTTTTGAATAAATCCCCAACAGTGTCACCAGCAAAGCACCCCCACACCATCACACCACCTCCTCCATGCTTCACGGTGGGTCTTGCTTGGACGGTAGATGGCAGTCTCCTTGCCGCACAGCGCTGAGGATTCTCTTTTTTTATGGCACACCTTCCTATACTATCATAGAAAAGTGTCAGAATATACAAAGCATCGCAGTTGTCATAGAAAAGTATCCGAACACCCAGAGCATCGGAGCTACCATAGAAATGTGTCCGAACACACAGAGCATTGCAGCTATCATAGAAAATTATCCAAACACACAGAGCATCGCAGCTATCATAGAAAATTATCCAAACACACAGAGCATCGCAGCTCACTGTTTATGGGGCTGTGTAACTGCAGATTGATCAGAGTGCCAATGATAACCCCGGTCCAGCGATGAAAGGGCCTAATATGAACCTTGTCTGATAAGTCATGTTTTCTTTGACATCATGTGTACGGCTTGATGTATCATTTACATCAGTGTTTCTCAATTCCAGTCCTCAGGACCCACCAACAGGTCATGTTTTCAGGATTTCCTTAGTATTGCACAGATGATAAAATTATCACCTGCTCAAGCATTAATTCCATCACCTTTGCAATACTAAGGAAATCCTGAAAACATGACCTGTTGGTGGGTCCTGAGGACTGGAGTTGAGAAACACTGATTTACATGAAGATGAGATGGCACCAGGATGCACTAAGGATGGCTGAGGCAGTGTGGTGGAGGAATATTCTGCTGAGGAACATTGGGTCCTGGCATCTAGGTGGATGTGGCACGTTCCCCCTACCTAAACATTGTACAGGCCACGTACCCCTCTTTGCGATGGCTATATTCTCTAATGCCGTGTTCTCCTTCAACAGGATAATGCCTCTGCCACACTGCAAAAACTGTTCGGGAATGGTTTGAGGAACATGACAAAGTTCAAGGTGATCTCCCAGACCTCAATCCGATTGGCCATCTTTGAGATGTCCTGGAAAAACTAGTTCAGTCCATGGAAACCACACTGAGCAACACAGTATTTCCATAAGCCACAGAAGCCCTTTGGAGGTCTTATGGGGTCAAGGCCTCCACTTGTCAGAGCTGCTCTAGCACAATGACGAAGACCTTCACATTATTAGTCTTGGAGGTTTTAATGTTATGGCTGTTCAGTGTATACTTTCTGTATAACTCTTCATACTTTATAATTGAGAAAATGAAGTCTGGGAATAGAGAGTGCGCGGAGTCAACGTTATCACTTATTAATCACAGTCAGAGAGCGGAGATCCCGTCAGGCGATGGGACTTCAGAGGTCTGAGGGACATTTCTTGCAGTAATCTCAACAGGTCTGCGTTACCATAATCTCCGTATTATGTTCTAGCACATTTCTAGCTGATGTCGGTGAATCTGAACGCAGTCATTAATAATACGCTTTTATTTATTACAAAATTGGGGTATATGGATGTATTTACCGGGTTATAATAATCTTACGGAGGTGATGAAACTTGGCAAATTCGAACTGAGCACTTAATGATGGAGAAGGTTCCGTTTGTCATGTGGCACAACATGTTTTGTCCTGAAGTCCAGATATTATGTGTGGTTTTCCGTAGGATTGCACAGAAATTTACAGAATTTTGCGCAAAACAAATTATTAATTGACACATTCATCTGTGCTCCATCTACATGTACACTTTATGGATCACAGCAAAATTGCTATTTTTTTTCTTCATAGGGCCCTGCATCATTACTTGCACACTTTGTCTGGTTGTCATCTGGGAGGTTAGAAAGTTTGCAACACGCGGCAGAAAATGTCATCACTTTTAGGGTCCTTACCTGTTCATTCTATGCCTCGGATCCCAAAGATCGAGAAATGTTTCAGAATGGCTGATTTCCAGGAAATTTTCTGATTCCTCCACAAGGTTATTTAGGGGCCCGATTTGGCTCCATACTGTGTCAGTTGCAGAGGGCCTACGTAATGTGCAAAAACTAGCTGATGAATGGTGGAAACATCTTGAATTGTATTCTGCACTAGGTAGGAGTGTGAGGATTGCTTCTCAAACTTTTTGCTGGGTTTCCGACATTGAACAGCTGCTCCTTCAGGAGAGGTTGGAAGGGACCAACCGGATATGAGTGTTTTACTGACAGGAGAGAGGTCCTGGGGAAGTAGGGCGAATTCATGGTGCCTAAGGTAGCCAGACAGTAACAAAGGACAGATGACAGAGCTAAGGGATCCAGGAGGCACCTTGTTGTTGTGCAAGGGCACTGTGTTTAGGAGGAGTGTGTGGTTTTGCAAATGGACATTTGTGTAGCCCTGGTGTTAGGCACACGCAGTACCCTGGAGAGTGTGTGGCGAGACAGCAGTTTAATGCTCAATACCCATTCACTCAACATACACTAGACACACCCTTAGGGTAGTGTAGTTACTTGTGAGGGAGTGGTCAGGGTGTATATTGGTTGAGTGATTTTAGAGTAGTCGGTTTCCTGTCTTCGGACAGAGCAGACGTGTGGAGTCTAGCTGGAGGGAGGAAGCAGTCCAGCCTGGTTCTGCAGCAGTTCAGAAAGTGGAGGCCAGTACGGGCGAGATATAGATCCCCTCAGCCTGGTCAGAGCTGTACCTCACCTGAATACATTGACAAAGAAAGAAGAGCTTAGTGCAGAATTACTTCAGTCACCTGTCTCAAGGACAGTGAAAGGTTCAGAGACGTGCTCCTGCCTAGTGGATAACTGAGAATCTGGAACTAACTCTAAAGGAAGAGAAGAAGGAAGTGATTACATGACTTTTTGCAAGTGTGAGTGTTTATGCTACCAGCGAGGACAAGGCGAAAGGCACAGTGGAAAGATTATTGGAAAAGTGCTTTTGGATTGAAGAAGTCCTGCACATTGTAACCGGTCACTGGGGACCGAAGGATCACTATTAGCTTCAAGCATAGTGGTAAGAAAACCAGAGATTTACCGGACCTTAGGTCGCGGCAAACAGCCCCAAATAGTCAGTACGTAACTGGGGTCAGGGGGAGTGAAGACTTTGAGCCTGATCAGCAAGATAGGAATTCAGCTCTCTCACAGGAAGGCTCCTACCACAAAACTGACTGGGCAGTACAGCTATGTAATAGCTGGAGTTATTGAGGGAACTACGCTTCAGGCTGGTTGTACTCATCGTGTTGAAAGTAAAGAAGGCCCCTAACTTGTCCAGCTGCTGTCTCAAAATACACTCTCCTTGGATCAGCCTCCCTGGGACCTGCCTGAACATCTTACAAGTAAAGGTATGGAAAGACGCTGACCGTGTGAGACTGTGTTATTTATCTGCACCCGACTTCACTAACTTCATAGACTTTGAGGGACCAGTCCCACCTGTAGGGGACCCGACATCTAGCTGCCTCACCATCCCCTCAGAGATCTACAGCAGCGCTGGTACAAATTACCAGAAGACTACAGGTGGCGTCACGAACTGTATATAAATCTATCCCCTGTAAATATTCCCCCAACATACGCCAGACCGCCAGGGCCACAGACCGAGCCACCGCTACCTGTGACAAACCCCATAGACTTCCATGGGCTCGGCTCTGAGTACCCCATTGCCCTGGTAACCCACAATTGTGGTGGCGGGTCGACACAAAAATTTGGCGTCACGAACAGGATGCGAAACTCGCAAAATTGCGAGCCCTGTGTGCCTATGGAGTTGTTTTTGTGAAAAGGACTGTTTGCACTTTTGGCGCCAAAAATCGCCATCTTTGTCGCCATATTCGCGCCCTCAGGCGCTGGAGAAGAAGGTGGGCGTACCTTCGTGGGCGTCTACCCCCCTGTGGCGCGAAGAAAATGCCTGCCCTCTCAAAGTGCTATTACAATATGCGATCCTGCCCTACAGCAAAGGAGGTCCGCCTCCTCTTCACCTTCCCTGCGAGGAGGAGGAGACGCAAACCCCGCCTCCACGGAAGAGACCGGATGTCTCTGGAGGAAGAAGAAAGAATCTTCTGGAACATCATGGAGGCAGGACGTGTGCAGCCGAGCAGGGAAGCGGAGGAAGGCAGGCCCCGTGCCCCAGCCAAGCTGCCACCAGCACCGGAGTTATCCGTGGTCCTGCACCTGCAGCAGGCGTTGCTAGAAATTCAGGAAGAAAATGCACGCCTGAAGAAGATGGTCCAGTACCAACCTGGATTTGAAGAGATCGAGAGACGCCGGCGTACCCTGGAGCAGCGGAGGCTGTGGGACGCGGTGATCTCTCCCCTCAATGACCCCCCACGATTCGAGTTACCGAAAATTCTGCTGCCCAAGGCAAAGGAGCAACCGGAGGCTGCCCCCGAAAGTACCGATCCTGATCCCACCGGTGAAGCGGTGGAGGCGAAGGAGGTTGAGGAGGTACCGCCAGTTCCGGAACGCCCGCCCGGCCAGGAGGCCGCAGCAGATGATCGGTCCCCGACAGGGACACCGGAGGGGTCCTGTCCGTCGTTACCAGACGTGGACTGGGACGAGATGGCGCGCCTGGATGACGTCGCCTATACCGCCCAGTGGGAATATGAGTGGCAGCGTCGTGAGGAGAAGCAGAAACGCCAGCAGGAGGAAGAGCGGGAAGCTCAGCGGAATCGTCAGCGACAACATGCAGAGCTGATCGCGGACAAGGAGAGTGTCCGGAGAGAGAAAGGTACCCTGAGGGAACCGCGGCGGCAGGGGTGTGTGACTGAGTTCCAGCTCCGGAAGGGCTGGGGCTTCATCCATGAACCGGGCCTCTACCCAGGGGTCTTTGTTAGTCGCAGGGACGTAGAATCCCACCTACCGCAAGGCCATCCCGGGAGGGACTTAGTAAATGGAGACATTGTCACGTACACACGGCACTGGGGAATGAAGGGATGGTATGCCCTTAACGTCACCATCGTCCGTGACCCCGTCCCAGACGCAGGCAATGTCATCACTACCGCAGCGTCCCCGTCTCCAGCTCAAGCAGTATCCGGCCGTGCCCCAGCATCGCCCCCTGCAAGTTCATCGCAAATGAAAGCAACATCTACATCGCAACATGCGACCCAGTTTCCATCGCAATCCATGACACGATCCATATCGTTAACTGTGACTCAGATTGAAACGCAATCGGTGTCTCGCAAGGAGAAGGTACCCGTTGCGCCCCTAGAGGTTCGCACGAGAACTGTGGCGACCCAGACCCTAATAGCAGCGCATGACTTGTTAGTAATGGGATCTAGGGACCATCGCATTGTTCCAGCCCCCGGGGTGGAAAATGTATTTGAAGTAAATGAGTAATTAAACAGTAAAGAAGAATCGGTGAGATCCATATAGGGTCTACCATAAGTAATACTGTAGAAAGTTTAAGAATGTTTTACAAATTTTTGCACAAGTTGAATGAGTATAATGTATATAATGCATATATATATTGCTAACCGTAGAATGCCCGGCTGGGTAAACAGAGAAAAAGTTTGCACTTTAGTATTATTATAATGTGATATTATATCTGTGTCTTTGTTTTACAATGGACTTTGAGGTTGAGGACTGTGCCAGCCCAGAACTTATTTGTATATAGTTGCGCTTCGGTGCTTTATCTTGGTTTTACATAAAACCAGCACAACTACCTCTGAATACAAAACCCGTGTGGTGTGGCACTGAGTGAGGTCTGCATTCGGATGTCCTGCAGCCCACCCAGGACCCACGTTGAAGGTTTGGTGCGGGTCCTTCACAAGAATACTGTATATTTATTGAATGTTTTGATGCCTTAATACTTTTGTATTTTTCTATAATGTTTTGTTGTTTGCAACGTTCAAGACATCCTCACCTCCCGGATGGGACGAATTAATGTTCATGTTTGATGTTTTCATGCATAAACAAAACTGTCTCTTTGTATTTTACAGCCTGGGAGTGCTGTCTTTTACCATGGGGGAATGTGTAGCCCTGGTGTTAGGCACACGCAGTACCCTGGAGAGTGTGTGGCGAGACAGCAGTTTAATGCTCAATACCCATTCACTCAACATACACTAGACACACCCTTAGGGTAGTGTAGTTACTTGTGAGGGAGTGGTCAGGGTGTATATTGGTTGAGTGATTTTAGAGTAGTCGGTTTCCTGTCTTCGGACAGAGCAGACGTGTGGAGTCTAGCTGGAGGGAGGAAGCAGTCCAGCCTGGTTCTGCAGCAGTTCAGAAAGTGGAGGCCAGTACGGGCGAGATATAGATCCCCTCAGCCTGGTCAGAGCTGTACCTCACCTGAATACATTGACAAAGAAAGAAGAGCTTAGTGCAGAATTACTTCAGTCACCTGTCTCAAGGACAGTGAAAGGTTCAGAGACGTGCTCCTGCCTAGTGGATAACTGAGAATCTGGAACTAACTCTAAAGGAAGAGAAGAAGGAAGTGATTACATGACTTTTTGCAAGTGTGAGTGTTTATGCTACCAGCGAGGACAAGGCGAAAGGCACAGTGGAAAGATTATTGGAAAAGTGCTTTTGGATTGAAGAAGTCCTGCACATTGTAACCGGTCACTGGGGACCGAAGGATCACTATTAGCTTCAAGCATAGTGGTAAGAAAACCAGAGATTTACCGGACCTTAGGTCGCGGCAAACAGCCCCAAATAGTCAGTACGTAACTGGGGTCAGGGGGAGTGAAGACTTTGAGCCTGATCAGCAAGATAGGAATTCAGCTCTCTCACAGGAAGGCTCCTACCACAAAACTGACTGGGCAGTACAGCTATGGAATAGCTGGAGTTATTGAGGGAACTACGCTTCAGGCTGGTTGTACTCATCGTGTTGAAAGTAAAGAAGGCCCCTAACTTGTCCAGCTGCTGTCTCAAAATACACTCTCCTTGGATCAGCCTCCCTGGGACCTGCCTGAACATCTTACAAGTAAAGGTATGGAAAGACGCTGACCGTGTGAGACTGTGTTATTTATCTGCACCCGACTTCACTAACTTCATAGACTTTGAGGGACCAGTCCCACCTGTAGGGGACCCGACATCTAGCTGCCTCACCATCCCCTCAGAGATCTACAGCAGCGCTGGTACAAATTACCAGAAGACTACAGGTGGCGTCACGAACTGTATATAAATCTATCCCCTGTAAATATTCCCCCAACATACGCCAGACCGCCAGGGCCACAGACCGAGCCACCGCTACCTGTGACAAACCCCATAGACTTCCATGGGCTCGGCTCTGAGTACCCCATTGCCCTGGTAACCCACAATTGTGGTGGCGGGTCGACACACATTGTGAGGGTGAGATCCGGAGTGCAGAGAGCAACTGATGCGGAGGGCTCGTGCGCAAGACTAGATTATCTAGGTCAAGTTCTATCCGTGGTTTTCAGGGATAGTCCTCTTACCCATATTAATCTATGGGGCTGTGAACATGTCTGATTTTTTCCCTTAGACCAAGGGGTCAGAGGAAAAAATCTAAGGCATGTCCGATTTTGATCCAAGTGTTGGCTCAAAATCAACAATGCAAGTGTATGTGTCCATGAGTGCGGTCACGGACTGACAGAATGGAGAGGGTGGAGAAACTTTTTTTAGTTTTTTTTCTCCACTTCCGAGAAAAATAAATACCACTCTGAACGAACTCTGATCGGAGTTCGATCATAATTATCAGACCGCTTTCCTCGGAGAGAAAATGGTCACCTGTTACACTTGTGTGTGTGATGCGAGAAACTCGCACGAGTCTTTCGCATCAAGACCCGGCACTGCCGCCGGCACTCGGACCGGAGCGTGCGGCTGCATGTATTTCTGTGCAGCCGCATACTCCGGTCCAAGTGCCGGGTGTTGATGCGAGAGACTCGTGCGAGTTTCTCGCATCACACACGCAAGTGTGACACCGGCCTTAGAGTGTTCCTCACAGAGGGAAGCAGGGACATGGTTAGAAAAATATGACGGGATCCGAGCCCGAAGTGTGGACTGATACCCTGCAGTTTCAGTGGTCTCGCCCGTCGCAGAATCTCTGTGTGTATGTGTAAGGAGGTGGCAGGTCCCCTCAGTTGCACCTTCTCCTTCTTCCGTATGACCCCCCGTGCACTTTTAAGTAATGTGTTTCTGCATTAATGTAATACATGTTATTATAGTGTTCCCCTTTAATGTGCTGTGTCTGCCATGTATCTAATACACATAATAGAGGCAGGGACAGAAACAGTTAAACTTGTGGGCTGGGTCAGCAGCAGAGAGGGAAGAGGAAGCTGCTGTCCCCAGTCAGAAAGCCCAGGTACTTTGGCCAGGGCACACATTTACTACATGAGGGGCACTGCCAGACCCCCGGACAGAAGAGGTCTGTTGTACCGGACCAAGGACTGAGCACCAGGACCAAAGACTACAACACAGGCCCTCAGGACTTTGGAAGGACCTACGCTAAAGGAGTCTCAGGCGCCCAGATTCCAGTGATTGGACTACTGTGAACTTCGGCTACTACGGCTGTGTAGCCCTGGTGTTAGGCACACGCAGTACCCTGGAGAGTGTGTGGCGAGACAGCAGTTTAATGCTAAATATCCATTCACTCAACATATACTAGACACACCCTTAGGGTAGTGTAGTTTACTCTTGAGGGAGTGGTCAAGGTGTATGTGTTTGAGTGATTTAGTCAGTGTCCAGACTTCAGAGAGAGAGGTCTGAGAGTCTGTGTCTGGACTTCAGAGAGAGAAGACGTCTGGAGGGAGGAAGCAGTCCAGATTGCTCTATCATCAGTTCGAAAAGTGGAGTCTAGTACAGGTGGTTTAATTCACCTCAGCCTAGTCAGAGCTGTACCTCATCAGAATACACTGGAAGGAAAGAAGAAGTTTAGTGCAGAAAGTCTTCAGTATCCTGTCTAAAGGACGGTATAAGGTTCAGAGACGTGCTCCTGCCTATTGATAACTGAGCATCTGTAACTAACTTTGAAGTGAAGGAAAAGAAAGAAGTGACTGCTCGACCCTTGGCTAGTGTGAGTGCTTATGTTACCAGCGAGGACAAGGCGAAAGGCACAGTGGTTTATTGGAATAGTGCTTACGGATTGAAGAAGTCCTGCACATTGCAACCGGTCACTGGGGACCGAAGGATCACTATTGTTACAAGCATAGTGGTAAGAAAACCAGGAATTTACCGGACCTTAGGTCGCGGCAAACAAGCCCCATATAGTCAGTACGTAACTGGGGTCAGGGGAGTGAAGACTTTGAGTCAGTGCACGATAAGATAAGAATTCAGCTCCCTCGCAGGAAGGCTCCTGACACAAAGCTGACTGGGCGGTACAGCTATAGATTAGCTGGAGTTATTGAGGGAACTACGCTTCAGGCTGGTTGTACTCATTGTATTGGAAGTAAAGGAGGCCCCTAACTTGTCCAGCTGCTGTCTCAAGATACACTCTCCTTGGATCAGCCTCCCTGGTACCTGCCTGAACATCTTACAAGTAAAGGTATGGAAAGACGCTGACCGTGTGAGACTGTGTTCTTTATCTGCACCCGACTTCACCAACTTCATAGACTTTGAGGGACCAGTCCCACCTGTAGGGGACCCGACATCTAGCTGCCTCACCATCCCCTCAGAGATCTACAGCAGCGCTGGTACTAATTACCAGAATACTACAGGTGGCGTCACGAACTGTATATAAACCTATCCCCTGTAAATATTCCCCAACATACGCCAGACCGCCCGGGCCACAGACCGAGCCACAGCTACCTGTGACACAATCCCCATAGACTTCTACGGGCTCGGCTCTGAGTACCCCATTGCCCTGGTAACCCACAATTGTGGTGGCGGGTCGACACACGGCTGTTGTGAGTCAGGGAGAGAACAGGAAGCCGGTGTTAAAATCGTCTTTTTGTCCACCTTTCATCCTTTTTCAATAAAAGTTATTTTTCCCTGTTGGAGAGCTGCTGCATTCCTGGACCCTTTATTGCCTGGACTGCTGAGACCCACGGAGAAGGTAACCTGTGGGGAAGAACTGTGTCGGTCCTGTCCATTTACAGTATGTACAAGGGGCCTGGGAAGCTCGCTGACTATTTGCTCAGTGGACCCTGTCTGTGTACCGTGCCTTTAAATAGCTTGGCCATAACTAACCCCCGTGTCCCCTTGTTACATATATATATATACAGCTCTGTCAAAAATTAAGAGACCACTGCAAAATTTTCAGTTTGTCTGATTTTTTCTCTTTATAGGTATATTTTTGAGTAAAATGTAAATTGCTCTTTTATTCAATAAACTACTGACAACATGTCTCCGAATTTCCAAGCAATAAATTTTGTATTTATTTTCAGAAAATGAGAAACGGTCAAAATATCAAAAAAATGCAGTGCTTGCAGACCTCAGATAATGCTAAGAAAACAAGTTCATAATCATTTAGAAACAACAACACTAATGTTTTAACTCAGGAAGAGTTCAGAAATCAATATTTTGTGGAATAACCATGACTTTTAATCACAGCTTTCATGCGTCTTGGCATGCTTTCCACCAGTCTTTCACACTGCTTTTGGGTGACCTTATGCCTCGTGGTACAAAAATGTATGCAGTTCTTCTGTGATGGATGGCTTGAGACTATCCATCTTCCTCTTGATTACATTCCAGAGGTTTTCAATGGGGTTCAGGTCTGGAGATTGGGCTGGCCATGGCAGGGATTTGATGTGGTGGTCCTTCATCCACACCTTGATTAACCTAGCTGTGTGGCATGGCGCATTGTCCTGCTGGAAAAACCAGTCCTCGGAGTTGGGGAACATTGCCTGAGCAGAAGGAATCAACTGTTTTTCCAGGATAACCTTGTATGCGGCTTGATTCATACGTCCTTCACAAAGATTAACCTGCCCAATTCCAGCCTTGATGAAGCATCCCCAGATCATCACTGATCCTCCACCAAATTTCACAGTGGGTGCAAGACACTGTGGCTTGTACGCCTCTTCAGGTCTCCGTCTAACCATTAGACGACCAGGTGTTGGCCAAAGCTGAAAATTAGACTTATCAGAGAAGATTACCTTACTCCAGTCCTCTATGGTCTAATCCTTATGGTCTTTGGCAAACTTCAGCCTGGCTCTTCTTTGCTTCTCATTGATGAAAGGCTTTATTGTAGCTTTACATGACTTGAGCCCTGCCTCTATGAGCCTGTTACGAACTGTTCTTGCCGTGCACTTCACCCCAGCTGCCATTTGCCATTCCTTTTGTAGGTCACTTGATGTCATCCTGCGGTTGCTGAGTGACATTTGAATAGGATGACAGTCATCCCGGTTAGTGGAGGGTCGTTTTCGCCCTCTACCCTTCTGTAGCTTTGTTGTCCCCAATGTCTGCTGCTTGACCTTGTTGTAATGCACTGCCGTCTTAGAAATTTTGAGGATGGAGGCAACATGACGCTCACTGTATCCCTCTGCTAGTAAAGCCAGAATTGAGATCCTTCTTTTCCTCACTCAAGACTTTTCTTTTCAACTCCTTTGGCATGGATATGTTATTTTTTTCATTCCTATTACTTTTGGGATATTACTAGCACTTGTTTTGCCATCCAGCTTGTCATATTGCAAGAGGATTGTGAACACCACAGCAGTGTTTTTTATACTTTTTTTAAATAAGATTTGATTCCGGTGATCACCTAATCAGAAGCACATTAAGTAGAATGAGGTGTACTCTGGTTGGAATTCAACTGACACTGGAATGGAATGGCTGTCAGACATGTAGAGAAGCTGATTTTTGTAAAACTGTGCAGTGGTCTCTTTAATTTTTGCCAGAGCTGTATATATATATATATATATATGTATATATATATATATATATATATACATATATATATATATATACAAAAAATATAGAAAATAGGCAGCACTCCATAGGATTTCAGCAGCAGTGGATATTTATTAGACCCACATCATTGGCAACGTTTCGGCTCCATGAGCCTTCCTCCAGCAGTGTTACTCACACAGATGCAGGTATTTAACAGATCTTTACAGAACAATATCATTAATTTCAATCAACTTTTTATATAATTTATAACGCTATAGCTGTATCCAGTATATAGCTCTGTCTCACATATAGGATATATCAATATCCTCAGTAGGTATTTCATATTCGTACATCTTAATATATAAACATTCTCCTTATATTTATCTTTATATCATAATCCGTCCCTAATTAGGGCTCAGATCAGCTGCAACAGTAATTAAAACTGTAGTACTCACAGGGAAGGCGATGTAACATATGGAGGACGCCATGGAGGACGCCATGAACGCTGGCCATGATTCATTTCTGTGCTATTACGCATGTCTGTAGTGAATGCTCCACCTCCTGACCAATCCCGGCCCTTGTGTGGCACTTATCTCTTAGGGCATGCGCATCAGCGCTATTATCCAGATCGGGACTCCATCTTGGAGGTGGCGATTTTTTTGCACTTCAATCACAGATAGGAACGGAGACTACAGATATGACAATTCCAACTAAAAAGGTAGCGATCAGATGTTTAATAAACATCTGCATTATTCACCTTGTTTTTAAGACACACAAATTAACTGTTGTCTCTATATGTTTTATTATTAGAAACAGACCCATGCTTAAAGGGATTCCTAGAGCAGCTAGATCACCCCAGTATATGGGACCGTCTCCCTGTAAGGATAACGTCCCACTACTGCAGACCATTAGGGGAAGTATTCTGCACCTATATGAGGTCCAGATCCCTCAACCCCAATGTCTTTAAGGCGAAACTGCGTATTTCCCAGCTTATTTGGTCTGAACAGAATTCCAAGAAATATCTGGTGCTATATATATTCTTTTATTAGTATTTGGTCATATCTTGGTTCAAAAATTCAAATAAAAAAATTCAGACACGAAAGGAATCATGTTATAGAATTAATAAAAAATAAAAAATAAAAAAAAAAAGAAAAAATATCTTAGCTCCTCCATAGTACATCGCTCTTCCCCATGTAAATCTCTACGTATTCCTGGGAGATAAACAGATTCCTGTTTGGATACAGAAAAAAATGACATATATTAGTATATTTAATACACGTCTTCAATTATATCCAATTTCACATGCGGAGATCAAAATACAAGGGGATATATGTGTTATGTATTTTTAGATAATAGAGGTAAGTTTAAAATCTACATTGAGGCCTAATGGTTTAAGAGTGTTTAATGTGTATATCCATTTTAGTTCTCTCTTTTTAAGGAGGCTGATTCTGTCCCCCCCTCTCCTTTGAACCGGAATAGAGTCAATTAGTCTAAATTTAAGTTCCTTCTCTGTATGTTTAAGCTCCGTAAAGTGCTTAGATACTGGAAGATCTAGTCTTTTCTTACGAATCGTGTATTTGTGTTGACTAAATCTAGTTTTGAAGTCACAGGTCGTTTCTCCTATATACCAAAGTTTACATGGGCATTCTAAAAGATATATAACGTAATCTGACTTGCATGTTAGAAAGTGGTCTATCTGGTACTTTCTATTCGTTACAGGGTGTATAAATTCTGATCCCTTCATCATTTGATTACAATTAATGCAGTTCAAACATGGGTAGCAACCTTTCCTACTCCTACCTGTCAGAGATATTTGCGTAGTCCTTCTTAAAGGTCCTATATCTGACTTTACTAGGTAGTCCTTAATATTCTTGCCCCTCTTATATGAAAACAGAGGAGGGAGTTTAAATGCCTCAATTTTCGGGAGGCATTTGGTCAACATCCCCCAATGCTTGTAAATAATTCTAGAGATATTCCTACTTTCTTCAGTAAATTTTGATACGAATGGAACCCTTTTTAATTCATTCTTTGGTCTTTTTGTCCCTAGCAGATCTGGTCTATTTTTCTTTAATACCTTTTCTTTTGTAAGTTGTAGTAATTTTTTAGGGTATCCCCTCTTTAAAAATTTATCAATCATTTTATCCAAGAAAAGGTCCACTTCCTCCCTCTCGCTAACAATCCGTCTCACACGTAATAGTTGACTGAGTGGAATAGAGTTGATCATATTCCTAGGGTGTTGGCTATTATAGAGTAGCAGGTTGTTTTTGTCCGTTTTTTTAACATATAAGGTAGTTTCTAAGCGTCCAACTCTTTGTCTTATCAGTACATCTAGAAATTGTATTTCATCCCTGGAGGAGCAGATGGTGAACTTGATAGTTTCATCCAACTCATTTAAATATATATGAAATGCTTCTAAATCATCCTGGGTGCCCGTCCATAGGAGGAAGATATCGTCTATGTATCGCCACCACCCCAACACTTGTTGGAAGTGGCGCGACACATATACGAACTCCTCCTCCAGCACCCCCATTACTAAGTTTGCGTACGCAGGGGCCATATTTGCCCCCATCGCAGTACCTCTACACTGCATAAAGTATTCATCCCCAAATAAAAAATAGTTTTTTCTCAAAATTATATTTAGTAATATGAGGATAAATTCTTTGCCTTCTTGGGAAATATATTCCTCTTTATTTAGCATTTTTAATACCGCCGCTGTGCCTCTATCGTGGTCTATCGAGGTGTAGAGGGACACTACATCAAAGGATACTAGGGTCACCTCATCCCTCAATTGTATCCTATTTAATTTATTCAGAAAATCAGTTGTATCTACTATATATGATTTAAATTTTTTTACCACAGGATTTAGCACCTTATCCAGGAATGTACCTATTTTACTTGTAACTGAGTTTACCCCAGACACTATTGGGCGCCCGGGTGGGTCTATAAGAGATTTATGTACTTTAGGTATTATATATAGTACAGGTGTCCTAGGATTTTCCATTAATAGATATTCATATAATGACTCATCTATAATCTGGAGGTCCAAAGCCTCTTTGAGACAATTTTTAATTTCTTTCATTATTTGAAATTTAGGGTCACCATCCAATTTGTTATATACCAGATTGTCATTCAATTGTGAATACACCTCAGCTAAGTATTTCTGTTTGTCCATGACGACGACAGCACCCCCTTTATCGGCGGGTTTCACAATGATATCGTCGTCATGGACCAGTTCCTGTAGTGCTTCATACTCAGTTTTGGATATGTTATTATGTTTAAAATTTGTCATAGTACTATCCCTCCTTAATTTTTCAATATCCATCCCACAGCTTTTATAAAGGCATCTATAGCGGTTGAGTAGGTAGGCGGTGTAAAATCACTCTTATTCCTTAGATTAACTGATTTCAAGCTAAATTCACTCCTCCTTGTTTCTTTGGGATTTACTATATCAAATGACCATTCCTTAATTTTTAACATTCTATAGAATTTCTCTAGATCTATCTGTAAATCAAACCAGTCCACATGACAACATGGGCTGAAACTGAGACCTCTGCTCAAAATCATTACTTGTGCCTCAGATAGTACCTTTTTAGAAATATTTATGACCAATTCTATTCCTTCCTTCTGGTCGCTGCTTGTCTCTGCGGTTGGGATCGAAATTTCTCTGGTTTGCTTTTTTTGTTGTCGACGGTGGTGTTTCCCACCTCTCCTTTTGTATTTGCAGGGTCCATTTCTATCAAAAAAGAAATTGTTAGTAACAGCAGTGTTATTATCCCTTATATTATTGCCAATCTCCGTGTAACCTTTTCTTCTCCAATTAGACTTCAAGTTGTCCCTTTGCCAATTATACACATGACCTGACTCATAGTCCTCCATAGCTCTGCTCCATTTTCTCCTTTTAGTTTCTTCCAGATCACTTTTCTGTTTCTCCACATCTTTTTCCACTTTTTCTCTAAATATATTCCAATCTTCTATCTTCAACACCCCCTGTATTTTCTGTTCAAGTAAATCAATATTTTCTGATAATTTCTTAATGTCCATTTGCAAATATTCAATATTTAACAAAATGACATCCATAGCATATTTGTTTGATATCTTGGTAAATTGTGTACAGAAGGCTGGTTTCCTGAAATAAATTTGGACGTATTTTGACTCAATCCTCTAGGAATTTTTCCCTTTAAATTGTCCTAGTGTGGTAAGTGCAATTGTAAACTCATTAGACGTTTTTCTCATTCTCATACTTGCGTTTGATTTCTGCGATAGATGGTGTCTTGAGAAATGTAGCATCTCCTTCCATATTCCCAAGTATCCTCTCCTATCTTCCATTGTGTAGTTGAAGATCTGGTTCCCTAGCTATTTGGTTTTTAAACCAAGGGGCGTAGTCCAGTATGAATATTGTTACCGCAACTCACAAAAAATAGCAAACAGATTAGTAACATGTCCAAGCAATAAATCTCCTGGATATATTAGTTTAGGCAAAATGGAGCAGCACAGAGTACTTAAGTGGGTGCAAATCCTTTTAGCAATGATCCAATACTTGCCAATTCAGATATACAAAAAATATAGAAAATAGGCAGCACTCCATGGATTTCAGCAGCAGTGGATATTTATTAGACCCACTTCATTGGCAACGTTTCGGCTCCATGAGCCTTCCTCCAGCAGTGTTACTCACACAGATGCAGGTATTTAACAGATCTTTACAGAACAATATCATTAATTTCAATCAACTTTTTATATAATTTATAACGCTATATATATATATATATATATATATATAATGTATTATTATATATATTAAGATGTACGAATATGAAATACCTACTGAGGATATTGATATATCCTATATGTGAGACAGAGCTATATACTGGATACAGCTATAGCGTTATAAATTATATAAAAAGTTGATTGAAATTAATGATATTGTTCTGTAAGATCTGTTAAATACCTGCATCTGTGTGAGTAACACTGCTGGAGGAAGGCTCATGGAGCCGAAACGTTGCCAATGATGTGGGTCTAATAAATATCCACTGCTGCTGAAATCCTATGGAGTGCTGCCTATTTTCTATATTTTTTGTATATCTGAATTGGCAAGTATTGGATCATTGCTAAAAGGATTTGCACCCACTTTAAGTTACTCTGTGCTGCTCCATTTTTTGCCTAAACTAAGTATATCCAGGAGATTTATTGCTTGGACATGTTACTAATCTGTTTGCTATTTTTTGTGAGTTGCGGTAACAATATTCATACTGGGACTACGCCCCTTTGGTTTAAAAACCAAATAGCTATGGAACCAGGAGTCTTCAACTACACAATGGAAGATGAGGAGAGGATACTTGGGAATATGGAAGGAGATGCTACATTTCTCAAGACACCATCTATCGCAGAAATCAAACGCAAGTATGAGAATGAGAAAAAACGTCTAATGAGTTTACAATTGCACCTTACCACACTAGGACAATATTATAAGGAGAAAAAAATTCCTAGAGGATTGAGATCAAATATACGTCCAAATTTATTTTCAGGAAACCAGCCTTTCTGTACACAATTTACCAAGATATCAAACAAATATGCTATGGATGTCATTTTGTTAAATATTGAATATTTGCAAATGGACATTAAGAAATTATCAGAAAATATTGATTTACTTGAACAGAAAATACAGGGGGTGTTGAAGATAGAAGATTGGAATATATTTAGAGAAAAAGTGGAAAAAGATGTGGAGAAACAGAAAAGTGATCTGGAAGAAACTAAAAGGAGAAAATGGAGCAGAGCTATGGAGGACTATGAGTCAGGTCATGTGTATAATTGGCAAAGGGACAACTTGAAGTCTAATTGGAGAAGAAAAGGTTACACGGAGATTGGCAATAATATAAGGGATAATAACACTGCTGTTACTAACAATTTCTTTTTTGATAGAAATGGACCCTGCAAATACAAAAGGAGAGGTGGGAAACACCACCGTCGACAACAAAAAAGCAAACCAGAGAAATTTCGATCCCAACCGCAGAGACAAGCAGCGACCAGAAGGAAGGAATAGAATTGGTCATAAATATTTCTAAAAAGGTACTATCTGAGGCACAAGTAATGATTTTGAGCAGAGGTCTCAGTTTCAGCCCATGTTGTCATGTGGACTGGTTTGATTTACAGATAGATCTAGAGAAATTCTATAGAATGTTAAAAATTAAGGAATGGTCATTTGATATAGTAAATCCCAAAGAAACAAGGAGGAGTGAATTTAGCTTGAAATCAGTTAATCTAAGGAATAAGAGTGATTTTACACCGCCTACCTACTCAACCGCTATAGATGCCTTTATAAAAGCTGTGGGGATGGATATTGAAAAATTAAGGAGGGATAGTACTATGACAAATTTTAAACATAATAACATATCCAAAACTGAGTATGAAGCACTACAGGAACTGGTCCATGACGACGATATCATTGTGAAACCCGCCGATAAAGGGGGTGCTGTCGTCGTCATGGACAAACAGAAATACTTAGCTGAGGTGTATTCACAATTGAATGACAATCTGGTATATAACAAATTGGATGGTGACCCTAAATTTCAAATAATGAAAGAAATTAAAAATTGTCTCAAAGAGGCTTTGGACCTCCAGATTATAGATGAGTCATTATATGAATATCTATTAATGGAAAATCCTAGGACACCTGTACTATATATAATACCTAAAGTACATAAATCTCTTATAGACCCACCCGGGCGCCCAATAGTGTCTGGGGTAAACTCAGTTACAAGTAAAATAGGTACATTCCTGGATAAGGTGCTAAATCCTGTGGTAAAAAATTTAAATCATATATAGTAGATACAACTGATTTTCTGAATAAATTAAATAGGATACAATTGAGGGATGAGGTGACCCTAGTATCCTTTGATGTAGTGTCCCTCTACACCTCGATAGACCACGATAGAGGCACAGCGGCGGTATTAAAAATGCTAAATAAAGAGGAATATATTTCCCAAGAAGGCAAAGAATTTATCCTCATATTACTAAATATAATTTTGAGAAAAAACTATTTTTTATTTGGGGATGAATACTTTATGCAGTGTAGAGGTACTGCGATGGGGGCAAATATGGCCCCTGCGTACGCAAACTTAGTAATGGGGGTGCTGGAGGAGGAGTTCGTATATGTGTCGCGCCACTTCCAACAAGTGTTGGGGTGGTGGCGATACATAGACGATATCTTCCTCCTATGGACGGGCACCAGGATGATTTAGAAGCATTTCATATATATTTAAATGAGTTGGATGAAACTATCAAGTTCACCATCTGCTCCTCCAGGGATGAAATACAATTTCTAGATGTACTGATAAGACAAAGAGTTGGACGCTTAGAAACTACCTTATATGTTAAAAAACGGACAAAAACAACCTGCTACTCTATAATAGCCAACACCCTAGGAATATGATCAACTCTATTCCACTCAGTCAACTATTACGTGTGAGACGGATTGTTAGCGAGAGGGAGGAAGTGGACCTTTTCTTGGATAAAATGATTGATAAATTTTTAAAGAGGGGATACCTAAAAAATTACTACAACTTACAAAAGAAAAGGTATTAAAGAAAAATAGACCAGATCTGCTAGGGACAAAAAGACCAAAGAATGAATTAAAAAGGGTTCCATTCGTATCAAAATTTACTGAAGAAAGTAGGAATATCTCTAGAATTATTTACAAGCATTGGGGGATGTTGACCAAATGCCTCCCGAAAATTGAGGCATTTAAACTCCCTCCTCTGTTTTCATATAAGAGGGGCAAGAATATTAAGGACTACCTAGTAAAGTCAGATATAGGACCTTTAAGAAGGACTACGCAAATATCTCTGACAGGTAGGAGTAGGAAAGGTTGCTACCCATGTTTGAACTGCATTAATTGTAATCAAATGATGAAGGGATCAGAATTTATACACCCTGTAACGAATAGAAAGTACCAGATAGACCACTTTCTAACATGCAAGTCAGATTACGTTATATATCTTTTAGAATGCCCATGTAAACTTTGGTATATAGGAGAAACGACCTGTGACTTCAAAACTAGATTTAGTCAACACAAATACACGATTCGTAAGAAAAGACTAGATCTTCCAGTATCTAAGTGTGTAGCCCTGGTACACAATACCAGGAGGATGAGTGGAGAGGTAACAGTTAAGGTCTCTTCATGACATCATGTACACTTCTGACACACCCAGCAGGGGTGTGGAAGGGAGGGATTTAGTCAGTCAGTGTCCGGACTTCAGTGTGAGAAGTCAGTTTCCTGTCCTTGGACAGAGTAGACGTGTCCAGTTTAAGTCTATCATCAGTTCAGAAAGTGGAGTCTGGTGTAGGTGTCTGTATACACCTTAGTCTAGTCAGAGCTGTGCCCCACTGGAAGAAAGACTGAACTATCTATTAAGAGACAAGCAAGGCGAAGGGCAAAGTGGAAGGAAGATAATTGGAAAAGTGCTTTTGACTTGGAAAAGTCCTGCACGTTGCAACGGTTACTGGGGACCGAAGGATCACTATTGTACAGCATAGTGAAGAGAAAACCAGGAATCTACCGGACCCTAGGTCGCGGCAGACAAGCCCCTTATAGTCAGAACGTAGCTGGAGTCAGGGGGTGTGAAGACTTTGAGTTAGTGCACGACAAGAAAAGGATTCAGCTCCCTCGCAGGAAGGCTTCTAACACAAATCTGACTGGGCAGGTACAGCTAAAGATAAGCTGGAGATTTGAGAGGACTACGCTTCAGGCTGGTCGTACTCAGCTTCATTGGACAGTAAAGGAGGCCCCTAACTTGCTTAGCTGTTGCCTCAAAGCTCATCCTCCATCAACCCCATCAGCCTCCCTGGGACCTGCCTTATCATCCTGCAAGTAAAGGTATGGAAAGACGTTGACTGTGTGAGACTGAGTTATTATTGCATGCCTGCACAATCCCTACCTAACTACCGACCTGAGGGAAGAGTCCCACCTGTAGGGGACCCGACATCTAGCTGCCTCACCATCCCCTCAGAGATCTACAGCAGCGCTGGTACATATTACCAGAATACTACAGGTGGCGTCACGAACTGTACATAAATCAATCCCCTGTAAATATATCCCCAACATACGCCAGACCGCCCGGGCCACAGACCGAGCCACAGCTACCTGTGAAAATCCCATAGACTTCTACGGGCTCGGCTCTGAGTACCCCATTGCCCTGGTAACCCACAATTGTGGTGGCGGGTCGACACAAAAACTTGGCGTCACGAACAGGATACGAAACTTGCAGCATTGCGAGCCCTGTGTGCCTGTGGATTGTTTTTGTGAAAAAGGACTGTTTGCTATTTTTGGCGCTAAAATCCGCCATTTTGCCGCCATATTCGCGCCCTCAGGCGCTGGAGAAGAAGGTGGGCGGACCTGAAAAAGCGCGCAGAGTCTTGGACACGCCCCCAACCTGCACCCCAAACCGCATCGCAAACTGCATAGCAATCTGCATCGCAAACCGCATCGCAAACTGCATAGCAATCTGCATCGCAAACCGCATAGCGAACTGCATAGCAATCTGCATCGCAAACCGCATAGCGAACTGCATAGCAATCTGCATCGCAAACCGCATCGCAATCCGCATAGCAAACTGCATCACAATCTGCATTGCAATCCGCATAGCAAATTGCATCGCAAAATAGAGCGGCAGGTCCTGCAACAGGAAGTGAACGCTCTGACATCAGAGCGCCTGCGACGAAGGTCCTGTTCCCACTGCGGTGCCTGTGAAGTAGCAGCGTCTGAAACCGGTAGGCTCCGTTTAACCAAGGGGGCGCTAAGATGTCACAACAACCGGCTGACAGTGCGGCCCCGGCCGGAGGCCCCAATCCCGCACCGTCTGGTATTATAGCGCCAGATGGAGGCGCAGGCCCTGCACCCAGTCCGGTAGTCCCGATCATGCCACTAACGCTCCCATATATGCCTGGGGCGAAATGGCTTCCCAATACAGCGGTGGGCCAGGCACATTAGCAGGCTTCAAGCGGAAGTTATGCAGCATCCTAGAAATGTACTCCATGCCTGAGAGACAAAAAGCTGCTGTGCTAATAGGGCAGCTAACTGGCGCTGCTGAGAGGGAAGTGGAGACTTGGGATACCGTTGATCAGGAGTCGGTGCCTGCGATCTTCCTGAAGCTTCATGCCATATTTGAAGACCGCACAGAAACGGATCTCCGGTTGGCCTTCTATCACTGTTCACAACAGCCAGGTGACAGCATTCGGGACTATGCTTGCCGACTACAGGGAGCCCTGAGAGCCCTCAAGCAAATTAACAATTTAAATGCTATCGACGAGAATAGAATGCTGAAAGAACAATTTATACAGGGATTGAGATCCCCAGAGGAACGCAGAACTGTAAATTGGTGGTCCTTAGATCATCCGGATGCTACCTTTGATGCCCTAAAAGACATGGCAATAAAAGGGCTGCGGCCCCTGGGCAAACCTGAGGTGGCCACCCAACATCATCAGGGTGAAGTCACTCTGGAACCGGCAGTAACCCCCTGTTCTCCGCTAGTGGCAGAAACCAAAACGCAGGTGACACCTCCTAGTGAATTGGACTGTCTGCGCTCAGAGGTGCGCCAGCTGACTAAAAATCTGGCCGCTGTGATGAGTGCCCTACAGCTGCGGAAAGAAGAGGAAGGGAAGATCTTGCTAGCTGACTGCCCAGAGGACGTTCCGTGGATGCACCGGAGGAGAAAGAAGACGTCGCCCCCCGGAGGAGGACAACGCCACCCCCAGGAGCAACCTCTGATCAACACCCTTCTCGTCGAGAGATCATCTGTTATCGCTGCAACCGGAAAGGTCATCTGTCTACACAGTGTCCTTTAAACGGGCAGAACCTGGGTCCAAGGGCCAACACCCAGGAGAATACCCGTCAGGCCCCTAGACTGGAACCGCAGGTATGTGGGCGGGCGACCCTACCTGTCTATTATTCTAGATGGTATTGCTGTTCCAGCATTGTTAGACACTGGGTCCCAGGTGACCCTCATACCTGATGCTCTATATACCAAGTACTGGTCAATGGACAGTCTTAAACCTCCGAGCCTTGACTTTACTGTGTATGCTTCGAATGGTCTTCCTGTAGAAGTACTCGGAACAAAATGTGTAGATGTAAAGGTGGGCAGAGAGGAGTTGAA
>JARQOD010000005.1:13906249-13944497 GCA_033576555.1 Oophaga sylvatica | reverse complement strand
GGAACTGAGGGGCCCAACCCCCGGGAAGGGGAACCTGGCCAACCTCATAGAAATGCAGAGAAAAATGCAAATGGCAAGCACAAAAAAAAAAAACAGAAAATATCTTATTGAGAGCAGGAGAAGAGGCAAGACTCAGCAAGCTTCCAAGTGAACCAGGAAACAACGTTGAGACAAGAACAATTGATCCCCGGAAACCTTTGATGGAGGAAAACTCCTTTATTCCAGCCAGTCTGTAATTCTGATTGCCAATCCTCATCGAATGGTTCAGAAATGTTTTTAAAACCACCAGAGGGGCTTCTGCTCAGAATTCATTTCTAAAACATTCATAGCAGGCAGTATTTAGCAGTTATATAGCAGTTATATTCTTGTACATAGGGGCAGTATTTTAGTTGTGATATTCTTGTAAATAGGGGCAGTATTATAGTAGTTTTTTTCTTGTACATAGGGGGCATTTTATATAGTAGGTGATTTTTTATATATGTAGCAGTATTATAGTAGTTATATTCTTGTAATAGGGGGCAGTATTATAGTAGTTATTTCTTGTACATTGGGAGCATTATTATAGTAGTTTTATTCTTGTACATAGGGGCAGTTTTATAGTAGTTATATTATTGTACATAGGAGCAGTCTTATATTTGTTATTTTTTTGTACATAGGAGCAGTATTATAGTAGTTATATTCTTGTAATAGGAGCAGTATTATAGTAGTTATATTCTTGTACATAGGGGGCAGTATTTTTTTGTGATATTTTTATATATAGTAGCAGTATTATAGTAGTTTTATTGTACTTTAGGGGCAGTATTATAGTAGTTTATTCTTGTTACATAGGGGCAGTATTTAGTAGTTTATATTTATTTTTACTAGGGGGAAGTATTATAGTAGTTTAGTGTTATATTCTTGTATATAGGGCATTTATTATAGTAGTTATATTCTTGTACATAGGAGCAGCATTATGTATTTATTTTTTGTACTAGTGGCGTATTATAGTAGTTATATTCTTGTACATAGTGGCAGTATTATAGTAGTTATATTCTTGTACATAGGGGCAGTATTATAGTAGATATTTTTATATATATAGCAGTATTATAGTAGTTATATTCTTGTACATAGGGGCAGTATTATAGTAGTTATATTCTTGTACATAGGGAGCATTATTATAGTAGTTATATTCTTGTACATAGGGCAGTATTATAGTAATATTCTTGTACATAGGCAGTTTATAGTAGTATATTCTTTAATAGTAGGCAGTATTATAGTAGTTATATTCTTGTACATAGGGGGCAGTATATAGTAGTTATATTCTTGTACATAGGGCAGTATTATAGTAGTTTTATATGTAATAGCAGTATTATAGTAGTTATATTGTACATAGGGGCAGTATTATAGTAGTTATATTCTTGTACATAGGGCAGTATTATAGTAGTTATATTCTTGTACATAGGCATATTATAGTAGTTTAGTAGTTATATTCTTGTATAGGAGCAGTATTATAGTAGTTATATTCTTGTACATAGGAGCAGCATATATAGTATTTATATATTCTTGTACATAGTGGCAGTATTATAGTAGTTATATTCTTGTACATAGGGCAGTATTATAGTAGTTATATTCTTGTACATAGGGGCAGTATTATAGTAGTGATATTTTTATATATAGTAGCAGTATTATAGTAGTTATATTCTTGTACATAGGGGCAGTATTATAGTAGTTATATTCTTTACATAGGAGCATATTATAGTAGTTATATTCTTGTACATAGGGCAGTATTATAGTAGTTATATTCTTGTACATAGAGCAGTATATAGTAGTTTATTCTTGTACATAGGAGCAGTATTATAGTAGTTATATTCTTGTACATAGGAGCAGTATTATAGTAGTTATATTCTTGTACATAGGGGCAGTATTATAGTAGTGATATTTTTATATATAGTAGCAGTATTATAGTAGTTATATTGTACATAGGGGGCAGTATTATAGTAGTTATATTCTTGTACATAGGGAGCAGTATTATAGTAGTTATATTCTTGTACATAGGGGCAGTATTATAGTAGTTTAGTAGTTATATTCTTGTATATAGGAGCAGTATTATAGTAGTTATATTCTTGTACATAGGAGCAGCATTATAGTATTTATATTCTTGTACATAGTGGCAGTATTATAGTAGTTATATTCTTGTACATAGTGGCAGTATTATAGTAGTTATATTCTTGTACATAGGAGCAGTATTATAGTAGTTATATTCTTGTACATAGGGGCAGTATTGTAGTAGTTATATTCTTGTACATAGTGGCAGTATTATAGTAGTTACTGTATATCTTGTATATAGGAGCAGTATTATAGTAGTTATATTCTTGTACATAGTGGCAGTATTATAGTAGTTATATTCTTGTAAATAGGAGCAGTATTATAGTAGTTATATTCTTGTACATAGGAGCAGTATTATAGTAGTTATATTCTTGTACATAGGAGCAGTATTATAGTAGTTATATTCTTGTACATAGGGGCAGTATTATAGTATTTATATTCTTGTACATAGGGGGCAGTATTATAGTAGTTATATTCTTGTACATTGGAGCAGTGTTATAGTAGTTATATTCTTGTACATGGGGCAGTATTATAGTTATATTCTTGTACATAGGAGCAGTATTATAGTAGTTATATTCTTGTAATATGAGCAGTATTATAGTAGTTATATTCTTGTACATAGGAGCAGTATTATAGTAGTTATATTCTTGTAATAGGGGGTAGTATTATAGTAGTTATATTCTTGTACATAGGAGCAGTATTATAGTAGTTATATTCTTGTACATAGGAGCAGTATTAAGTAGTTATATTCTTGTACATAGGAGCAGTATTATAGTAGTTATATTCTTGTATATAGGGGGCAGTATTATAGTAGTTATATTCTTGTACATAGGAGCAGTATTATAGTAGTTATATTCTTGTACATAGGAGCAGTATTATAGTAGTTATATATCATAGAATCATAGAATCATAGAATGGTAGAGTTGGAAGGGACCTCCTGGGCCTTCTGGTCCAACCCCCTGCTCAAAGCAGGATTCTCTAAATCATCCCAGACAGATGTCTATCCAGCCTCTGTTTGAAGACTTCCATTGAAGGAGAACTCACCACCTCTCGTGGCAGCCTGTTCCACTCATTGATCACTCTAACTGTCAAAAAGTTTTTTCTAATATCTAATCTGTGTCTCCTCCCATTCAGTTTCATCCCATTGCTTCTAGTCTTTCCTTGTGCAAATGAGAATAAAGATGATCCTTCTACAATGTGACAGCCCTTGAGATATTTGTAGACAGCTATTAAGTCTCCTCTCAGTCTTCTTTTTTGCAAGCTAAACATTCCCAAATCCTGCAACCGTTCCTCATAGGACATGGTTTGCAGACCGGTCACCATTCTGGTGGCTCTTCTCTGAACTTGCTCCAGTTTGTTGATGTCTTTTTTAAAATGTGGTGCCCAAAACTGGACACAGTATTCCAGATGAGGTCTGACCAAAGAGGAGTAGAGGGCAATAATGACCTCACGTGATCTAGACTGTATGCTTCTGTTGATACATCCTAGAATTGCATTTGCCTTTTTTGCTGCTGCATCACACTGTTGACTCATGTTAAGTCTGTGATCAATTAGTATACCCAAGTCTTTTTCACATGTGCTGTTACTTAGCCCTATTCCTCCCATTTTGTATATGCTTTTTTCATTTTTATTGCCCAGATGTAGTACTTTGCATTTTTCGTTGTTAAAATCCATTCTGTTAGTTGCTGCCCACTGCTCCAGTTTATGTATATCTTTTTGAATCCTCTTTCTCTCTTCTCTAGTATTAGCTACCCCTCCTAGCTTTGTGTCATCAGCAAATTTGATCAGTTTACCCTCAATTCCTTCATCTAAATCATTGATAAAGATGTTGAACAATACAGGGCCCAAAACAGAGCCTTGTGGTACCCCACTTGAGACATTCTTCCAACTGGATGTGCAGCCATTTACAACCACTCTTTGGGTCCGATCACTAAGCCAGTTATGAATCCACCTAACAGTTGCCTTGTCCATTCCATACTTAGTCATTTTTTCAATAAGGATTGTGTGAGATACTTTGTCAAATGCTTTGCTGAAGTCAAGATATACTATATCTACAGCATTTCCCTGATCCACCCAGTCAGTGATTCTGTCATAGAAGGAAATTAAGTTAGTCTGACATGACTTATTAGTTACAAACCCATGCTGACTCTGTTTAATCACTTCATTCTTATCCAGGTACTTGCATACATGTTCTTTAATAATTTGTTCAAAGATCTTTCCTGGTATAGAAGTCAGACTCACCGGCCTGTAGTTCCCTGGGTCCACCTTCTTCCCCTTTTTGAAGATAGGAACAACATTTGCTCTTCTCCAGTCTTCTGGGACTTCTCCTGTTCTCCAAGAATTTTCAAAGATTATGGACAGTGGTTCAAGAATTTCTTCTGCTATCTCCTTCAGTACCCTGGGGTGTAATTCATCTGGACCTGGAGACTTGAATTAATTTATGTTAGCTAAGTGTTTCCTCACTGTCTTTCTATTTATAGATATCCTGGATTCTTCTATTCCTTTAATAGGACAGTGAAGATCAGTTGATGTTACATTTCCTTTCTGAGAGAAAACAGATGCAAAATAGGAATTTAAAAGTTCAGCCTTCTCAACATCCTGACTTACCATTTCATCATTTTCATCCTGTAAAAATCCTATAGCATCTTTGACTTTTCTTTTACTTTTGACGTATCCCCAAAATCCTTTTTTGTTGCTTTTGACGTCACTTGCAAGCCTTAATTCATTGTCAGCTTTAGATAATCTGATTTGTGCCCTGCAGGTTCTGCAGACGGCATTATATTCTTCTTTAGATATGCCTCCCTCTTTCCATTTGATAAACATTTCTTTCTTCCCTTTTAGCATGTGTTTAAGTTCTATGTTCATCCATCCTGGTTTCCTTAAATGCTTCCCATTCTTCCCTCTTTTCGGAATTGTTAACGATTGTGCTTTGAGAATCTCATTTTTCAAGATTTTCCATCCTTCCTGGACATTTTTGTCCTTAAGGATATCCAGCCATTGGATCCCTCCAATTCTCTTTCTGAGTTCCTTAAAATCTGCCTTTCTGAAATCTAACCTTGACGTCTGAGTCTTCACAGGTCTTCCTCCTCTTGTTATCCAAAATTCTAAAATAGCATGGTCACTACCTCCTAGAGTCCCAGTCACTCTTACCTCCTCCACCATTTCCTCCCTGTTTATGAGGATTAGATCCAAGGTAGCAGATCCCCTTGTTTTCTCCATTACCTTTTGGAAGATAAAGTTGTCAGCAAGAGAGGATAAGAATTTCCTGGACCTGTTAGTTTTGCCTGAGAGAGATTCCCAACAAATGTCTGGATAGTTGAAATCTCCCATGACCACTATGTCATATTTTTTGGAGAACTTGGCCATTTGATGCATAAAGAGTTCATCCATATCTTCAGCTTGCACAGGCGGCCTGTAGTAAATGCCTACAATGGTGTCCTTTCCATTGTTCTGTCCTTGTATTCTTACCCAAACAGTTTCCACAGAACTCCCAGTCTCTGAAGCGTCAATCTCTGTGCAGATATACGCTTTTCTAACATACAATGCAACACCTCCTCTGTTTATCAAGTCTGTTTCTTGCAAATAAGTTGTATCCTTCTAGCCTTGTATTCCAATCATGTGTATCGTCCCACCAAGTCTCAGTGATTCCAATGACATCATATTTCTTCTCCTGCGTTAGTAGCTCCAGTTCTCCTTGTTTGTTGCCCATGCTTTGTGCATTCGTATAGAAACACTTTAGTTTGTGATTGGTTTCTCTTCCTTCAATATTTTTATTATGTAAATTTTTTTGTCTTTGTTCTTCCCCTTCACTTCTAATAGCAGAAATCTCAATAGTATTTGTCAGGTGTATGGCTTTTGCTGGCGTTTTGCTTCCCTTCCCACATGTTCTAGTTTAAAGCTCTCCTGATGAGTGTAGCAAGGCGACTTCCAAATACATGTTTTCCAGTCTTCGTAAGGTGCACCCCATCTCTAGCAAGTAGTCCATCGTACGGGTAATTCACTCCGTGATCCAGAAATCCAAATCCTTGCTGACGGCACCATCGACGTAGCCAGTTGTTCACCTGCAGAATCTTATTCCACCTCCTTGTTCCATGGCCATCCACTGGAAGGATGGAGGAGAAGACCACCTGCGCTCCAGTTCTTTCACTTTCTTACCTAAGCTTTCAAAGTCACTGCAGATGGTTTCCAGGTCGTTTCTAGCGGTGTCATTTGTCCCACATGTATTAGCAGGAATGGGTAGTCATCTTTAGGTCTGAAGAGTCCTGATATCCTGTCAGACACATCTTTAATTTTTGCACCTGGAAGACAGCACATTTCTCTTGAGTTATATCCGGTCTGCAGATAGCGGCCTCTGTTCCTCTCAACAGGGAATCGCCCATGACAACAACTCTCCGTTTCTTCTTCACAACAGTTTTCTTTCTCCATTCAGGAGGACTCTGAGGCGTACAAGGTTGTTTGTGGGCAAAGTCTTATCCTGATGTATTTCTTCATCGTTCTCCTGTGTAAGAGCCTGGTATCCTGAGCAGAATTGGTGCTGACTGCCTCCTGATCCTCCTGCTTCTCTGGGTCACATGCTTGTGACATAGGAGCAGTATGATAGTAGTTATATTCTTGTACATAGGGGCAGTATTATAGTAGTTATATTCTTGTACATAGGAGCAGTATTATAGTAGTTATATTCTTGTACATAGGAGCAGTATAATAGTAGTTATATTCTTGTACATAGGGGCAGTATTATAGTAGTTATATTCTTGTACATAGGAGCAGTATTATAGTAGTTATATTCTTGTACATAGGAGCAGTATTATAGTAGTTATATTCTTGTACATAGGAGCAGTATTATAGTAGTTATATTCTTGTACATGGGGGCAGTATTATAGTAGTTATATTCTTGTACATAGGAGCAGTATTATAGTAGTTATATTCTTGTACATAGGGGCAGTATTATAGTAGTTATATTCTTGTACATAGGAGCAGTATTATAGTAGTTATATTCTTGTACATAGGGGCAGTATTATTGTAGTTATGCTCTACAGTCACCACTTTTCAACTTTATCCACATCCTGAGGACACAAATGAAGATGGAGCTGTGGAGACAATAGTCTGTGCCTCACTATCAGTCTTACACACCACAGCCCACTTTTCCTTTGCGGTGTATAAGAGGATCGGCGCTGAGCTTTGGCGGGCATGATGACCTTAACGTATCTACATGTGCCTGAAGAGGCTGCTCTTCTTTTATACAAAGGAAATAAGGATTGTTTCTTTCAGGGGCACTTTGGGGAACAAATAGTGGTACTTTTAATTTTGGGGTCACTGTTGGGGATGCAGCGCTATCATCTCCGCTTATTAACCTACTCTATAGAAAGATTTTCTTGCGATTGTAGGGGATGAATGACGCATTTCTCAGATATTCTCCTCTGTAGACCCAATCATTAATATTAATTTACCCCCCAGCTATAAAAGAGTGGCAGCGTCGGCAGTCGGATAATTGGGAGGTGATTGTCGTTACTACTTTTGGACTTCGATTTTGGCTTTTTGGTGGGACGTTCGTCAGTCATTCACACTCACGCCATCTGCAACCAATGGGACCTACTAATACCTGTAATTAGCATGTAATGGAAACAGCAGCCACTGGTCTTGACTTACTAAGGATTGTAATTATTTTTTTAATTGTTGATTTTTCCCATAAAATGCTTTCCTAAATTAAAAAAAACACTTCCATCTGCACTTTGTGCTATGGTAAAAAGGCAAACCTTTATTTTCTAGTCTACGCATTGAACATTTCATTCTATAATCAAAGGCTGACCTCCAGAGAATCCGACTTCAACGTTTTTGTAGTCTGTTACCATGGAAACATACATTGCAGTGAATTTTCTGGATTTTTTTAATCCAGACTGTTTGCAAAATTTGCTTCTTTTTTTTTTTTCATTTTAGATGTACTTCTGCCAGGCTTCTTCACTCCGATAAAGAGCAGCCACAGATGGTTCGTTCTGGGCAGAGCATAGTAATGTAATCTGCTGATTGTACGTCTGTCTCTTAGGTGAAGGCGAGCAGAGACGGGGCCGCTGCGGAACGCTGCTTGGCTGCAATCACCGAATGTGCAGCTACCGGCCAGGGAAACCTCCTGGGACTCGCAGTGGAAGCCGCCCGTGCCAGGTGACCCTTTCATTTATTTTAATCTAATAGCAACGAGACAAATATTTAACCCTTTTCGGACATTGAGTATAAATGTATTCCGATGTCGGACTCTCTCCCTTTGATGTGGGCTCCGGCGCTGGGCCCACAACTTTTCCGGCACATGTCAGCTGTTATGAACAGCTGACTTGTGACTCTAACAGCCGCAGGTGGAACCGCGATCCACCCGCTGCTGTTATCCCGTTATATGCCGCTGTCAATCTCTGACAGCGGCATTTAACTCGCGCTTCTGGCACATGCACTGGAAATCGCGCCCATCGGTGACCCTGTCACGTGATCGCGGGTCACTGATGGGTTGGCATGACAACCAGAGGTCTCCAGCAGACCTCTATGGTTGTAATTGCCGGATTGCTTCATTTTCACTTACTTTGGGTGAAACTGACACCCTGAAGAAGGTACAAAAGCTGCTGCTCTCTTCCTCCAAATATCCACTACATTTCAGTATAGCGGCCACTGATTGGCTGCAGGGCTCGCATGATGTAATAACCCCTGTCGCTCGGACCCAGTCAGGCCCGTTGGGCTCAGCTCGGAGCCAGGCCGGCCCATCGGGCTCATTGGGCACTATGTAATGCTTCTCAAAGAAACCATACTAATTCCATGGATAGAACAGTTTATCAAACAGGATTCCAGAAGCTGGCTCTCCCGTGAGTAACTATTCACCACGGATCCTGTTCAGTTTATATAGCTGGTCCAAACTGGAGAGCCCCTTTAACTAAAAGCCCTTCTTCAGATACCATGTCCTAGTCTATGAACCATGTTGTAGCAGAAATAGCAATGAAATGTCATCTGGTCCAAATAGTAATGAAATCATTATTATGATTGTAAATCCAGATTTCACACAGCTGATAATCCTGGATGGAACACATAGCTGCAGTGGATAAGATATGTCACACGTGCCTGCGTAATTATTACCATATTATCCATCACAACCTGCCAGAACAGTGTGGACAAGGGTGGCATCACCTTGTGTCTCCCCTGGGATATATAGCGCCCTGCTGTTACCTGACTTCAGTGCTAAAAAAGCAAAAAATCAATGCAGCAAATGAGAAACCGCAATACAAACTACAAACCTGAAGACTGTGTGAAAGAACGGGTGTTATATTTCAGGTACATACTTGTACAGTTGTGAACTAAGGATCAGTATTATATAGTTATATTCTGGTACATAGGCGTATTATAGTATTAATTCTTGTATAGACATTTATAGTAGTTATATTCTGTACATAGGAGCAGTATTATAGTAGTTATATTCTTGTACATAGGACAGTATTATAGTAGTTATATCTTGTACATAGGGCAGTATTATAGTAGTTATATTCTTGTACATGGAGCAGTATTTAGTAGTTATATTCTTGTACATAGGGCAGTATATAGTAATGAATATATATTATTTGTAATAGGAGCAGTATTATAGTAGTTATATTCTTGTACATAGGTGCAGTATTATAGTAGTTATATTCTTGTACATAGGATGCAGTATTATTAGTAGTTATATTCTTGTACATAGGGCAGTTATATAGTAGTTATATTCTTGTACATAGGTGCAGTATTTATAGTAGTTAAATTCTATGACAAGGAGCAGTATATATAATCTAGTTATATTCTTGTACACAGGAGCAGTATTATAGTAGTTATATTCTTGTACATAGGGCAGTATTATAGTAGTTATATTCTGTATATAGGGCAGTATTATAGTAGTTATATTCTTGTACACAGAGCAGTATTATGTAGTTATATTCTTGTATATAGGAGCAGTATTATAGTAGTTATATTCTTGTACATAGGAGCAGTATTATAGTAGTTATATTCTTGTACATAGGAGCAGTATATAGTAGTTATATTCTTGTACATAGGAGCAGTATTATAGTAGTTATATTCTTGTATATAGGGCAGTATTATAGTAGTTATATTCTTGTACATAGGGCAGTATTATAGTAGTTATATTCTTGTACATAGGAGCAGTATTATAGTAGTTATATTCTTGTACATAGGAGCAGTATTATAGTAGTTATATTCTTGTACATAGGGGCAGTATTATAGTAGTTATATTCTTGTACACAAGAGCAGTATTATTGTAGTTATATTCTTGTATATAGGGGCAGTATTATAGTAGTTATATTCTTGTACATAGGAGCAGTATTATAGTAGTTATATTCTTGTACATAGGAGCAGTATTATAGTAGTTATATTCTTGTACACAGGAGCAGTATTATTGTAGTTATATTCTTGTACATAGGGGCAGTATTATAGTAGTTATATTCTTGTATATAGGGACAGTATTATAGTAGTTATATTCTTGTACATAGGGGCAGTATTATAGTAGTTATATTCTTGTATATAGGGACAGTATTATAGTAGTTATATTCTTGTACATAGGGGCAGTATTATAGTAGTTATATTCTTGTATATAGGGACAGTATTATAGTAGTTATATTCTTGTATATAGGGACAGTATTATAGTAGTTATATTCTTGTACATAGGAGCAGTATTATAACAGTTATATCTTGTACATAGGGGCAGTATTATAGTAGTCATATTCTTGTATATAGGGGCAGTATTATAGTAGCTATATTCTTGTACATAGGAGCAGTATTATAGTAGTTATATTCTTGTATATAGGGGCAGTATTATAGTAGTTATATTCTTGTACATAGGAGCAGTATTATAGTAGTTATATTCTTGTACATAGGAGCAGTATTATAGTAGTTATATTCTTGTACATAGGAGCAGTATTATAGTAGTTATATTCTTGTATATAGGGACAGTATTATAGTAGTTATATTCTTGTACATAGGAGCAGTATTATAGTAGTTATATTCTTGTATATAGGGACAGTATTATAGTAGTTATATTCTTGTACATAGGAGCAGTATTATAGTAGTTATATTCTTGTACATAGGAGCAGTATTATAGTAGTTATATTCTTGTATATAGGGACAGTATTATAGTAGTTATATTCTTGTATATAGGGACAGTATTATAGTAGTCATATTCTTGTATATAGGGGCAGTATTATAGTAGCTATATTCTTGTACATAGGAGCAGTATTATAGTAGTTATATTCTTGTATATAGGGGCAGTATTATAGTAGTTATATTCATAGACATATGAGCAGCATTATAATAGTTATATTGTTGTATGAGAAGCAGTATTGCAGTAGATCCAATATTACATATTTGAGCAGTATTGATATTGTGCTCCATGTTGGCCTACTCGTCTCTTTACTATGTTCCTCCCAGGTGCACTGTGGGAGAAATCACGGATGCTATGAAGAAGGTGTTCGGTGAACACAAAGCCAGCGATAGAATGGTGAGCGGAGCGTATCGCCAGGAGTACGGGGAGAGTGAAGAGATTGCCTTTGCTCTCAAGAGGTAAATCCAAAGAAAAAAGCACATTTTCTTGATATAAAAGGCGGATTGTGAACCTTCTTCAGGGTCAGACACATCATTATTGGGGTAGATACATTTGTGCCACCAGTAGTGCCCTGCCCCCTTTTTTTTTCTAAGACCACCCTCCTTATGTTGTAGACCACTTCCGTTTTGCAGCATTTTTGCTAATGATTACACTAAGTATGTGCAGATTGTCAAAGTTATCGGGATGCAGCTCTGAAGAGTTAATGACAAGTTCAGCTCTGCTACATCTCTAAATACGGTAGTTGTAGCTGTTTTTTTAGCGGCACAATTGCTTCCACACTGTGTTACCTGGCTTCATTAAATAACCCGTTCAGCTGTGCTACATGGGTGTACCAGAACAGTAGGGCTGAGATTGTCATGCCTCACTTTGGGGCTGTGTTATTCTTGGGTTGTGATAACCCCGGTGTGTTATTACTTAATGTGGGTAACTCTAGTGCAGTAGCAGGAAATTGTAACTGATCACACAGAAGATTTGGGTACAAATCCGTCTCTTGCACACTTGTCTGCAGATGTAGCAGTGCTGAGTGTCTTGTTTGCAGTATTAATCACTGCGCACAGCTCTGCTGCGGCCACCTGTTGTACTGATGCCTGAGGCCCCACTGATCTGACGGATACAGAAGAGCGCACACGGCACACAGAATGTTCTTTTCTCAAACTCCCTCTTTTTCTCTCACGCACTCTCTCCCTGACTTTCTCTTTTCTATGTCTATTTGTCACTCTCTTGTACCCACTTTTGGTCTCTTTGTCGCTCTCTTTCAGTCTGACTCATCTTTCCGTCGCTCATTTGTATCTGTCTTTCAGTCTCCTATTTCTGTCTCTCTTGCATCTGTGTCTGTCTGTGTATTCTCCTGTTTCTCTGTTACCCTCTTTGTCCCAGGCCATTCTCACTTACTGTCTCTCTCCACACACTCTCACACTCCGTTACACAATCTTATATTAACAGTCTGTGTCCCTCCCTCACTCTCTTGCTCACCTTCTCTCTTTGCGCTCTGTCTTTGCCTCTCATGGTCTTGCAGGCACTTTATATTTCTCTTCATGTGCGTTTCCTACCTCTCTCTCTTTGGGCAAAGAGCACTGTCTCTCATTTTAGTGCAGGCACTCTGCATTTTTCTCTCTTTGACACAGACTCTATCTCTCTTTGGCGCTGGTGCTCTACCTTTCTCTCTCTTTAACACAGGTGTTCTCCCTCTCTCTTTCTCGCTTTGGCACGGGCGTTCTCCCTCTCTCTCTCTATGGCACAGGGGTTCTCTCTTTCTCGCTTTGGCACGGGCGTTCTCCCTCTCTCTATGGCACAGGGGTTCTCTCTTTCTCGCTTTGGCACGGGCGTTCTCCCTCTCTCTCTCTATGGCACAGGGGTTCTCTTTCTCGCTTTGGCACGGGCGTTCTCCCTCTCTCTATGGCACAGGGGTTCTCTTTCTCGCTTTGGCACGGGCGTTCTCCCTCTCTCTCTCTATGGCACAGGGGTTCTCTCTTTCTCGCTTTGGCACGGGCGTTCTCCCTCTCTCTCTCTATGGCACAGGGGTCCTCTCTTTCTCGCTTTGGCACGGGCGTTCTCCCTCTTTCTCGCTTTGGCACGGGCGTTCTCTCTCTCTATGGCACGGGCGTTCTCCCTCCTCTCTTTCTCCGCTTTGGCACGGGCATTCTCCCTCTCTCTCTATGGCACAGGTGTTCTCCCTCTCTTTCTCACTTTGGCACGGGCATTCTCCCTCTCTCTCTATGGCACAGGCGTTCTCCCTCTCTCTCTTTTTCGCTTTGGCACAGGTGTTCCCCCTTCTTTTTCTCTTTGGCATGGGTGTTCTTCCTCTTTTTATCTTTTTGGTACAGGTGTTCTTCCTCTCTTTTTCTCTTTCTCTCTTTGGCACGAGTGTTCTACCTCCCCTTCTTTCTCACATTTTTGCACAGGCATTCTGCCTCTTTTTTTCTCTCATTTTGGTGTGGCACCTGTGTTCTTCTTCTCTCTCATACTCTCTCTTTTTGCACAAGTGTTTTACATCTCTCTTTTTGTGGCACAGGTATTTTCTCTCTCTTTCTGTCTCTCCCCCCCCCCCGCCTCTTTTTGGCACAAGTGCTCTTCCTCCATCTGTACCTGCTGTCTGCTTTCCTTTGTCTTTGACAGAGGTGTTTTGCCTTCCTCTCTTTTTGGCCCAGGCGTTCTGCCTCCCTCTCTCTTTGGCACAGGCATTCTGCCTCTCTCTTTCTTTGGCACAGGCATTCTGCCTCCCTCTTTCTTTGGCACAAGCATTCTGCCTCCCTCTCTCTTTGGCACAGGCATTCTGCCTCCCTCTCTCTGTCGCACAGGCGTTCTGCCTCCCTCTCTCTTCGTCACAAGCGTTCTGCCTCCCTCTCTCTTCGGCACAAGCGTTCTGCCTCCCTCTCTTTTCGTCACAAGCGTTCTGCCTCTCTCTCTCTTTGGCACAAGCGTTCTGCCTCCCTCTCTTTTCGGCACAAGCGTTCTGCCTCCCTCTCTCTTCTGCACAAGCGTTCTGCCTCCCACTCTCTTCGGCACAAACGTTCTGCCTCCCTCTCTCTTCGGCACAAGCGTTCTGCCTCCCTCTCTCTTCAGCACAAGCGTTCTGCCTCCCTCTCTCTTCAGCACAAGCGTTCTGCCTCCCTCTCTCTTCGGCACAAGCGTTCTGCCTCCCTCTCTTTTCGCCACAAGCGTTCTGCCTCTCTCTCTCTTTTCGCCACAAGCGTTCTGCCTCCCTCTCTTTTCCTCACAAGGGTTCTGCCTCCCTCTCTCTTCGGCACAAGCGTTCTGCCTCCCTCTCTTTTCGGCACAAGCGTTCTTGCCTCCCTCTCTCTTCGGCACAAGCGTTCTGCCTCCCTCTCTTTTCGGCACAAGCGGTCTGCCTCCCTCTCTTTTCGGCACAAGCGTTCTGCCTCCCTCTCTCTTCGGCACAAACATTCTGCCTCCCTCTCTCCGGCACAAGCGTTCTGCCTCCCTCTCTCCGGCACAAGCGTTCTGCCTGCTTCGGCACAAGCGTTCTGCCTCCCTCTCTCTTTGGCACAGGCGTTCTGCCTCCCTCTCTTTTTGGCACAGGCGTTCTGCCTCCCTCTCTCTTTGGCACAAGCATTCTGCCTCCTTCTCTCTTTGGCACAAGCGTTCTGCCTCCCTCTCTCTTTGGCACAAGCGTTCTGCCTCCCTCTCTCTTTGGCACAAGCGTTCTGCCTCCCTCTCTCTTTGGCACAGGCATTCTGACTCCCTCTCTCTTTCGCACAGGCGTTCTGCCTCCTAGTCTGTTTGGCACCAGCGTTCTGCCTCCCTCTCTCTTTGGCACAGGCGTTCTGCCTCCCTCTCTGGCACAAGCATTCTGCCTCCTAGTCTATTTGGCACAAGCATTCTGCCTCCCTCTCTCTTTGGCACAGGCGTTCTGCCTCCTAGTCTGTTTGGCACCAGCGTTCTGCCTCCCTCTCTCTTTGGCACAGGCGTTTTGCCTCCCTCTCTGGCACAAGCATTCTGCCTCCTAGTCTATTTGGCACAAGCGTTCTGCCTCCCTCTCTTTTCGGCACAAGCGTTCTTGCCTCCCTCTCTCTTCGGCACAAGCGTTCTGCCTCCCTCTCTTTTCGGCACAAGCGTTCTGCCTCCCTCTCTTTTCGCACAAGCGTTCTGCCTCCCTCTCTCTCGGCACAAACATTCTGCCTCCCTCTCTCCGGCACAAGCGTTCTGCCTCCCTCTCTCCGGCACAAGCGTTCTGCCTGCTTCGGCACAAGCGTTCTGCCTCCCTCTCTCTTTGGCACAGGCGTTCTGCCTCCCTCTCTTTTTGGCACAGGCGTTCTGCCTCCCTCTCTCTTGGCACAAGCGTTCTGCCTCCTTCTCTCTTTGGCACAAGCGTTCTGCCTCCCTCTCTCTTTGGCACAAGCGTTCTGCCTCCCTCTCTCTTTGGCACAGGCATTCTGCCTCCCTCTCTCTTTGGCACAAGCATTCTGCCTCCTCTCTCTTTGGCACAAGCGGTCTGCCTCCCTCTCTCTTTGGCACAGGCGTTCTGCCTCCCTCTCTCTTTGGCACAGGCGTTCTGCCTCCCTCTCTCTTTGGCACAAGCATTCTGCCTCCTTCTCTCTTTGGCACAGGCATTCTGCCTCCCTCTCTCTTTGGCACAAGCGTTCTGCCTCCCTCTCTCTTTGGCACAAGCGTTCTGCCTCCCTCTCTCTTTGGCACAGGCATTCTGACTCCCTCTCTCTTTCGCACAGGCGTTCTGCCTCCTAGTCTGTTTGGCACCAGCGTTCTGCCTCCCTCTCTCTTTGGCACAGGCGTTCTGCCTCCCTCTCTGGCACAAGCATTCTGCCTCCTAGTCTATTTGGCACAAGCATTCTGCCTCCCTCTCTCTTTGGCACAGGCGTTCTGCCTCCTAGTCTGTTTGGCACCAGCGTTCTGCCTCCCTCTCTCTTTGGCACAGGCGTTTTGCCTCCCTCTCTGTCACAAGCATTCTGCCTCCTAGTCTATTTGGCACAAGCATTCTGCCTCCCTCTCTCTTTGGCACAAAGGCGTTCTCGGCATCTTCCAGCAAGATCTTAATTCCAGCTGCTTACCTGCCTCTAATGCTTCTCTTTGAGCTCAACGTCTTGTGCATACTCCGTTCTCAGGAAGCCCGGCACAGTGAACACTTTTGTTCCCTATAAGCGGTCGTCCTCTTTTCGTTATGTCTGCAGTGTGACGCTTCTGCTGATGGTAAGTTGTGTGGGATCATTTATTGCAGAGTTCAGAGCTTTATGGAAAGAGAAGGGCGAAGACCTCGTTTGCTTGTCGCCAAAATGGGTCAAGACGGCCATGATAGGGGAGCGAAGGTGATCGCCACTGGGTTCGCTGACCTCGGCTTTGATGTGGATATTGGACCCCTTTTCCAGGTGACATGTTATAGTGATACTGAATACCATTGCTGCTTACTTAATCCTCCTGACTTGTCTGCTCTGTTACCTCTTCTTCTTGTAGTGTCGCACGGTCTCAGCTATTCAGGAGCAGTGACTATTCGCAGTATTAGCTGCAGCCGCCGGCTCCTGACACCTGTGACCCGCCGCTGCCCCTTCCATCCACAACCAGACTATAAGATAACGTACATCTGGACTATAAGGCGCACCCCCCATTTTGGAGGAAATAAGTGCGTCTTATAGTCTGAAAACTACGGTTTGTGTGTGAAAAAATAAGAGGCAAGCCCTCAGGTATTCACCAAACCTTCAATATAAATCCAGAGATTGGCGGCAGCACACCATTCAAGTGAAAAAGCGTCTTATTTCATGGCGACATTTCGTTTCGGTTCCTTAGTGAGAACCTTTCTCAAGCCTGAAATGAAACGTCGCCATGATGAGCCATTAAATAAGAAGCTTGTTCACTTGAAGGAGTGCTGCCTCCAATGTCTGGATATCTATTTATATTTATATATTTAATTTTATTTATTTTTTTACTTTTTTTGTTACTTTTCACCATAGTTTTTTGTACTTTTCACCATATACTGCCATATGTAACAAATAACAATTTCCACAAACTCTAGCGTAGGCGGACACAATCGCTACTTAGGGCACGTCATTAACACAAAACCATGAATGTGGAGCCTCTTCGCCTCGACATTCACTCTGTGGTCAGCATTTTTTTGTATTATTTTTTTCTGTAAGGAAATCATACACATGACCTGAGGCAAGTTTCTTCTCGCCCCTTGTGTCTCACTTCCATATTAAGATGTTAGTGACGGCTCACTTTGCTTTGAGCCCGTTGTGTTGCCTTGATCTAATGTTTTTGTGATCAATATGATGGTGACACTGTATCCTGTAGATGGGAAAGTGCACATTCCCTTTAAAAGTACACTTTCCCGATATGACATCAGACGATAACCTTGTTGGCGGTCCACGAGGCAGAGCCCCCCGCACTCACTCTGCGTTCTCAGCCATTCCTGAATAATTTCTTTAAATTTCCAGATGGAGTTACCTGTAACTCTGATTTTTTGGACAGTCTGTTACTTTTATCCCCAGACTTTTATGTCATCAGGCTTCATAATATAAACTACAGATATGAATAGATTTGTTGGACCCAATGGGGCTGCTGTACTTACTTTGAATGATTGCGCGATGCTGATACTAATGTGACAGTAGGTATATTAGCATAGACAAGTCCCCAATAATCGTCTTACCAGTGGTGGTGCAGTGGATGACCCTGACATTTGCTCAATAAGCAGTCAGGTAGGTTCTTTGATCTCTCTCTTCTCAGTCACTATTCGTAGTGCTTCATTTGTCTAGTTTCTTGGACTTATGTCTATGATTAATTTAAACTCTCTCATTTGATTCTTAATTTCGTTGTTACATGGCATCATTATGTATTATACTATGTATGATTTTTGCAGTACTTTGATGAAGGTCTGGTGGGACCGAAACGTTGTTTTGGACTGCATTAAAAGACGGATTTTGGTAAGAACTTACCTGTAAAATCCTTTTCAGCGAAGGAAGGAAAGGAGACACACTAGTTCATAACTAGTGGGTAGGCGGAGCCCAGATAGGATTGACACCTCAGATTAAAATGAGTGTTGACCGGCCCCTCCAGCACGGGCTCCTCCTACTCCAGCTTTCTCCAGTCGTACCCAAGCTTAAGAAAGAGCAATATCACCAGCGGAGCAACATAACCCCTTCTGAAGGACTTCAGAGAAAAATACAAAAGTACAGGTTATGCATACATTTGGCAAAGAAAAACCACACAGTTCCAGGTACTATTCACTGAACCTGACCACTGCGATAAGCTGGCAATGCTGGAACAGAGCCGTAGCGCGTCGACCTCAGCCCAGAAAATCGCTATCAGAGAAGGGTCACGCTGCATCTTTAATACAACAACACACTTCTGCCATGGGAGGGAGCTGTGTCTCCTTTCCTTCCTTCGCTGAAAAGGATTTTACAGGTAAGTTCTTACCAAAATCCGTCTTTCAGCTACAGATGGAAGGAAAGGAGACACACTAGTTCATAACTAGTGGGACGCCCCAAAGCAGTCCAAAAATTAGGGTGGGAAAAAAACCAAAAGAGGCAGAAAACCCATCAACCTAGATAAATGCGCAACAGGCGCTAAATACAAGTTAACTAAAACTTAAATTACCGCTGCCTGCAGGACCCTACGTCCTAAGGCCGCATCAGCGGAAGCACTGACGTCCACCTTATAAAACTTTGTAAATGTGTGGACGGAACGCCAGGTCGCCGCTCGGCAGAGCTGAGCTGCCGAAGCCCCTTGATGAAAGGCCCACGATGAAGCCACAGCCCTCGTGGAGTGAGCTTGAATCTTAATCGGGCAAGGTTCGCCTTTAAGACGGTAAGCCTCCAAAATGGCTGACCGAATCCAACGAGCTATAGAAACCTTGGAAGCTCGTTGACCACGCCTGCGACCTGCTGGAATCACAAACAGAAAATCTGACTTCCGGAAACCTTGAGTAACAGACAAAAAAACTTCAAGGCCCGCACTAAATCCAATTTGTGCAAATCTCGCTCCTTTGCATTCCTCGGGCCCGGGCAAAGCGAGGGCAACACAATATCCTGGTTAACATGAAATTGCGACACCACCTTAGGTAGAAAGTCGCCCCGTGTGCGAAGCACTACTCGATCCGGGTAAAACTCCAGGAAAGGAGGCGAGCAAGAAAGAGCTGCCAACTCAGAAACCCTTCTTAAGGAGGTTACCGCCACTAAAAAGGCAACCTTCCAAGAAAGTAAAGAAAGGCTAGCAGAAACCATAGGCTCAAAGGGCACATGCTGAAGAGCCTCCAAGACAAGGTTGAGCCGCCAAGGAGACACAGGCGCCTTCCGCGGTGGAAACTGACGGGTTACTCCGCGAAAAAAGGAACGCACGTCCCTACGCGAGACGATAGCCTTCCGAAACAACAAAGACAGGGCAGAAACCTGACCTTTCAGAGTGCTAACTGCTAAACCTTTGTCCAACCCGTACTGCAGGAAAGCCAACAGATTGGGAATGGAAAAAATCCTCGGGTTCCTTGAAGACCCCGAACACCACGAAAAGAAGGCTTCCCAAGTCTTGTGATAAATCTTAGTGGTAGCCGGACCTCTGGCAGCTCGCAGAGTGGCAATGACTTCAGCCGAGAAACCTCTACGGGTCAATATTTCGGTCTCAAGAGCCACGCCGTCAAACGCAGAGACGTCAAATCCGGATGACGAACGGGCCCCTGGGATAACAGGTCCGGACGAAGAGGAAGTGGAAATGGCGGAGCCGCCAAAAGCGACACCAGTGTTGAGAACCACGTCCTCCTTGGCCAATCCGGGGCTATTAACATAGCCGGAATTCTCTCCAGTCTGATCCGACGCAGCACCAGAGGAAGTAAGGATATCGGCGGGAACACATATACTAGCTCGAAATGGTCCCACGGAGCCACCAGAGCATCCACCGCCACAGCCTTCGGATCCTTGTACCTGGATATGAAGGTCGGTAGTTTGGCATTGACCCTGGATGCCATCAAATCCACTTGGGGAGTTCCCCAACGGGAGCACAGCAGTGCAAAAATTTCCGGATGGAGACTCCATTCTCCAGGATCCATCCTCTCGCGACTGAGGAAGTCCGCCGTGGTATTCTGGACTCCTGGAATGTGAATCGTAGAGATGGCTGGCACCCTGGTCTCGGCCCATAGCAGGATCCGAGACACCTCCATCATGAGCCTGGAGCTCCTCGTCCCGCCTTGATGGTTGATATACGCGACCGCCGTCGCGTTGTCTGTCTGCACTCGAACTGGCAGACCGCTCAAAGGGACCGTCCAGTGTTGGAGGCAAAGGAAAATTGCTCTCAACTCCAGGATGTTGATCGGTAAAACAGACTCTTCCGATGACCATACTCCCTGGATCCAAAGATTGTTCCAGACACCCCCCCCAGCCTGTCAAGCTGGCATCGGTGGTTATGACCGACCACCTCGGAGGGAGGAAAGATTTCCCCAGGGATAACGCTCCTGGACGTAACCACCATTCTAGGGATTCTCGCACCCTGCGAGAGATGATGACGCTGCAATCCAGAGAGATTTGCGATCGATCCCAATGACCCAGAATGAGTCTTTGGAGGGCCCTGGAATGAAATTGGGCAAAAGGAAGTGCCTCCATGGACGCCACCATCAAACCCAGAAGGCGCATACACTTCCGAAGGGACATTGCTGTCGCAGACTTCATGATCTGTATGTGTCGGAGAAGACATGCCCGCTTGTCTGGAGGTAGGGACACCACCGCCCGTACCGTGTCGAAATGCATTCCCAAAAATAGGATTGACTGCGACGGTTCCAGAGACGACTTCTCCCAATTGACCAGCCACCCGAAATCCTCCAGGAGCTGAAGGGATAGATTGCGAGCCGTCACCGCCTCCTCCTTTGAGGACGCCACAATCAAAAGATCGTCCAGGTAGGGAAAAATCGTAACCCCCTGTCTTCGAAGAATTGCCATGAGAGGCGCCAGAATTTTTGTAAAAACTCTGGGCGCCGAGGCCAAGCCGAATGGCAGAGCCACAAACTGGTAATGGTCCTGACCTATGGCAAAACGAAGAAAGCGCTGATGAGCCCTTCCGACGGGAACGTGCAAATAAGCGTCGCGAATGTCGATTGACACCAAAAAGTCGTTCTGCGACAGGGCTGCCACCACGGAGCGAAGTGACTCCATGCGGAATTTGCGGGTGAGGACATGTCGATTCAGTCTTTTGAGATCCAGAATAGGACGAAATTTGTTCTCCTTTTTGGGAACCACAAAAAGATTGGAATAAAATCCTCTTCCCGGTCCTCCGGCGGTACCGGTATTACCACACCCTTCTGCAGAAGGGAGTCGACCTCTCGCAGCAGAGCGGTAATTAACTCGGGCTCTGACGGTGTGCGAGACTGGCAAAACCTGTCCGGGGGTCGAGAAGAAAACTCTATAAAATAGCCTGCCGACACGACCCGCGTTACCCAGGTGTCCGTAATGTGGGAAATCCAAGTCGCTTTGAATTGGAGCAGGCGACCCCCCACTCGAGAGCCCTCGAGTGGAAACCTGGCGTCAGTCCGTCTTGGCGGACTTCTTGTCAGCTTCCCGCTTGTCTTGACGGAAACTTGATTTCCAGGGAGTGCGGGATTTCTGAGTGAACTTTTTTCCCGAAAAAGAGGGACGACCCGATCCCCAAGAGGACTGACCGAATCGTCCCTTGGATCGAAAGGATCGTCGGCCACTACTGGCACCAGGTCCGCCAGGCGCAGAAGCCATAGCCCTTCGCTGAGGTAAAGCCGCTTCTTTTGTCTTTGCCTTGGCAATCAGTTCTGAAAGGTCAGATCCAAATAACTGACTTCCCTTGTAGGCTAGAGACAGCAAACCTTGTTTTGACACTGCGTCCCCAGTCCACTGTCTAAGCCACAATGCTCTTCTAATTGTGACCGCCGAAGCTTGCGCCCTGGACAACAGTGATGCAGTATCCAGACCTGCATCATAGCTATAACAGACTGCAGTCTCCAATAAATCGAGAAGCCCATCTACCTCGGATAACGGAGATCCATTTTGCAACGCCATCCATATACGATCCAACCAGCACAGGGAAGCCTTACAAGCACACATGGATCCTAGCACCGCTTTGAATCCATGACCCGAGGCCTCGTAGTTGGATTTCGCCGCCATCTCCGTTTTTCTGTCTAGCGGGTCCTGCAGACTCGCCTTCCCTTTAACAGGGAGCAATGAGGATTTACTGAGCTGGGATAAAGGAACATCCACTTCAGGAGAAGAAATCCAATTATCCGTTAATTCCGTAGAGCACGGATATAGTGCCTCAAAAAAAACGTGTTCCTTGAAAACGTTTATCTGGACACCGACGTTCCGTCTCCACTGCTTCATTAAGCTCATCCAGAGCTGGCAACGTCGCTCGCGACTTACGGTACTCCTGGTACATCCGAGGCGACTTACCAGGACGTGTAGTTACCTCCTCCGGCAACTGTAACGCCTCCCTCATGGCTTTAATAAAAGCCTCTGTTCGGCCCAAAGAGGCAGAATGTCCCTGCCGATCCTTATCCGAACCGGATAACTCCCCATCTGAATTTGAAGGGGAACCCTGTCCGCATTCCATATCAGAGAGTTCTGATTCGCTATGCGGAAAGGATGATACCGGCCTGTGTCGCTTCCTTCCATGAGAGGATCTAGCTGACACCCAATGACCTAAAAGGTCAGAAAGGCCATCAATAGAGCGAGCGATGGCATCCAATTTAGCATCGCTGTGACCTCCAATTGCTGCGCTTGACGTCGAGGTCTGCGTATCAGATACGCGCGACTGATCCTGAAGCAGATTTGGCACACGGTCCGCACCTTCTGGACCCTGATCTGACATGCCCTCACACAGTATATGGCAGGTCAAAGCCAGTCAGTAACTAGAAAAAAAAAAGTGTGGCTTCTAAGCGGATGCAGCAAGCCGCTGAAGAGTTAAAGCTCTTAGTGAGAGAGCTACCCCAGCTGTATCAGCTGAATATTCAGCAATAATTAGCCCTTACAAGATCTGATCCCAAACTGGAATAGAACCTGTGGCGGTTGCTGAAAGGGTTAACCCTTTAAAAGGGGTTAATGTCGCCGGCTCCACACTACTCCCTTATTAAAATAGAAGGGGTGTGCGAGCTCCAGGCAAAATAAGGTCTCTATATGAGACCGCAGCTGCCAGATAACACTATCTGTTCTTATAACACAGATAGGTTCCTGCGCTGTGGGGGTGAGGGCGTTTGACTCACCCAGCTGGTCGCGGTGATGTATATGTTGTACGGGAGGAGCGGAGCAGGAAGGAGCCCGTGGAAGCCTTTCTAATGGCCGCCGTGCTGAGTGAAGCTGGAAGAGAAGCGCCTAATCGCGCGCTTCTGCACCAGAAGCCCGGGAGCGTGAAGCCACGCCCCCCGCCGGCTTCAAAAAAGGAGCGCGAACTCCTTCGCTCTCTGCTCCCCTGTCCTGCAGGCGTCTGCCTGCGGACAAAATACAGTCACCAAACATGTCAAATTTTACATGTAACAGCGGCTGCCGCAGCAGCCGCTGAAAGCACTCACACACACTTTAATAAAAATGTGGGGTACTCACCAGCCGAGCACCACAGGGACCCCCAGGGGTTTGTGGCGCTATGCCCATGCTTCCCCCAGGGCGGGGAACGCAGTGACCCCAGATGCGTGGTTTGCGTCCCCGCCAGGGAAGCCATCCTCATCCCCCCGGGCCGGCAGGGTTCTGCAGGGACCACCATTAGGGTAATACAGATCCGCCAAGGGAGAGGTTGGGGTCCAGCAGCGCTGAGACCCCTGAGACCTATAGACCACTCTGGTGATCCAAGTCTCTTGTCCGATTAAAATAATAAAATCTTCTGAGGAGCTGCTTCCAGCAGCGACCATCCTCTGAGACCTCAAATTTTTGACTGGAGAAAGCTGGAGTAGGAGGAGCCCGAGCTGGAGGGGCCGGTCAACACTCTTTTTAATCTGAGGTGTCAATCCTATCTGGGCTCCGCCTACCCACTAGTTATGACTAGTGTGTCTCCTTTCCTTCCATCTGTAGCTGAAATTCATCTTTTTCCTACAAATTGAGTGCCAAGTTATTATTTACTATGGTTTATTTGGAATAAGCTGTCTACATGCACAGACATGTCCCCGGAGTAGTGTTGAGCGATACGATACCGCAAGTATCGGGTATCGGCCGATATTAGCTCTATCGGACTTTCGATACTTAGTTCCGATATTTTCGTCATATCGGATACCGGAATCGGAATTGTCACTGTCACTGTCAGTGTCCGTCGGTCGGGTCTGTCAGGAGTCAGCGGCACTTACCTGGCAGAAGATCTCCGGCGGTCACGGCTGGACTGCTTCATGGCCGCCATCATCTGTTCCCCGGCGGTCACATGCAGTTTCTCGCGATAACTGCAGTGACTGCTGGGTAATCCGGCCGTAAAGCAGTCCGATGACGTCACCGCCGGGGAAGCTGGTAAGCAGCTGTGCTGCGCCGGGATGTTAGGCTCTGCCTGTCATTGCGATGTAGCAGAGCTGGATCGCCGTGGGACAGTCGTTACTATGGACTGCGTCGGACAGGTGGTATACTGTTGTTTTTTTTTTTTTCTTTTTTTACAGGAGATCGATGGCGTCGCAGGAATGAGTGTATAATAAAAGAAATGAAAACTGTGTTGTCTCTTTTATTTCAGTAAAATACTTTTTTCTTGCTGTGTCTTTTTTTTTACACATTTAATAACTTTGGGATTAATAATGGATCGGTGTCTTATTGACACCTCTCCATTATTAACCGGGCTTATTCTCACCGTGCAATCAACGGTGACATTAACCCCTTATTACCCCCACTTGCCACCGCTACAGGGCAGTGGGAAGAGCCGGGTAAAGTGCCACAATTGGCACATCTTTTGATGCTTGCTGTAGCCTGGTATTATCAGGCTGTTGAGGGCCAAAATCCATGGGCCTTGACAGTCTTTTAATACCAGGCCGCAGCAGTCTGCATTTTACTTGGCTGGTTAACACAAATAGGGGGACCCCTACGCCTTTTTTTTTCGAGGGGATCCCCTATTTTTGTTAACCAACCAAGCTAAGCAAACTGCTGTGGCCTGGTATTAAAAGACTGTCAAGGCCCATGGATTTTGGCTCCTTAACAGCCTTAAATACCATGCCTCAGCAGCAGGGGCGTACATATAAATCATGGGGCCCCATAGCAAAAGTCTGAATGTTCCCCACCCCCCCAAAAAAAAAAACCCAGAGGCATTGTAAATGTAAAGTGCCAGCACAGTGAGGGAAGTTGAGTCGCACAGAGACAGGGGTTTTGGGGGTACTCGGCACCGATCACGTCGACTTCTATGGGGGATGTCACGAGTAGCACAGCTCGGTCTGTGACCTGGGCGATCACTGGAATGTGGGATATTTCCAGGGGATGATAGAATGTTCGTGTAGTTTGTCGTGACGCCACCTGTAGTACCTGGTCAGGGTGTCCAGCGCTGCTGTGCAGGTCCTCTGGAAGGGATGGTGTAGTGCAGGTAGGTGAAAAGTCTTCTACAGGTAACACGCTATCCTTCCAGGGCAGATAGATGTGAGATAGAGCAATGGTGCAAAGTGATGTAGCAGAGTGGACTATGCGACATAGTAAGAAAGCAGGAAACACTTCAAGTTAAACGTTGCATAATAAAATTTTTAATAATAACATTACAAAAGTGCAAATGGCTTATATTATGTGACATGTTTTGTTACTGTTGATACCCTTGATATGTGTTATACATGTGTGCTAATAAATACATATTCAACAAAAGTGCAAATAGCATTAGTGCCGAAGTTCGTGGAGACTTCTTAGGACTACAACCCCACCGGGGTAACTTCACAATGTCCTTTACTTGTGCTTGTGGAGGACCCGCTCCAAACCTCCAACTGTGGTCTTGGGTGGGCTGCAAGCCTTTCCTTGAGCAGACCTCACTTTCGGCCACACCAAACGGGTTTTTAGTTTCTGAGGTAGTTGAAAATAGTGCACAGTAAAGTTTTTTGTAAAACCAAAATGGAGCACCGAAGTGCCAACTATTTACAGAAAAATTTGTGAGCCAGTACAGTTCATGGCTTCAAAGTTGAACATTTTCATTACAGTGAAACACCATTACCCAACCTGGGTATATTAAGGCAACAATAAACTTGTTCTTCTGAACATTCACCCGTCCGGGTACATCAAACCATTACCCAACATGGGTATATTAAGGCAAAAATAAACTTGTTCTTCTGAACATTCACCCGTCCGGGTACATCAAACCATTACCCAACATGGTATATTAAGGCAACAATAAACTTCTTTTATGAACATTCACCCGTCCGGGTACATCAATAATTTAACTATTTACATACAGAGACCCTGTCCGGGTTATTTAGACTCTTTGGCTGCCTCTTCCAGGTACACCTGTACTGTTGTGGAGCTTGCCAAACATCCGTGACAGGAGGGTCCACCCAGACCTGATGACGTCGTCTGGCGTGTACAGTGACGTCGTGACCCGCTATCTGGGTCTGTGTGGCCACCTCTTTCGTCTCCCTCCGGGTCTGGAACCCTATGTCCCGGACTGTACGAACCCCAGGGGGCCTAACAGGCGCCGGGTAATGGCCAGCTATCATTATCATGTCCATAGCTGGGGCTGCTGAGGAGACCACTGAGGGAGGCTGGGGAGATTTACGGCGTGGGGTGGGCACTTGTGCAGAGGCCTGGTTGGGGGAGGCTGAAGGCTCGTAGGGTCTGTCAGTTTCCTGACACTCTGGGGAGTAGGGGTCGCACCTGGTAACATTTAGGGCGTACCATCCATTGTAACCCCAGTGTCGGGTGTAAGTCACCAAGTCTCCTGGCAACAGGTCCCTCCCCGGGTGTCCTTCTGGGAGGTGAGCCTCCACGTCCCGCCGGGTTACAAAAACTTCTAAATAAAGTCCAGGCTCCTGGATGAAGCCCCAACCACCTTTTAACTTAAAGTTCCGTACTGCACCCTTACGCCGCGGCTCCCTCACCGTACTTATATCCTTTCTCATACGTGCCTTCTCTGCCAGGTCCTTCTCCAGGTGACGTTGCCGAAGCTTTTGGGATTCTCGCTGCTCCCTTTGTCGCTCTGCTTCCCGCTCCCGACGTCTCCACTCTTCCTCCTGACGCCGGTTGTAATTCTCCTCCACCAGCTGCTCCATGTCTCCACCATCAAATACCAGCTTACGATGTCCGGTTTGCGGCAGCTCTCCTGGCGCCCCCAGTCCTGGCGGCGCTCACCTGTGGCGGAAGCAGCCGGCTCTGGAACAGATGACGGTCGGGGCTCCGGTACAGGCAGGTAGTGCTCTGGTACCTGCGCGGCCTCCTCCATGAGGACGGGTGTCGCTTCTTCTGCCTCAGCGACGGGGGCAGACAGCGGGATCTGGGGTGCTGGTGCGGCGTTTTCTGCAGGAACGGGTGCCTCCACTGTGATACTGGCAACCGGTTCAGATTGCAAGGGCTGGGATGCCCGCACGGCCTTCTGTACTGGAACGGGTGCCTCCACTGAGAGACTGGCAACCGGTTCAGATTGCAAGGGCTGGGATGCCGCACGGCCTCTGTACTGGAACGGGTGCCTCCACTGAGAGACTGGCAACCGGTTCAGATTGCAAGGGCTGGATGCCCGCACGGCCTTCTGTACTGGAACGGGTGCCTCCACTGAGATACTGGCAACCGGTTCAGATTGCAAGGGCTGGGATGCCCGCACGGCCTTCTGTACTGGAACGGGTGCCTCCACTGAGATACTGGCAACCGGTTCAGATTGCAAGGTCTGGGATGCCCGCACGGCCTTCTGTACTGGAACGGGTGCCTCCACTGAGATACTGGCAACCGGTTCAGATTGCAAGGGCTGGGATGCTTGCACGGCCTTCTGTACTGGAACGGGTGCCTCCGCTGAGATACTGGCAACCGGTTCAGATTGCAAGGGCTGGGATGCCCGCACGGCCTTCTGTACTGGAACGGGTGCCTCACCTTCCGGTACAGACACTTCAGGGGGTAAGAGGGATTGGCGCCGCTCCAATTGTAGTTTTAGGGCCCGCCAGCTCGCTTCCATCCTGGCGACCTCCTCCCGGTGCCGGGCCAGGTCTCTCAGGGTATCCTCCGCTTCTTCCAGCGTAGGAGGGTTTCCAGGCCGGGTGCCAAACGGTGGCTCCGTGGCGATCGGGTCGCTTCCGTGGGGGGAGAGCTCTGACTCCTCCATCCCTTCCACTTCTGCTCACGTCCATTCGCCATCTCAGCAAAGTCACATGTGTCATTAGCATCAGGAGAGGCGACATCTTTTGTAGGGAGGCGGGACCTTCGCGTTCGTTTACGCCCACTGAGGAGGATGAGGAGGCGGAACTCCAGAGCTGTGGGGCACGATCTTACATTGCGGTAACATTTAGAGTGTGCGGACATCGTTTTCGCGCCACGGAGTGAGTGTACACCCACGAGAGCACCCCCTTATTCTTCACCTGTGCCTCGTGGCGCAGATATGACGGAAAAATGGCAAATACAGTCTATGATGATTTTTGCAATTCTCAAGCAAAAAAACAGTTCAATTAAGGCACACAGGACACATATATGTCACAATGACATGTGTATATATTATATATATATATATATATGTATTCTAAGTGTGTTAAATTTTGTGTTTACAAGGAAAGAAAGTGTTTTTTTAGTTGCAATATTTTGTTCCCATAGACTTACATGGGACTTCCGGTATCGGAATCGGATATCGACGATATTTAGTGATATCGGCGATACCATTCCGATCCGATATTTTTAGATATCGAGCAGTATCGCTCAACACTACCCCGGAGCACTTCCTGTCTGATTTACATACAGATTCTAAACTAGATTGGATCATTCCAAAAATGGTGATATTGTTATTGGGGCACAAGTTTGCTAACGTGCTGACAGGTTCACTTTACATGTACATCACACGCCAAGTGTGAGTGTATGGAGAGGACTCAGGAACTGGTTGCTGACTGTTATGAAGGCGGCATCTTCCCATAACTGCAGTGACCGGAGCAGGCTCCAGTTACTGCTGTTAAAGAGGAAAGGTGAAAATTTCACAAACTGGATGGGGTTAAATGGTGCATGGTGGTCCCTTTTCTGTGAGCTCTATAACTGTAGAATGGTGCATGGTGGTCCCTTTTCTGTGAGCTCTATAACTGTAGAATGGTGCATGGTGGTCCCTTTTCTGTGAGCTCTATAACTGTAGAATGGTGCATGGTGGTCCTTTTCTGTGAGCTCTATAACTGTAGAATGGTGCATGGTGGTCCCTTTTCTGTGAGTCTATAACTGTAGAATGGTGCATGGTGGTCCATTTTCTGTGAGCTGTATAACTGTATCTCTCATAGGATGGTTGGAGAAGAACAGAGTATATAGACTCTCTAGATCTGTGTTTCCACGTGATGTATTTCATTATGTGTAGAATAATGCGGCTTAGCTACTGTGATGAATGAGAAATCATTTCTTCTAATCTTTTCTCAGTCGATCGGGAACTTGTAATATCTTAATACTGAGTTGTTTGTTTTTTTATATGGGTTTTAGTGAGGGTTGTTTTTCTTATCTATGTTTCTAAATTTCAAGATTTACGGTGGCTGCCGCAGCCTTAGATTTCCACTGTTTGGCCTCCTAATTCTGCTGCTAGGTAAGTGAAGCGTTATGTACAAACCATTCAGATGAGTGGTGACCACCTGGGTCAGCCAGAGTAGGAACTTTGGCAATCAGAACAGAAAGAGGGGCTAAGTACCACTTTAAAGCCAAGTACTGGGGGTCCCAAAGTTAAGCCCTGCATGTGCAAGTAGATTTTTTTTTTGTTTTGTTTTTTCTTTCCTTCGAGAGGAGCAGGCTCGATCTTTTTTCACGGCCGCAAATACGGGCACACGGCGCACCGTGGAATTTTTTGCTATCCGATTTTGTGGCCCCATAGAAAGCTATTGGGTCCGCAAAAACGGCCCGTAAGAACACGGTAAATGTAAAAGAAGCCTTAATGTGTCTGGGATGGTGGGTGTAGTCCGAGGCTAGTTTAGACCGGCCGACCTCTGCCCACTAACGAGCATTGGTTGATTACACTGACGAGCAAAAGGGGTAACAATATTTTAGGCTTTTAACTTTCAGGCTCCATATCTCACCATCCAGTACTTCTTTTAACAGGAGATTGCCATCATTAATTTGACTTCCACCTATTTAGCATGTGATTAGTTATGCAGATTATTGTCATGTCGCTGCACCTTTACTGTTTTACTCCTAAAAACTAAATTGTAATTTGTACTATTTTGTTAGTATTTTGTAAATCCACCTTTTGGCTTTCACCACTGCCTGAATCCTTCTGGGCAGCTCTTGATTAGATTAAAACATGTCTCGACCGAAATCTGATCCCAGGTCTCTTCTACACATTCCCAAAGTTGGTGCAAACTGGTCGTCTTATTTGGGTCTGTATACAGGTTTTTCCTCAACTCTACCCACAAGTGTTGGATTGGGTTGAGGTCTGGGGACTGTGGGGGCCAATCCAGCACCTCTACTTCATTGTCATTGAACCATTTCTTTGCCAATCTGACCGTATGCTTCGGGTCGTTGTCCTGCCGGAACACACACTGTCGTCCTTTTCATACCCATAGTACTCGAGTGTAAGAAGTAACCCGTCTTGTAGGATACTCACATATAGCTCAGCATTGAGACCACCATTGATCCTGGTCAAGTATCCAGCGCCTTTGGCTGTGAAACAACCCCATATCATCAGGGATCCTCCACCAAACTTGACAGTTCCTTCAATTTCTTGATACGTTAGCCCCTTTTTTCCTTGTTTCTTACAGACCCATTTGAACCCATCAGAGCCTAGTCTATTGACTTTTGTCTCATCGCTCCAAATCACCCATTTCCAATCTTCCACTGTCCACTTTTCGTCCTTTTTTTTGCAAGCTTGAGCCAACACTTGTTATGAGGATATTGAAGTCCAGGCACGGTGCTCTCATCGATGTCTGTGACCTATCTGTTATGAAGCATACGAGCCACCTCAACTGCCGTGTTTGTGGCACCAGAACTGGTAGACCTTGGGATGAGCAGACTTGTTGACTCCAGTATTTTCCCTGGACGTTCACTTATTGGCTCTTGAATGGATGGAGGACTTCATTTCGTATCCTTCCAACTATCATGGCGCTCACATGATGCAGTTTAGCGCATTTCTTGGCCGAGAGGCCGCTATCGATGAGCTGGATGATGCTCTTTCTCTTTTCTTGGGAAATCTTCATGGCTGCTCCTCGATTACGACCAGTGACCTTTCGCTTGGGAATCAACCTAATAACACACTGATCTATTAGGGAATGTGAGGACAGGTTGTGATTTGTAGTATTCAGGAAGAAAAAGGTTTTTCCACCACCAGGAGCAAAAGAGTAACAATGCAGTGACGAGAATCTGCATAACTAATCCTACGCTGAAGAGCTGCAAGTCATATTTATGTATGAGATATCCAAGACGATGGTCTATAAAATGATGGGAGTCTCACGTTGGGATCTGGTGAGATTTGGAATCTGAAAGTCAAAAGTTCAAAACACAAGACATCAGTGTACGAGTGTATAAGAGGGTCGGCACTCATTTATGGCACTGATAGAACAATCCTATAGTTTTGTCGGCACGTGTTGTCCCCATAGAGCGTTCGTGTTATCGGTAGCACATCTCCACTTTACGCGGGTTGATGTGCTGCCGACAACGACGATTTAATGGCCTTCATGAACGATCCAGTCGAGCGACGATTGAGCTTTCGTTTCTGTTTTAGCCGTTCAGCGACGTCTTCTTATGAAACCTCATTTGCCTACAAGATGGTGTAAGTGGCCCAATTTGAAGAAATCAGCAGAGTCTTTCCTGTAAAGCCGCGGACACACAGTGGCGGCCACCTGTACAATCATCTGCCTCTCAAAACACTCAATAGGGGTACATTTTTAGGTAATCTTGTAATGGGTGCACAACGGTTTAGCTTTATTGTAAGGACTTGTAGAAAACATCCATGTTACGACGTAATGCACGTACCTAAATACACACCCCCGAGGAGCACGGTGCGGTAATACAGATCCCGCTAGTTCAGCCTCCGAGCTTTCGTTATACCTTATTTTGTACTTTGAGAAACTTTTTTGATGTAAGACTTTTACATTTGTTTTTCAATATGTGCGCAGGGGATTCGGGGGTTTGTAGCAGAAAAGTAAATAATTTACGTACATTATGAAGATACATAACGAAATGAATCGTTGCCTAAAAGCGTCACGCATCCCCGAGCGCCATCGATTTCATACATATTTTACTGCACAATACTAAATAAACAGATGCAATATTGTCAGTGTTAAAGTCATTCATTTGTGAAGGTGCAAATTAAAAGAAAAGAACAAAATCACATATAATTTTGGAATAAATATTTTATGGTTTACAGCCCGGTTGGGATTCCAGGGGGCTGACCTGATGTTTTTATGGTTTATTATTTGATATAGGCCGGTCAATGGCTGGACGTAAGTGCTAATGGCAATTTCCTCTCTCTTCTGCATGACTTAGTCCGCTTACTTCAAATTTATTAGTTCTACGAGTCAAGGAAAGACGGATATGACTTATTATACAGTGATAGAAAAGCTCCTCCGGCTGTAGGAAAGAAGGGTGGATCTTGCTGTAAGATATGTAATGGCGCCTGCACAAGTCTCCTTCCTTACCTTTCTCTTTGACTTGATATTTCCTAAGATTTACACAAAATTTTCAACTTTAGAGAAAAAAAAATGAAAAACGTGATACTCTGTCAGGAGAGGTTTATGCTCCATGTTTTTGAATGTGGCCACCCACTGGTAGCAATGGGAATTGCAGCCTGTAGAGGAATTATCTAGGAGGTTAAATTGTCCATAACGAAATCGGCAGAGCGTTACGGGTGTCATATTTGGACATTAGTTGTCATCTTAACTTTCATAAACTTTTTTTTTTTTGTTTTTTTTCTAGGAAAGATTTATTTTAATGTTTTGATTTTTTTTTTTAAAGGGAATCTGTCACAAGACTTTTGCTATGTAATCTGAGAGCAGCAGGATGTAGGGTGATGTATCAGTACTGGGCTACTTGCTGTAGTTTTGAGAAATCCCGGTTTTCTGTGCTGCAGATTTTCCATTCTTGGATGCTGAGCTCTTATTAACCCCACCCACACCACTGATTGGACAACTTTCTGTGTGCACTGTGCATATGCAGAAAGCAGCCAATCAGTAATGTGGGTGGGTTGGACCTCTTGGCACCAGGTTTACTAGTCCTGCAGTGATAATCTCCTGCTGGTTAAAACAGTGATTTTATTAAAACTACAGCAAGGAGCCCAGTAAGTGACACATCGCTGGAATCAGGTCTATGTCTCTACATTGTGCTGCTTTCAGATTAGGTAGCTGAAACCTAGTGACAGATTCCCTTTAAAGGAACACTTTTAATATAAAATACATTGTGTTTTACGTACTGCAGGGTGGCTCATGGGACAGGGAGTGGCCCCTCGGGCCCACCCTAGTAATAACACCGCATATACGTTTTAGTTGGAGTTCACCTTTAAGTTCTAAAATTTCTTAAGGGGTCCGAAAATAGACCGTGACCCCCATTTCTCATCTCTTGGATCCTGCCAGGCGTTGGGGACGCATATTAATAGCTTTTCATTCTGCTTCCACCAGACTCCTCGGGAGGTGGCACAGCAGGCCGTGGATGCGGATGTGCACAGCGTAGGTGTGAGCACGCTCGCAGCAGGGCACAAAACACTCGTCCCGGAGCTCATCAAAGAACTGGGTGCCCTCGGACGACCCGACATATTAGTGATCTGTGGAGGAGTCATCCCACCCCAGGTAACCTGACAATCTGCTGGCTTACGCCTTTTATATTTCGCACTTAGTGAGTTTATGATGGACTTGTGCGTATACACAGCAGCCAGTCGGAGCAGGCAGAGCTGCAGTGTAAAGCATAGCAAAGGCACAGAAGCAGCAGCCTCGGAGACAGGAGCTTGATTTTTCGATTCTATTAGATCAAGGGAGGACAATTAATTTTTACGAGGGGTCACATGAGAGACCGTGACTGTTGTCGAGGGCTGACCCAATAGGCTGAAATTAATTCTGCCAAAACGTTAACATATTATAATTATTAATAGTAATTGTATCACTTATTATTGAGCAGAATTAAGTATGATGACATCCTCCTATATATGGTAAGAGCCCACACACCTCCATATATACAGTATGTTCCCTCACATACCCTTCTATATAAGGCATGAGCCCCCACATAGCCTCCTATATAAGGCAGGAGCCCCCACATAGCCTCCTATATAAGGCAGGAGCCCCCACATAGCCTCCTATATATGGCATGAGCCCCCATATAGCCTCCTTTATACTCTGAGTCAACATACATCCTCCTATATATGCTAAGAACCCGCACATAGCCTCCTATATACGGCATTGAGCCCCCTCATGGCCTCTTAAATACAACATGAGCCCCCACATAGCCTCCTATATACAGCATGAGCCCCCACATAGCCTCCTATATATAGTATGAGCCCCCACATAGCCTCCTATATACAGTATGAGCCCCCACATAGCCTCCTATATATAGTATGAGCCCCCACATAGCCGCCCATATACAGCATGAGCCCCCGCATAGCCACCTATATACAGTATGAGCCCCCCATATAGTCTCCAATATATAGATATACAGTCCCACATAGCCTCCATATATTCAGGACAGGACTGCAGAGGCCTGCTCTTGATGTTCCAGTGCTCTGATCTTGAGATTGCTGGGGGGTCTCAACAGTCCTATCCTAATCCCCCCAGGAATAACCCTTTAAAGTGAACCTGTCAGCAGGATTGTGCACAGTAACCTACAGACAGTGTCAGGTGGGAACCGTTATGCTGATTACAATGATACTTGGTGATGAAATCCGTCTTGTGGTTGTTGTTTAATCTTTATTTTCAGTTTTAGGTTAATGATATGCTCGTGCTTCGGGTGGCCTGTGGGGGTCTTCATGTGGTGCTCTGATTAGGTATTCATGTGTATGGTTGTTTCTGACAGGTCCCTGAACCTACTGATTTTTTTTCAAAGCCAACACTATTACATGCAGTTTGTAAAATAGGGGGCAGGTGACTTAGGGATCAGTGACTTGTCAGAAGCCATACTGGTGAATACCTAATCAGAACACCACGTGAAGACCACCCCACAGGCCGCCCCGGACCACGAGCATATCATTAACTCAAAACTGAAAATAAAGATTACTCAACAACCACGGGACAGATTTCATCACCAGGTATCATTGTAATCAGTATAACGGCGCCGACCTGACACTGTCTGTAGGTTACTGAGCACAATCCTGCTGACAGGTTCCCTTTAAGACCGGAGCTCTCCCGCACAGCGCCTGCTGGTTATCCGCCTGGATTGTATATGGGACCAGACCAGTCCTCTCTGAAATGTACTTTTTTACATGGACCTGAGGTTCCTGTGAACAATAGCCCTTGTGAACTGACACGTAGGGGAACATTGGGTCTGTGCATTTTGACCGCAGACAACACATGGACCAAAAATACGTTAGTCTGAACGTTCCCGAAAACAGATAGGAGACAAAGAATTGTGTTACCAACTGTGATCGGCATTGACACCAAAAACCCTGCTGATCACCTATTTCTCAAATTCCCCCAGTGGCAAAAGTAGCCAGCCAGTCATTGCTGTATCCTAGGCAATCGCTTACAATGCAACTCCCTAACATAGCAAAGCGATTAGAGCTTCACTTTACACAGCTTGTAACATTGACTTGTCACCCGAATATAGACTGGTTTTCTCACTAATTGCTACATCTGATTATCGAGTGCTGGGCAATCAGGGGTCGAATTAATTCTACTTTTAATATGGAGTGTTGTTTGGACTCTGGTGTCATGTGAGGATAGAGGAGAGGCCAGGGTTGCAGGGGTTAATACTTTTTTTTTTTTTGGCCGTCTTGACTCCTCTCTGTGAAATGGCCGGAGACCGCGGCTGTAATATGTGAGATGTAACTACATTTATGTATGAGGAGCAGAGCCAACGGCAAGAAGGGCATCACACTTATCCCAGCGCCCAGAGAAGCTGTCATACACCGCAGGAGGTGCAAGGGGAAGCTGAGACATTCATGCTGCAAGGAATCACACCCGCAATTCTCTAATTTATATACAAAATAATATAAACATATACAGGCGCTTCTCACAAAATTAGAATATCATCAAAAAGTTAATTTATTTCAGTGCTTCAATACAAAAAGTGAAACTCCTATATTCTATAGAGCCATTACAGAGTGATCTATTTCATGTGTTTATTTCTGTTAATGTTGATGATTGTGGCTTACAGCCAATGAAAACCAAAAAGTCATTATCTCAGTAAATTAGAATAATTAACAAGAAACACCTGCAAAGGTTTTCTAAGCATTTAAAAAGGACCTTAGTCTGTTTCAGTAGCTTCACAATCATGGGGAAGACTGCTGACTTGACAGATGTCCAGAAGGCAGTCACTGACACACTCCACAAGGAGGGTAAGCCACAAAAGGTCATTGCTGAAGAAGCCGGCTGTTCACACAGTGCTGTATCCAAGAATATTAATGGAAAGTAGAGTGGAAGGAAAAAGTGTGGTAGGAAAAGGTGCACAAGCAACCAGGATAACCGAGATAATGCTGGAGTCATTGCTTCAAGAGCCACCACACACAGGCGTATCCAGGACATGGGCTACAAGTGTCGCATTCCTTGTGTCAAGCCACTCATGACCAATAGACAACGCCAGAAGCGTCTTACCTGGGCCAAGGAGAAGAATAACTGGACTGTTGTCAGTGCTCCAAGGTGTAGTTTTCAGATGATAGTAAATTTTGCTTTTCATTTGGAAATCAAGGTCCCAGTGTCTGGAGGCAGAGTGGAGAGGTCCACATCCAAGCTGCTTGAGGTCTAGTGTGAAGATTCCACAATCAGTGATGGTTTGGGGAGCCATGTCATCTGCTGGTGTAGGTCCACTGTGCTTTATCAAGACCAAAGTCAGTGCAGCCGTCTACCAGGAAATTTTACAGCACTTCATGCTTCCCTCTGCTGACAAACTTTTTGGATATGGAAATGTCATTCTCCAGCAGGACTTGGCCCCTGTCCACACTGCCAAAAGTACCAATACCTGGTTTACACACACCAGTATCACTGTGCTTGATTGGCAGCAAACTCGCCTGACCTTAACCCCATAGAGAATCTATGGAGTATTGTCAAGAGGAAGATGAGACACCAGACCCAACAATGCAGACGAGCTGAAGGCTGCTATCAAAGCAACCTGGGCTTCCATAACCCCTCAGGAGTGCCACAGGCTGATCGCCTCCATGCCACACCGCATTGATGCAGTAATTGATGCCAAAGGAGCCCCGACCAAGTATTGAGTGCATTTACTGAACATAATCATCAATATTAACAGAAATAAACACGTGAAATAGATCACTCTGTGTGTAATGACTCTTTATCAGGGTTCCCCAACTCCAGTCCTCAAGGCCCACCAACAGGTCATATTTTCGGGATTAGTATTGCCCTGGCGATAATTGCATCACATGTGCAATACAATGGAAATCCTGAAAACATGACCTGTTGGTGTGCCTTGAGGACTGGAGTTGGGGAACCCTGCTCTATATAATATATGAGTTTCACTTTTTTTATTGAAGAACTGAAATAAATGAACTTTTTGATGATATTCCAATTTTATGAAAAGCACCTGAATATATAAAAATATATATATATATTATATATATATATATATATATATATATATATATATATATATACACAGTGCCTACAAGTAGTATTCAACCCCCTGCAGATTTAGCTGGTTGACACATGCGGAATTAACTTGGCATTGTGACATTTGTACTGTAGATAAGCCTGGAAGTGGGAAATGCACTGCAGCAAAAAAAAAATTTTACAATTTTTTTTTTTTTTTTTTTTTTTTAAAAACATTAAAAGTTAATTCAGAGTGTCATTTATTATTCAACCCCTCAAACCACAAGAATTCTGTTTGGTCCCCCTAATGTATTAAGAAGTAGTTCAGGCACCAAGAATAATGAGCTTCACATGTGTGGATTAATGATCTCTTTTGCCAGCCTTTTCTGACTATTTAAGAC
>JARQOD010000005.1:13869111-13906149 GCA_033576555.1 Oophaga sylvatica | reverse complement strand
TGTTTGGGTGCTGGAAGGAGCGCCGTCTGACTTTTTCAACGCAGAATTGGCTGGACGCCATGTCGTGTTTGGAGAGCTCCTGATCTGCCTAAACAGTGGAAACCCCATAAATGACACCATTTTGGAAACTAGACCCCTCAAGGAACTTATCTAGATGTGTGGTGAGAACTTTTAACCCCCAGGTGTTTCACTAAAGTTTATAACGTAGAGCCGTAAAATAAAAAATCTCTTTTTTTTTTTACAAAAATGATTTTTTCGCCCCCAATATTTTATTTTTACAAGGGTAACAGGAGAAATTGGACCCCAAAAGTTGTTGTCCAATTTGTCCTGAGTACGCTGATATCCAATATGTGGGAGAAAACTACTGTATGGGTACACGTTGGGGCTCGTAAGGGAAGTAGTGACGTTTTGGATTGCAGACTTTGATGGAATGGTCTGGGGGCGTCATGTCGCATTTGGAGAGCCCCTGATGCGCCTAAACAGTGGAAATCCCCAACAAGTGACCCCATTTTGGAAAATAGACCCCACAAGGAACTTATCTAGATGTGTGATGAGCGCTATGAAGCCCCAAGTGCTTCACAGAAGTTTATAATGTACAGCCGTAAAAAAAAAAAATATTTTTTTTTGTACAAAAATTATATTTTCGCCCCCAGTTTTTTATTTTCCCAAGGGTAACAGAAGAAATAGGACAAATTGCACAATAACTCTTGGGGTCCAGAGTACGCTGATACTCCATATGTCGGGATAAACTACTGTTTGGACGCATGGCAGAGCTGAGAAGTGAAGGAGCACCGTTTGACTTTTTCAACGCAGAATTGGCTGGAATTGAGATCAGACGCCATGTCACATTTGGAGAGCCCCTGATGTGCCTAAACAGCGGAAACCCTCCAATTCTAACTCCAACCCTAACCCCAACACACCCCTAACCCTAGTCCCAACCCTAACCACAAACCTAACCCTAACACACCCCTAATCCCAACCCTAACCTAATCCTAATTTTAGCGCCAACCCTAACCCTAACTTTAGTCGCAACCCTAACCCTAACCCTAATGGGAAAATGGAAATAAACACTTTTTTTTAATTTTATTATTTTTCCCTTACTAAGGGGGTGATAAAGGGGGGTTTGATTTACTATTTATAGCGGGTTTTATGATTGGCAGCTGTCACGCTAAAATACGCTTTTTATTGCAAAAATAGTTTTTGCATCATCACATTTTGAGAGCTATAATTTTTGCATATTTTAGCCCACAGAGTCATGTGAGGTCTTATTTTTTGCGGGACGAGTTGACGTTTTTATTGGTACCATTTTTGAGCACGTGACGTTTTTTGATCGCTTTTTATTTTGATTTTTGGGAGGTTAGAATGAACAAAAATCAGCAATTCATGAATTTCTTTTGGGGGAGGCGTTTATACCGTTCCGCATGTGGTAAAATTGATAAAGCAGTTTTATTCTTCGGGTCAGTACGATTATGGCGATACCTCATTTATATAATTTTTTTCATGTTTTGGCGCTTTTATAGAATAAAAACAATTTTATATAAAAAATAATTATTTTTGCATCGCTTTATTCTGCGAGCTATAACTTTTTTATTTTTTCGCTGATGATGCTGTAGGACAGCTCGTTTTTTGCGGGACAAGATGACGTTTTCAGCGGTACCATGTTTTTTTATATCGGTCTTTTTGATCGCGTGTTATTCCACTTTTTGTTCGGCAGTATGATGATAAAGCATTGATTTTTTGCTTCGTTTTTTTTTTTTTTTTTAAGGGGTTCATTAAAGGGGTTAACTAGTGGGACAATTTTATAGGGGGGGTCGTTACGGACGCGGCGATACCAAATATGTGTACTTTTATTGCTTTGTTTTTTTTATTTACAGGAAGAAGTGAATTTATTGGGGAATATATATATTTTTTTTTTTTATTTATTTTGGATTTTTTTTTAAAACACGTTTATTTTTATTTTTTTAACTTTTTTACTTTGTCCCAGGGGGGACATCACTGTATTTTATCAGATCGCTGGTGTGACAGTGTGCACAACACTCTGTCACACCAGCGATCGCTCAGGCAGTGCAGCAGGCTTCTCAGTGCCTGCTCTCGGCAGGCACTGAGGTAGCCGCCTCCCTCCAGGACCCCGGCGCCATCTTGGATCCGGGTCCTGGGAGGGAGGAAGCCCTCAGAACAGCGCGATCACATCGCGCTGCTCTGAGGGTCTCAGGGGGGCGCGCAGGGAGCCCCCACCCTGCGCGATCCTCCCCTGTGCCCCCAGTACAACCGGATCATGTTTGATCGCGGTGTGCAAGGGGTTAATGTGCCAGGAGCGGTCCGTGACCGCTCCTGACACACAGTCATGGGTGTCAGCTGTGATAATCAGCTGACACCCGGCCGCGATCGGCTGCGCTCCCCCGGGAGCGCGTCCGATCGCACGAGACGTACTATCCCGTCCATGGTCATACGGGCCCAGATACCATGGACGGGATAGTACGTCCGATGGCAGTAAGGGGTTAAAACAGAAAAAATGTTCAGAAATTCTACTGTGCCTAATAATTTGGAACAATGCATTCTGAGTTTTTATTCATTTTGGAGATTATACTGTTATCATTGGGAGGTTTCTTATATAAAATTTGATGTATATTCTTTCGGGTGATGACTTTTATTAGACTGACTGTCATTTGCACAGAACACTTAGGAAAATCAGAGAAAAATATAATTTGCATAATAATTTGGAACATGGTGTAGACGTGTCTTGAAAAAAAAAAAGTGCCTCAACTTCTATGAAAAAAAGTTTTAAGAAGTTCTACAGCAGAACATATTTGACCTAAAAAAAACTGATGATAAAAGGCAATACAATTATAAAGTTAGAGATAGCAAAACAGAAAGTGTGAGCTTTTATCGACTGATAAGCCGATGTGACCATACGGAACCGCGCAACAAGCCCATTATCACAATAATCACTTGTGTTTTCTTGGCATTGTTAAAAAACACAAAGGAAAATTGTTACTGTAGATCCGCTTACAGCTGTCTCAGTTTGTCCTTGGTTGAACGCGTTAATCTAAATGTTTTCTATTGCTACTTATGTCTTTTGTGCTTCCATTCTGTGTGCCGTGGGGAGCGGGGAGCCGCTGCTGCAATCCATACTCTGCACTTAATGACACTGCTGCTGCGCGCTCTGATAGAGATGTCGCTATTTCACCCATAAATGCTGTTATTAAAGAGCAATTTTGTAAATCTGACGAGTGCAGAGAAAAGGCTTAAAGGATCCTCTGCTCCCAAGAGTCCATTCTTGGTATATATATATTTTTATTGAGGTTAAAACACTGTCTTAAAGGGAACCTGGAAGAACCTTTAACCCTCAGCCTGTGACTGAGGATCAAAGGAGACCGTGATTTCAGCTAAATGCAGCGATCTGTCGCCATCACCGTATGTAGCACAAGCGATCGGAGGATCGCATCTTCAAGTTCAAGGGTTTTAAAAAAAAATATGTAAAAAATAAAAAAAAAAACTAAAAGTTCAAATCACCCTCCTTTTGAAAATAAAAATATTGAAAATAAAGATATAAAAAAATACACATACCGTACAGACCAAAAGTTTGGACACACCTCATTTAAAGATTTTTCTGTATTTTGATGACTATGAAAATTGTACATTCACACTGAAGGCATCAAAACTGTGAATTATCACATGTGGAATTATAGACTTAACAAAAAAGTGTGAAACAACTGAAATTATGTTTTATATTCTAGGTTCTTCAAAGTAGCCACCTTTTGCTTTGATGACTGCTTTGCACACTCTTGGCATTCTCTTGATGAGCTTCAAGAGGTAGTCACCGGAAATGGTTTTCACTTTACGGGTGTGCCCTGTCAGGTTTTATAAGTGGGATTTCTGGCCTTATAAATGGGGTTGGAACCATCAGTTGTGTTGTGCAGAAGTCTGGTGGATACACAGCTGATAGTCCTACTGAATAGACTGTTAGAATTTGTATTATGGCAAGAAAAAAACAGCTAAGTAAAGAAAAATGAGTGTCCATCATTACTTTAAGAAATGAAGGTTAGTCAGTCTGAAAAATTGGGAAAACTTTGAAAGTGTCCCCAAGTGCAGTTGCAAAAACCATAAAGCGCTACAAAGAAACTGGCTCACATGAGGACCGCCCCAGGAAAGGAAGACCAAGAGTCACCTCTGCTTCTGAGGATAAGTTTATCCGAGTCACCAGCCTCAGAAATCGCAGGTTTATAGCAGCTCAGATTCGGAACCAGGTCAATGCCACACAGAGTTCTAGCAGCAGACACATCTCTACAACAACTGTTAAGAGAAGACTTTGTGCAGCAGGCCTTCATGGAAAATAGCTGCTAGGAAACCACTGCTAAGGACAGGCAACAGGCAGAAGAGACTTGTTTGGGCTAAAGAACACAAGGAATGGACATTAGACCAGTGGAAATCTGTGCTTTGGTCTGATGAGTCCAAATTTGAGATCTTTGGTTCCAACCACCGTGTCTTTGTGCGACGCAGAAAAGGTGAATGGATGGACTCTACATGCTTGGTTCCCACCGTGAGGAGGAGGTGGTGTGATGGTGTGGGGGTGCTTTGCTGGTGACACTGTTGGGGATTTATTCAAAATTGAAGGCATACTGAAGCAGCATGGCTACCACTGCATCTTGCAGCGGCATGTTATTCCATCCGATTTGCGTTTAGTTGGACCATCATTTATTTTTCAACAGGACAATAATCCCAAACACACCTCCAGGCTGTGTAAGGGCTATTTGACCAAGAAGGAGAGTGATGGGGTGGTACGCCAGATGACCTGGCCTCCAAAGTCACCAGACCTGAACCCAATCAAGATGGTTTGGGGTGAGCTGGACCGCAGAGTGAAGGCAAAAGGGCCAACAAGTGCTAAGCATCTCTGGGAACTCCTTCAAGACTGTTGGAAGACCATTTCGGGTGACTACCTCTTGAAGCTCATCAAGAGAATGCCAAGAGTGTGCAAAGCAGTAATCAAAGCAAAAGGTGGCTACTTTGAAGAACCTAGAATATAAGACATAATTTCAGTTGTTTCACACTTTTTTGTTAAGTATATAATTCCACATGTGTTAATTCATAGTTTTGATGCCTTCAGTGTGAATGTACAATTTTCACAGTCATGAAAATACAGAAAAATCTTTAAATGAGAAGGTGTGTCCAAACTTTTGGTTTGTACTGTATGTAGTATCACTGCATTCAGAAAAGCCTGCTCTGTCAAAATATAAAAACAATAAACCCGATCAGTAAACAGCATAAATAAAACACAATGAAGAACGACAAAATTAGTTTTTTTTGGTCTCTGCAATTTAAAAAAAAAAAAAAAAACATTAAAAAGTCACATCTATCTCAAAATGGTACTAATAAAAACGTCTCGCCCCGCCAAAAATAAGCCATCACACAGCCCAATCGGCCAAAAAATTAAAATGTTGCGGGTCTCGAAAAATGGTGACACAACCCAAAAAATCATTTTAGGCAAACTTCTGATTTTTTTGTCACCACTAAAGTAAAAAAAAAAAACTGGACATGTTTGGTATCACCATAATCCTATTGATGAAGAGAATCAAATTGACTGGTTATTTTTAGGGAAAAAAAATGGACACCGTCAAAACAATTCCTAAAAAACAATGTCAGGTTTGCTTTTTTTTTCACAATTTAAATTTTTTGCGAATTAATTTGTGCAGTTTTCCTGTACACTGTGTGGTAGAATGAATAGTATAATTCAAAAGTGCAAGTCGTTACTCAAAAAATAAGCTCTCATATGTGGACAGAAAAATAAGTTATAGCTCTGGGAAAAAGGGAAGGGAAAAACAGAAATGCAAAAACGGGAATTGAAGGAGTTAAACATTTTTCTGTTTTGGATGAGCAGTTCTTCAGCATGGACTGGTAGCACTGGTACAGCAGGATGATTGAGTCGGAGAGAAGTGGTGTCATAGATATAGAGGAGACGTTGAACTGGTATAGTAGCAGTGTTTGCTAATGTAGCTGAGCTGTAACAGTAAAGACTGATGTTATAGTACGGGAATAGCTAGCAGTGACTGATGTAATAGAGTTTTAGCAGCAGAGTCTGATTTGAGGTGCAATTTTGTAGTAGTGGAAGCTGAGTAACCATGCTGAAACCACAATGTAGCAGAGTTATAGAACCATAATATTCGTAGCAGAGGAATTCCGGCACTAGACACTTTCCACCTTGAAACTCAGGCGGTGTCCCGCCACCTGAGCCCAGCTAAATGGTCTGAAGGAGTGACGACACAGTAGGTTCCTTGAGTTGTCACAGCGCAGAAGAACAGAAAAGACCGACCGATGAAGGCAGGGGACAGAATGCTCAGAGCTGTAGGAAGGAGAGGTGAGTAAGTAAAGGTAAGGTGTATGTTTATTTGGCTTTATATCTTCAAACAGTGGTCACTGTATAACCTCCCTAGTAATTACATCAGTGATCCCTTCCCATAGTGGTTTCTCCAGGGCTTTGACTTTCCACCAGTACACCAGAATTTCCTGTCTAAAGTAGACGCAACAGGACCATCTCCCAGTATTCCCCTTTGTGCAAATACTTGTATAAGGACCCTACTTCTTCTAATAGTCATAGTACTGTCTCTTCCTTTCCCTTGTGTATCACAGCTGTACTTCTTGCATCGATAGTCACAATAAGCCACCCCCACCTACCATCCTTTTAACATTATCGTTAAATAACCTCCCATATTTCCCAGAATTTTGCTTGTGTCCTCACCTTTAGTGATGAGCGAATTTGTTCAGAAAACGTTCGCCAAACATAAATTCAGCACGAATAATTCGGATTCCTGATCGGAAACACGAGCAAAATTTTATAAAATCGGTAACATTTGGTAAAAGTGCGGGAAAATATTTGTGTTGCCACAAAAGTATTTTCAGCACTTTAGCAACGATAATGGTGGTGTATCATGAGCGTTTGGCACGTGATTGATGAGGGGTGGTTTGCAGAGCTTAGAGGCACAGCGTTCTTGTAAACAGCCCTTTTTTACCTAACTTTGTGTGCACATTGCGGCCAGCCAATCAAGGCGCAGGAAACACCCAGAATGTCCTGACACAAGTTGTGTGATTGGCTGCTGAAATCACATGTCCCTCTCCTTATAAATAGCGGACATCTTGTTTTAGCGCCAATTTGACACTGTAACAGTGCAGAGAGGCTGCTCCTGACGCTGGCACTGTTAACAGCAAGATTTTAACTAGTTAGGTGGTTTTATATTAGTCAGATAGTGTAGCTAGCTACTGTCCAGTGTGGCTGTAAAATTTACCTTCCAGCACTTTTTTTTTTTTTTTAGGCCATTACTGAGGTCCACAGACAAAGCCAGCAGGTCACATGTCCTACAAGTGTGTTGTGCACTGATTCTGTTGTGCTCCATGCACGAGTATAGCAGTCTAATTAATATTTTTTTACTAGTTAAATGTGAAACGGGCTGCTGTATCCCACGTTGTCATTTTGTGGCGGTGATATGAACCTGTCTGCAGACCTAAGGCACATTAAAAATAATTATAATTTTTCAGTTGCATAAAGTTAGACAACCCGCCGTATCCCACTTTGTCATTTTGTTAGGTTGAAATTAAGCTGTAGAGGCCTGATCCAGAGGCCACAAAAAATTCTTCTGTTCCTAGTGTCATTCAGTAGGGGACCTGACTTTAAAATAGTTTGTTATATCTAGTGTGTTATAGAGACCTAATCCATAGGAAACAAAAAAATTCTTCTGTTCCTATTGTCATACAGTAAGGGAACTGACTTTAAAATAGTTCGTAGCATTTAGTATGTTATAAAGGCCTGATCCATAGGCCACTAAAAATTCTTCTGTTCCCAGTGTCATACAGTAGGGGACCTGACTTTCATATTGTTTGTAACATAACTTCTTTGTCATACAGGCCTCATCCACACTCAAACAATTATTTTTTCTGTGACTAACACGATACAGCACGCCATATTTCAACTTGGAATTTACTGTTACTGAAATTCAGCTGTTTCCAGAGGTGGTGCAGAGTTTAAAATATAATTTTTGGTTACTAATACTGTGCTCCTACCACGCTATCTGAGCAACATGACTGGGGAAAAAGCGAGGCCGTGGTGAAAGGGAAATTAGACTTGGTGTTCAAGGTGTATGTGGGGTAAGTGGTAATGTTTGTGAAAGCACTAGAGAAGCAACGTCACGTCCTATGCAAAGACAACTGACAACTTCTGTTACTGGACAGGCTACACCACTACCTTTCTTTGGCAGACACAACGGTACACCTAGTTGATGATGCCCAGAAAGAGCATGTACTCGAGTGGATATCAAGCGCAGCTTCAAGTTGCCTATCCTCCTCTTCGTCCACCTCAACATCACACCCAGTACAGTCCACAGAGGTGGCACCCAAGTTCCCCTTGCTTCCCCCCACATCCCAACTGTCCAACCGTACAGCTGACTGTACGGAACTACAGATGGGTGAGTCTAAAAAGCTGTTCACACATTCTATACCATGGTCATCAGAAGTGTATTCAAAAGCTTCGCAGAGTCAAGAAGAGGAAATCTGCACCGATACCCCAACTTTTTGGGGCTTGGTTCCAGGGCAGGACAAAGTAGGGTCCGAACAGCATCCTGACCCTTGTCATCAAATGTTAATTCCTGGTGGGGAGGTGATCCTGATGAGACTCAGATATCTGAGGCTCACACAGACTGTACTGTGCTGTCAGGGCAAGAAGAGGAGTAGGGTAACTCCAATGGCGAGGAATATGATATCACTGAGAATGATGATGAGGTGTTAGATCCCAGTTGGCATGAACATAGACGCACACAGCTGAGTAGGTCATCTGAGGAGGAAGGCGAGGATGTTATGTTGCGTCGTACATCGCAGACACGTAGTGATGCAGCCATGACAAGCAATGCATCCTCAGCCACAATTGTGCCTGCTACCAGCAGTGTCCGTGGGTCTGCAGCTTGCAGGGGTGGCAAGGGTTGCCTAGCCTGGGCTTTTTTTGACACTGCAAAGGATGAGCCAACTCACGTAATCTGCCATCTTTGCAAAAAAAAGTCGAAGTAAAAACTGCACTAATTTCACTACTACATGTATGAACCTTCACATGTGCAATCAACATGTTTTACTGTGGGAATCCTACTGCGCAAAAATGCTGACAAGCGGACCTCAACAACAATCAGCTGCCCCATCAATCGCATCTGCTGCTTCTTACTCCTCCTCTGTTACCGTGCCAACTTTTGAGATGCAGGTCTTCGACCGCAGAATCTCAAGTTCTTTACCCGTGCAGACTGAGAGCCCGCCGTCAGCTGTAACGGAAGCAGACATGTCTGCTGGTTTTGACCGATCTCGACTGTACTGTAGTGCGCAGGCGCCGGGAAAGGTCAGAGAGGTCCGGCGCCTGCTCACTGCAATACTCTGCTCTGCCCTCACCAGGGCAGAGCAGTGCGCCTGCGCAGGAGCCACGACGTGACCGAAAGAAGAGGCCGGCATCGCCACAAGATGGGAGGCCCCGGACCTGACCGCGACTCCCTTCTGACCCGACCGCCCCCCGGAACGCCCTGGGTGAGTATTTTATAGCTCGTTTTTATTCACTTTCAGGTGACATCGGGGGCTTATCTACAGCATTACAGAATGCTGTAGATAAGCCCCTGATGGCGGTGGCCCTATCTCATAGGGCCAAAATGGGGTGACAGATTCCCTTTAACAGTAAAAAGAAAGCATTTAAGCTACTAAAGCAGGATGGCACAGTTGAAGCTCTAAAAATCTATAGGGAGAAAAATACTTTATCTAAAAAACTAATTAAAGGTGCCAAAAAGGAAACAAAGAAACACATTGCTAAGGAGAGTAAAACTAATCCCAAACTGTTCTTCAACTATATCAATAGTGAAAGAATCAAAAGTAAAACTGTAGGCCCCTTAAAAAATTGTGGAGAAAGAATGGTTGTAGATGACAAGGAGAAGCTTGAGAAGTGGTCCTACATCAGTACAGGAATGCAGGTCGCTCATCATGTGGCAGTTCATTGCATGGGCTGATGCCCTCTGATCCGGGGCAAAACGGACGAGGCAACCCCCAAATGTACTGAGTTTGGACAGGGAGTACGCTATGTTACCGCAAGAGGCAGTCCGTCCCCGTAATGTACTGAAGAACATAGAGAGGAGTGCAGAGGAAGAGTATAATGTGGACTGTGTGAAACCTTATGCTGATGTTGTTACTGACAAGAATGTGCTACGAAATGAAGCAAATAAAGTTCTGCATTTTAAGTTTGAAGTCTCTTTGTGCGCAACAACACCAGTGGCGAAATTCAGCAAGCCCGATGGGACCATGACGGTGCAGAAGGCAAAGCCAAAGGTATGCTGACAATGGGACATTATTTTCATGTGATGGGGGGCCAGGGCACGCCAGAGCCACAAGCCTCAGCTACGACTACAGCCCTGACCCTGCCTCTCACACCCTCATCAGGGGTATAAGGTGTGCAGAAGTAGCAGTCATCCCTAGGCCATGGTGCAAAAGTTACACATACTTACCAACTTTCCTGAAACAACCGGAAAAAGGTTGGACCTCCTGGAATAGTTGGGGAATATGCAGATTTCAGCAGAATTATTGATCACTCAGGCATTGTGGGACAACAAATTGTTTTTCTTGGGACATTCAGTTGTAATATGGCAAAGGATGGTAGTCGTGGACGAGGTACTTGTCTCCTGGGCACCTGAAACGTTACATGAAAGATGGGGTCCTGGCTGGGTATGTGGATTTATGTAGTAGGGTCTGTACACTTGTGCAAGGCTGCATGTAACCGATGATGCTGGTTTGCCAGGACCAGATGTTGACCAGTTCATGAAAGGAGACCACCATTTAAAATTAAACCTTTTTTTACTGAAGAATAACTTGATATGAACTACTGTATGTACAGCAGATAGTAGGCATTTATCTTCAAGGACGATTCTTTGTCCACAAGCGACATGAACATACACATCTCCTTCTTCCTTGAAAACACTATCTTCTTCACTTACTTCCTCTACTCTTTACACAGCCCAGTACACTATCTTGAGAGAGTCCATTTTCCTTTATGGGAACCGCACGAATTGAGGTGTATCGCTATGGCCCCTTTTCCTCCGTGGTGACTGCACAAGTCGAGGTGTTAAACTACAGCCCCTTTTCCTCTGTGGGGACCACACAGGTTGAGATGTTATGCTACAGCCCCTCTCAGCTACTCTCAGTTTCCAGTCTACAAAAGTCATAGACTCTATCCTGTAGCAACACGTCATGTGATTTCTCCATAGGAGATGATGTGTCTAGTGATGAGCGAGTATACTCGCTCGGGTGGTCTCCGAGTATTTGGAAGTTCTCGGAGATTTAGTTTCTGTTGCTGCAGCTGCATGATTTATGGCTGCTGGAAAGCTTGAATACATGTGAGGAATGCCTGTTTGTTAGGAAATCCCCACATGTATTCAGGCTGTCAAATAGCTGCAAATCATGCAGCTACGGCAACAGAAACTAAATCTCCGAGCACTTCCAAATTCTCGGAAACCACCCGAGCGTGCTCGGGAAAACCCGAGCAACGAGTATACTCGCTCATCACTAGATGTGTCCCAATATGGCTACACTTGACTTTCTTTACTGTAGACTCTTAGTAGCTACAATGGTATACATATTTTCTTCCTCTTGCTTCCCTTTGCTTTTGCCTTCTGTTACCTCTCTGATGAAGACTCCATACCGACTTCCTAGGATTCCTGCCCTGGCCTCGATATTCTTTCTCTCACTCTCTCTGTCCTGATTCCAGACAGCTACTTACTTCTCTTCTCTGCTATCTCTTCTTTTGCAGGCTCTTACTATCTGCTTCGGTAGTTCCTCTCTTGCCACAGGGACCTGAGGTCTTTATTCTGCCCACTCTGTGATCTTTCTGACTACCCGATAGTCCTTTCTGATCCTGCTGCTTAGTCCATCCCTCTCTGGCCTAACTTTGGACTTAAATGGAAACTGTCACCTCATTTTTTGCTATTAAACTGGACCCAGTGTGTTGTTAGTATTGCAATATGCATCACTAACATGATTTCTCAAAGAAAAGTCCCCAGTATTACTTTATATCATTTGGGGGGAATGCCTCACATATCTTTAGTTTCAGTCGTAGGGGTGGTGCTTTTTTATCATTTCAGTCAGTGTCCTTTTCACATTATGCACACCCACAGCATTGTGATTGATTGCCATAACTGGCATGACATCACAGCAATGGCAAATGAAATCCTGCGCATGCGCACTGCCCACCCACTCCCCAGGCATGCGCACTGGCTCTGAGTTTAAAACCCCAGCTTTATGCCAGATGTGCACATGCTCCGGAGTGCAGAGTAGCGTGGACACTGGCGCACATAGCGTGCACGCTCACACGTCCTATAGACACTGACTCACAGCGGACACTGATTGATCCGTGACTGAAACGATAAAAAGTCCCACCCCTATGACTGAAACTAAACGTATGTGAGGCAATCCCCTAATGATATAAAGTGTGTTTAAAACATAATACTGGGAGATTTCGTTTGAGAAAAACATGTTAATGATGCACATTACATCACTGTCAACATACTGGGGCCAGTTTAATAGCTAAAAATTACATAACATGTTCTCTTTAACTCTATTTTACCCTACTCACTGTCTGTTGCTGGGCAGACTATAACAATGTTATTGCCAACTTGTGGCCATTATACTTAGCATCACATAACATTACATATCACACAGTTCACACTACACATTACACTGTACAACATTACATTAAGGTTTCTCAAGGGATGTGGGAAACGTGCCCATCCCCCTACACAGCAACCTTTAGATGCATCATCACAACATGGAGGAGGATACAGGGAAGAACTGAAGGCACAAAAAACTGAGAGGTCACACAGTACAGTCTACTACACATCACATGAATAAACTGCAACAGCTGGAAGCTGAAAATAGCCCCTTAGCATAAGCCTGCAGCTGTTGTATACTTCAGTGCAGTACATGGAGGCCTCCTGGAAAGCAGCTCACAAAATTTAATTCATAACTGTGAAACAACCTCAACATCTATCCATGTATTATACAGTATGTAGTCCCACATTGCTTGGCAGCAGACATCTCCTTATGGCTTGTCAGTCAGAGCCTCCATTGGCAGCAGTTGATCAGGTGGATTAAAAAAAGGCGGCTGATCGCTGTTTCAACTTCAACTTTGAAAAGAATTGTGATGAAATTACTGGTTTAATTTTGTATTAACCATGGAGGGCTCTGCCTGACAGTATTCTGGGAGGCACTGCTATGGGGGAAATCTATTGCTGGTGTTAAGGAGTTCTGTTTAGTGTCTGATGGTGGAGCCATGCACAAAGCTAGAGGTTCCCTGAAATCTTCTTCAATTAGGAACTTGTCAGAAACTTTAACCCCCCCCCTCACAAATCATTTATATGACTATATATCCCTTTAAAAGATAAGCCAGTCAATCCCTTTATGAACCCAAAGTGCTGTTCCAGCATTGACAAATCACATTTTGAAGTTGTATCTGGAAGTGCATTGGGGCGTGATGATGCATTTCCAGCTTCTCAGCCTCACATTGTATTTCCTAAATAGCATCATCCTCCCCAGGCAGATTGACAGGTCAGTTGCCATGTGCTAAAGAAAATGACCATTCAATCAGCCATGGGAGGGTACTGCTAGGTAGGAAATACAGCGTGAGACTGAGAAGCTGGAAGTGCATCATCACGCTCTAATGCACTTTCACGTACAATTTTAAAACTCAATTTCTCGCTAACGGAGCAATAATTTGGTGTCATAAAGGGATCGACTGGCTTATCTTTTATAGGGCTACACAATTATTTTAAAGGTTTGTGGGGGGTAAAAGTTTGACCGATTTTTACTCCTGGAAAATGGCACAGCTTTCAAAAAGGGAACATGTTTATGAACTGTAGAAAAATAATCATTATTGTGACTCCTACACTCCGGAGTCATAGCTCAGCAATAAGAGCAAACATTGAGGGAGAGGATGCAAAGCATAGCTACAAATCCGTCCATGCTCCCATATGGAGCTAGTTTTCACTGTTGGCTGATTTCCTTGGCATTGGCCTTGTGCCCCCCATTGTATGCTGGTTGATATTCACCAGAATACAACAAAAAGCATTAAAGCTTTTAGTTCGTATCTGTAGCATGCACTTATTGTATGTACTCATACATTCAGCATATGCCATCGATGGAATGATTCGTGGTCACACACCCTGGAGTGGGATGTACATTGTTTGTTATCACTCTGATCTGTACAGTTCATGTATAGATTATATAGGGATTACACAGTGGATTATCCATGCATCACCTGCGATATATAATAGTGAAATAAATGTCATCTGATGACTAGAAAGAACTATCTGACCCCCTACCCCAGCCATTGAAATAAATCTACAATATTTGCTTAGCACTTCATTTCAAAGCATGTTCTTAAAGGGAACCTGTCACCTCATTTTTCGCATATAAGCTGCGGCCACCGCCATTAGGGGCTTATCTACAGCATTAATGCTGTAAATTAGACGCCGATGTCACCTGAAAGATAAGAAAAACAAGTTATATTATACTCACCCTGGGGCGGTCTGGTCCGATGGGTGTCTCAGGTCCGGGTCCGGCGCCTCCCATCTTCATGCGATGATGTCCTCTTCCTTGCTTCTGCCGTGCTCCTGCGCAGGCGTACTGATCTGCCCTGTTGAGGGCAGAGCAAATTACTGCAGTGCGCAGGTGTCGGTTAAGGTCAGACAGGTCAGGCGCCTGCGCACTGCAGTACTCTGCTCTGCCCTCAACAGGGCAGATCAGTACGCCTGCGCAGGAGCACGACAGAAGCAAGGAAGCGGACGTCATCACATGAAGATGGGAGGTGCCGGACCCGGACCTGCGACGCCCATCGGTCCGGACCGCCCCTGGGTGAGTATAATATAACTTGTTTTTCTTATCCTTCAGGTTACATCGGGGGCTTATCTACAGCTTTCCAGAATGCTCTAGATAAGCCCCTAATTGCAGTGGCTGCAGCTTATATGCGGAAAATGAGCTGACTGGTTCCCTTTAACATTATTTACCTTTTGTCTATGTATTCCCCTGTTGTCTATGTACCTACACCATCGTTATCATATCAGCAAGGTTTGAGCACCTCCACCGATCAGCTGTTTCCGCAGTGGACAGATGTATGTAGTGTACAGAGCCGGAACACCACCGCTCCTTTCACTATTTGTTGACCACTCCCAGGTATCGTAGAACAGTTTCTACTCATTTGAATACGAGCTGTAACATCGCGTGTTTTCAGAAAAGCTGTTTGGATCTCTTTTGTGACACTTTTACAGCCTGCGTCTTTTTATTTACACCCTCCATATAAAAGCTGAATCAACCACAAGAATGGATCGGTCACTTCTTTCAGCTGTTTTGCTGCTTTGGAAGCCTGAGACAGTTACAAGAATTTACAACCGACGGAACGAATGAACAGAAAGTCGTCCGCTCGTGTGCACACACTCTTAAGAAAGTCTAAAATAAAAAAAAGGACACATCTAATTTCTTTGTAAACTTTATTGTTAGTGCATATACAAGGTGTACTACGATCGAGGACAGCTGGAATGTTTGGTGAACTAACCAAAACGAACCGAAAAAGTGTTGTTTCGTAGTAGAGGGTGGCCTTCAGAATCTTCTCTTCTGCTGAACCCCAACAATACGTCATCATCAGGAACAACCAGAGTCAAGTCCAACCATGATGACACAGAAGGGGTTGATGATATCGTAGGTTTATATGTCCCATCAGAAAACTGTCCATAATGTTCTGTAAGTGGAGGTGTCACCTCTAATGATGAGATAACACTGAATGTCAGAGCAGCACAAGACATCGTGAAGTCACTTCTGTTGTACCATTTATGACAATAAAAACTATCCGCTAAAAATTCAGAGTCCATATAGTGCATTTCATTATCGACCCTAGTGATCTCTGAAACAAGTGAAGCCAATAAAATATTTACACATTTTGCATTTTTTTTGGCCTATAATTTAGAGAGAGCAAAAAAAACAAAATGTAAAAATTCTCTAGGGAAAATAAAAGTGATATAAAGAAAAAAATAAAAAACTGGAAAAATAAAGAAATTGAGGAGAAAAAAATGGAAAAATAATGGTAGATAATGGTGCATTTTTATTGTATACCTTCGTGATTTCTGAAACAAGGGAAACTAGTAAAATATTTAGACACTTTTTTAATGATAATATGAGAAATGACATTGTTACCAGCGGTGCAGCAGTTCCAAGTTTATAAACACGTTTATTGAAAATTTTAAATTTGAAAAAAAAAACTGAAAAAACAATAAAATAGACAAAAAAAATACAGATAAGAAAATATAGCAACAAAATATTATAGAGGAAGAAAACAGGAAGCAAAATATATAAAATAGACCAAAAAAGTAAAAGGTGTAAAGACAGAAAAAAATACTCTAGGGGGAAAAAAACCTAATAGAGAAAATAGGTTAAAAATTACAAAAACAGAACAATAAAGATGAAAAGAAAGAAAAATAATGTAGACAAAAAGATGAAAAGAGGTAAAAACAATGTATAGAAAATAAACAAATAGAATAAAAACAAAATGTAACAAAATAGCGAAAAACCATGAGGAAAGGTAGAAGTGGGAAAAAAATAAAACATGGGGGTAAGGAAAACAAAAGCAAAAAAAAAAACATTTTGAGCTTCAGTTTAGGTACGTTATGAAGTCAAAAAGGGAACGTACACACGTGGTCAAAAGTGTTGGTACCTCTTGTTTAATGACAGAAAAACCCACAATGGTCACAGAAATAATTTGAATCTGACAAAAGTAATAATAAATCAAAAATCTATGAAAATGAACAAATGAAAGTCAGACATTACTTTTCAGCCATGCTTCCACAGAATTTAAAAAAAAAAACATGAAATAGTCCTGGACAGAAATGATGGTACCCCTGAAAATAATGTGACAAAAGGGACATGTTAAATCGCGGTGTGTCCACTAATTAGCATCACAGGTGTCTACAATCTTGGAATCAGTGAGTGGCCTGTATAGAGGGCTACAGATACTCACTGTGCTGTTTGGTGACATGGTGTGTATCACACTCAACATGGCCCAGCGGAAGCGAAGGAAAGAGTTGTCTCAGGAGATTAGAAAGAAAATTATAGACAAACATGTTAAAGGTAAAAGTTATAAGACCATCTCCAAGCTGCTTGATGCTCCTGTGACTACAGTTGCACATATTATTCAGAATTTTAAGCTCTATGGGACTGTAGCCAACCTCCCTGGACGTGGCTGCAGGAGGAAAATTGATGACAAATCAAAGAGACGGATAATATGAATGGTAACAAAAGAGCCCAGAAAAACTTCTAAACAGATTAAAGGTGAACTTCAAGCTCAAGAAACGTTAGTGTCAGATCGCACCATCCGTCATTGTATGAGCCAAAGTGGACTTCATGGGAGACGACCAAGGAGGACACCATTGTTAAAAAAAAAAAAAATCATAAAAAAGCCAGACTAGAATTTGCCAAATTACATGTTGACAAGCCACAAAGCTTCTGGGAGAATGTCCTATGGACAGATGAGACAAAAATGGAGCTTTATGGTAAGGCACATCAGAACACTGTCCCTACTGTGAAACATGGAGGAAGCTCTGTTATGTTCTGGGGCTGCTTGCTGCATCTGGCACAGGGTGTCTAGAATCTGTGCAGGGTACAAAGAAATCTCAAGACTATCAAGGGATTCTAGAGAGAAATGTTCTGCCCGGTGTCAGAAAGCTTGGTCTCAGTCGCAGGTCATGGGTCTTGCAACAGTATAATGACCCAAAACACACAGCTAAAAACACCCAAGAATAACTAAGAGGAAAATATTGGACTATTCTGAAGTGTCCTTCTATGAGCCCTGACCTAAATCCTATTGAGCATCTTTGGAAAGAGCTGGAACATGCCCTCTGGAAAAGGCAACCTTCAAACAAGAGACAACTGGAGCAGTTTGCTCTTGAGGAGTGAGCCAAAATACCTGTCGAGAGGTGCAGAAGTCTCACTGACAGTTACAGGAATCGTTTGATTTCAGTGATTGCCTCAAAAGTTTGTGCAACAAAATATTAAGTTAAGGGTGCCATCATTTCTGTCCAGGCCTATTTCATGAGTTTTATTTTTTTTTAACTTCTGTAGAAGCATGGCTGAATAGCAATGTCTGACTTTCAGTTGTTCATTTTCATACATTTTTGATTTATTATTACTTTTGTCAGGTTCAAGTTATATCTGTCACCATTGTGGGTTTTTCTGTTGTTAAATGAGGGGCAATTTTGACCACGTGTGTATGTCATGTTCAATTTCATATTTTCCTAAGAAAGAACCCTCACAGTAGAACCCTCACAGCATCCGTTGGTTGTCCTAATAGAGAATTTTGGTTGCCTAACTCGAAATATCAATAGGGGGCATTAACCATCTCTCAATGCCTGATGTCACTCACCTTAGGCTCAGCTCTTCCTTCCAGCATGTTAAAATCAGCCATTTTGGCCGAATTTTATCTTACGTGTATGAGTCGCTTAATATTTCCTTCATTGGCTCACTGTTGAACTTGAATGTCTCTTATTAAACTTAAGGACTGAGGAGATCTGAATGTTGTCCCTACCCGACCAGATGACAGACACGGCTGGGTTATCTCCCGAGGTTTCCTGTTGTAAGAAATGGATCCTCCAGCCGCAGCAACATTTCAGCTGCTTCACTTTTTGCCGGAAGGTTTTGCTGAAGACGTAATAGATGATGGGGTTGAAGGCTGTGGATGACTTGGCGAAGAGGCAGGGGAGTAAAGAGACAGTCGGGGGGATGCTGGCACTAGATTGGAAAATAGACCAGAAGCTGACAATGGCATAAGGTGTCCAAGCCACAAGAAATCCAAGACTCACCAGTACCGCCATCTAGAGGAAGGAAAATAAAACCTTCAAGGTGCTTCACAGGAATTATTGCAAAGTGAAATGAAAAATTAAATTTTTTTCTACTAAAACGTTGCATCATCCTCAATGTTTTTTATTAATTTTGGAAAGAAGAGAAAATGGAAACCACAATTTGTTACAAAGTTTATGTGGTCAAAAACTACAGTTTGTGTACACGACAAGGCTATGTAGATCTTTTGGGATGCAATAGAGTGTGGCGTCAAATTGCATGTGCAGAGCTCACGACCTGCCAAAACAGGAGAAACTACCCATAAATGACACCATTTTGGAAACTACACCCTGTATAAAATGTTTCTGCCATTGCAGTGAACATCTTGAACCCTCAAGTGCTTTACAGAATAATATACTGCTACAACGTGAAAGAAAATGTAATTTTTTTCCACTAAACTGTTGCCTAGTCCCAAATTTTTCAATTTCACAAGAAGTAAAAGGGGAAAATGGACGACATATCTCGTTACTCAATTTCACCCAAACGCGGAAATAGCCCACATGTGGCCAGTAACTACTATTCGGGAACACAGCAGGAATCCGAATGGAAGCAGTGACATATCTTTTATAGTAAAATTTTCGTTGGAACAGATTTCGGACACCATGTCACATTAGGAGAGCCAATGAGGTGCCACAGCAGCAAAAAAACAAATTGGAACAGATTTCGGACACCATGTCACATTAGGAGAGCCAATGAGGTGCCACAGCAGCAAAAAAACAAACACAAGTGGCCCTATTTTGGAAACTGCACACCTTAAGGAATTCATCTAGAGGTGTAGTGAGCATTTTGAACCCATAGGTGCTTCGCAGAATTTTATAACATCGGGTCGTAAAACTGAAAAATTGTTATTTCCAACAAAATGTTGCTTTAGTCCAGAAGTTTTGATTTTCACAAAGGAAACTGGAGAAAATGGACTAAACAATTTGTACCACAATTTCACCTGAGTATGCAAGTACCCCTAAATATGGTCAGAAGCTACTGTTCAGGTGCACAGTAAGGGTGCTTTCACATTGCGTTCTGGCACCTGTTCAGTGGCCCTGTCGAGGCTTACATCCGAACTCTCTACAAAACGGGGTTCAGACATATGCACTGACGAGGCCACCGAGTGGGTGCTTGAAAGCAATGTGAAAGCACCCTTAAGCTCTTAAATTAAGGTGCATTATTTTGCATTGCAGATTTGTTTGCAATAGTATATGGATACTGTGTCTCATCACCAGAGCCCCTTAGGTGTCATAATTGCAGAACCTAACTAAACCCCTCAATGAATTCATTTAGAAATGTAGTGAGCATGAAGACATCACAGGTGTTCACCAAATTTTATATACCAGGGTAAATAAAACAAAAATATTCAATTTTTACCAATAAAATGTTTTAGCCCCAGAGATAACAAGAGAAACTAGACCCCGCAATTTGTTACACAATTTATTCTGAACGCAGCAATACTGCCATATGTTGTCAGAAAACACTGGCCACATGGCAGGGTCTGGGAGGGAAAGAGCGACATTTTATTTTTGATGAGAAGATTTTCCAGGAATAATTTGTGGGCAACATTTGCAGAACCTCTGAGGTTCCAGAACAGTAGAGAAACCCAAAAAGTGTGCCATGGGCAGCATGAACCAGAGCCTCGCTACACGACTGAGGACCTGTTTCACTGAAATGATGGAGGTTTCAAACTTCATATAGTTTAAACATCTAGCCAAGGAGTATAGGCAGAGATCAGATTAGTCTGGTGCCATCCCATCCGGCTTCTCCCCGCATCGCTCTAGTTGATTGACAGGTCTCTCCCATGTGTATGTGGTGCCCCTGAGGGTTCAGTCGCCACAGAGGTATTGCGCCTCACCCAGAGGTGTGATACCCCACTCTCAGGTAAGGAGGGAGCACCACCTAGGACTCTAACACCTGCACCCAACACACACTAGAACAGCTGGGCACCCTGGACGTACCCTATGGGAGGATGGTCTCATCCCAGGCTGAGATAGGAAAGGGTGTATGAGTGGGTGGAGTAGTCAGTAGCAAGGAGGAGTGAAGCTCGAGAAAGCAAGAACAGAGTTTAGAGAGTCGTGAGGAGGAAGAGGAAGGAGATAGACGTTCAGTGGAGCAGCTCCCAGTGAAGGGAGGCTGCAGTGGAAAAGGAAGGAGTCCAGAGAGAGGCTCAGAAGGGACTAGAGGCAGAAAGAGAGAGAAGCTTCTGGAGTGAGAGAGGAAGGGGTCCTAGGGATACGGAGAGAGCAGGAGCCATCCGTCGTTCCCGGTCTGTTGGCAGAGGGACCAGGTCGCAGAGGGCACTCGACCCCTTAGCCTAGTGGAGAACTTTATGACTCAGCTAGCAAGTCGACTGCTGTGATAACATAGGGATCACAGTCATTAACCACCATTATCTTCTCTGAGAGGTAGCTATATAGAATCAAAGAAACGCAGAAATAAGTTGTTGTCTGACAGGATTCGCAGCCGCTGATCTGGGACACTGTTTGTGAAGGTGCTGGAAGGATAGCAGCCTGGAAAATCAGCACAGTGAGACGGCCAGTGAAAGGAACACAAATATAGAAAGGAGTCCTGGAATTGTGTATCCCAATCTACCTGGGGGTTTGCTGAGCCCCTCACCTGGAGGACACTGTATCAAGTGGGCATCTGTACTGTTGGCCACCAGAACTGTGAGTAAAGCTTTGAAAACTGCAACTCGCTGATTGTGACTTAGTTTCTTCCTGCGTCACCTACTACACTCAGCTACATCTCTCAGCACCATTACTCTAATACAGGGGTCGGGAACCTCAGGCCCCAGGGCCATTTACAGCCCTTGATGACCTTTTATCCGGCCCCCGGGCAGATTCTCAAGGACCGCTTTCTTGGGCAGGGAGCTGTATTTTGATTGCAACTAGCTCATTCATTTCTTCTTGCTCTGTTTGCACACACACGCAGTGTTCACTACTGAACACTGAAGGCATGCATGCAAGATTAGTCCTGACACCAGTGCCAGAGTCAGGATGTACTTGTGGGCGGAGTTTGTATGGCCCCCGAAGGATGGTATAAATATCCAAATGGCCAAAGATTCCCCACCCCTGCTCTAATACTACAACATCTACCTGCCCTGAGACCACCAGCTTCACTTGTGGGAAGCTATTCCAACTCTGCTGCATCACACCATCAGTCTCAGAGGATCTGCACTGCAATGCTGGTCATCTCTGACCAGATACCACAAGTGGCGTCACGAATACCTTACTACAAACTCTAAACATCCCCTGTAAATAATTCCCCTTTTATTGGACGCCCAGGGCCACAGACTGGGTCACCGCCGCTGTGACACATTACTTCAATACACCGGCCCGGTACCGAGTATCCCACTGCCCTGGCGGACGATTCATGTACACGTGATGCAAACCTGTCAATCACATGGAAACCCCTGACAGTACCATTCACTGGGAATATGGAGACACTTTGGACTCCATCTGGTCTTTGTTCCAGTAGTTTTCATGTTTTTTCAGGTGTACAAATCAGGACTTGACTGCACTTTTGTGCATGCCTAAAAAGATGGTATACCACTGGGAGGCCAAATGGAGTCTAAAGTGACTCCATGTGCCTCATTTCAGTAAATGGTTCTCTCAGGGGTTCCATCTGAATCCTGTTTATTGAAGATTTAGATTTAAACCTCGACATAAGTGGTCAGTGTCATAAAATCAGTCTTAGGGCCTGTGCACACAATATCTTTTTCAGGAGGATTCTACCGGGACCCGCTGGAAGCAGCACTAGTAAAACACTAAAAGGAGTGAGCCTGTTCTTTGGGTCAGTACGATTACAGCGGCACCAGATTAGAACAGTTTTTATGTTTTGCTACATGCTAAAATATTATTTGCATGGGGTATTATTTGTTCACAGTATGAAGGCATTATTTGAATGGAGGTGTATTATTTGTATGGAGATATTTTTTGTTCACTGTATTAGTTGTATGGGGTATTATATTTTCACTGTATGAAAGTATTATTTGCACAGAGTATTATTTGTTCATTATATAAAGGTATTACCAGTATTTGTATTTGGTGTATTATTTGTTTACTGTATGGAGGTAGTATTTCTAAGGAGGTATTATTTGTAAGGGGTAAGCAAACAAAAAAGTTCCAGCAACAAACATATATGTTTGTTGCTGGAACTTTTTTGTTTGATTACCACAGCCGCTTTTTCCGAGCACCATCCTGGAGTCCACACCCAAAGCCACAGGAATTCATCTAATGATGAGCTGAATACCCTTTTTTTTTTCTCTCCATTATTTATAAGGGGCTATTATTCTTTCACTACATGAAGATGTTTTTGTATGAAGGTATTAGTTGGTCACTGTATAAAGGTGTACTTGTATTCTCCATGTATGATAATTCTGGAACACATTTTTTTAAAACTTGGCATTGTGTGGTTCCTCCTTTTTTTTCCAGTAGAGAGTCAACAGGTCATCGTGACCTAAATGGGAGTTTATTCAATGATCATGCCTAGGGAGGTGTATATACAGTAGATAGATAGATAAATGGATAGATAGATAGATAGATAGATAATGGATATATAGATATATAGATAATAGATAGATAATAGATACAGTTAGGTCCATAAATATTTGGACAGAGACAACATTTATCTAATTTTGGTTCCAGACATTACCACAATGAATCTTTTTATCTGCTTAATTGAGAATGATATAATGAAGGGATTGCCCACACCTGTCCATGAAATAGCCTTGGAGTTAATTGTCCAATTACTTTTGGTCCCTTTAAAAACAGGGTGGCACATGTTAAGGAGCTGAAACTCCTAAACCCTTCATCCAATTTTAATGTGGATACCCTCAAATGAAAGCTGAAAGTCTGAACTTCAACTGCATCTGAATTGTTTTGTTTAAAATTCATTGTGGTAATGTCTAGAACCAAAATTAGATAAATGTTGTCTCTGTCCAAATATTTATGGACCTAACTGTAGATAGATAGATAGATAGATAGATAGATAGATAGATAGATAGATAGATAATAGATAGATAGATAGATAGATAATAGATAGATAGATAGATAGATAATATAGACTAGAAACCTAAATAGATAATATGTGGATACCTAGATAAAGTGAAATTATTCAGCATGATTGTTTTCAATAGATGTGGATTAAAATAATAGATGTTGTTGTAAATATTTATGACTAATAGTAGATAGATAGATAGATAGATAGATAGATAGATAGATAGATAATAGATAGATAGATAGATAGATAAGATAGATAGATAGATAGATAGATAGATAGATAGATAGATGATAGATAGATAGATAATAAATAGATAGATGGATAAATAATAGATAGATAGATAGATAGATAGATAGATAGATAGATATAGATAGATAGATATAGATAGATGGATAAATAATAGATAGATAGAGATAATAGATAATAGATAGATAGATAGATGAGATAGATAATAGATAGATAAATAGATAGATAGATAGATAGATAGATAGATAGATAGATAGATAGATAAATAATAGATAGATGGATAAATAATAGATAGATAGATAGATAGATAATAGATAGATATATAAATAATAGATAGATAATAGATAGAGAGATAATGGATAGATGATAGAAATATAATCTATGCCCACGATCAGGAATTGCTGCGGTTTTGACGCTGCGTATTTATCCAGCGGTCGGATGTCACAGGATAGTGGATGTGATTTCTAGAAATCCCATGTCCACCATGTGTCCACATCCAAAAAAAAGGCTGCACTCAAGCATACTAAAGCATGACAACATAGAATATATGAAATTTTGAATAGCAATATGGCTTTGGAATATAAGGAAAAATTTGAGACGCTTAGTATAAACATTTGGCCAAACATTTTAAAGCCCAACAACCATCGTCAAGGTGGTCTCAATTCTGTTGAGTCCCTAACCTAATGTGAACATACCTCTATTAGGCTGATATCTGAATTTCTGGGTGAATATGCACCTCTGTCAGTAATGCCTGCATATATGGGTAAAGTAGGGAGCCGGTGTAATTAAAATCACCACCTGGTGGGGGCGGAGTGCTCGGTCAGCAAGCTGACATTCAATAGACAAAAAACCTGACTGGCACTTCCAGATAGTAGCTCCCTTTGGTTTGCACCTAGTTCACATTAGTCTGGAAGTGCCAGTCAGGTTTTTTGTCTTTTGAATGTTAGCTTGCTGACCGAGCACTCCGCCCCCACCAGGTGGTGATTTTAATTACACCAGGTCCCTACTTTACCCATATATGCAGGCATTACTGACAGAGGTGCATATTCCCCAGAAATTCAGATATCAGCCTAATAGAGGTATGTTCACATTAGGTTAGGGACTCAACAGAATTGAACCACCTTGACGATGGTTGTTGGCTTTAAAATGTTTGGCCAAATGTTTATACTAAGCGTCTCAAATTTTTCCTTATATTCCAAAGCCATATTGCTATTCAAAATTTCATATATTCTATGTTGTCATGCTTAGTATGCTTGAGTGCAGCCTTTTTTGGATGTTTTACATGAGGGTAGCTCCCTTTGGTTTGCACCTAGTTCACATTAGTCTGGAAGTGCCAGTCAGGTTTTTTGTCTTCACCATGTGTCCACAGACACCCGTGGATCACTCGCAGGGACGGACATGTGGTGCGCCTTTCAGAACTGCAACAGCTCCATTTCTCTTGCAGAGACGTGATCAATAGAATGTACTGGATGTGGTAAATCCGCACGGTTCAGTGATCACATGAGGATTTACCTGGGATCAATAGATGGCAGCGAAAATACGCAGCATCCAAAACGTTGCCCTTCCAGATCGTGGGAATGTAGCCTTAGGGTGAAGTTGCAAAATATGGAATTGCTGCTGATTTTCAGACGTTTGTGAACAGTTATGGATTCAGATTATTATTACAGAAACGCTGATGATGACATTAAAGGTTATTAAATTATTTTTCACATGTTCGGATGGAAAAGAGAACGAGAAAATATGTGATGACTGTGGGAACGTCCTGTCAGATGGCCGCTCCTGTGTGACCCTACATAGATTTATCTTGCGGCTGCCTCTCCTCCTCTTTCTTGGTAGTGTACATGCCCGCATATCTGTTTTCCACAGTTTTATCCACGGTGACCGTTTCACAGTCAGATGATGTCATTATGGATGGATCAGCATCTGCGACTCATGGAAAGCAATAGAGAATTCTCCATGTCTACAGCGTCTCATGTCTTGGTTCTGTTTTTTTTTTGTTACATAAACAGAATATTTATGCCCCTAATTGATATCATTCCCAGAATATTTCCGCAGTGGCAGACAAATAATTGTATCACACTAATTATTCTCCTAGATATGTGGCTACAGAGCTAATCGCCGTGACCCGGCTTCCCCTTTATTAGGGGGGAGGTCATTTTTATCATCAAAATTAGCAATAATAATAACTGAAGAATACAACATATGGAAGGTAACTTGTCCTGAAGCTGGGAATTAGGTGCCCGCTTCCCTCTCCATATTGTTCTCTCACTGTTTGTTTCTAAAGATGAACTAGAGGTGACAATGGTCAATCAGTTGGCTGCAATAATTGCCTCTTCTTGTTTCTGAGGAGGTAGAGAAGTCTAGTGAAATGAGGGAAAAAAGTGGGCACTCTGCTGGCAGTAAGTACCAGGAGGCATTATGGAGGCACTATTATATTCGGGAGGCTCTCTACTGCCACTATGCAAATAGGTAGCATTAGGCCGGGGTCAGACTTGCGAGAAACTCGCGCGTCAATACCCAGCTGAAAGTTAACCCGGAGCACAGGGAGATGTTCTGTTGTAGCTTGAGTATGCAGCCAATGAATAAAGGAGAGATCCAGCTCACGGGCAAACAGCGTTTCTTTATTTTGGTGAATATAGTACATATATAGTACTCATGATTAAGGGTGCAGAGACAACCGAAACGTGTAGATGCTATTGCTAACACGAAGATTTTATCCCAAATTCTTTGTGCTATATTCACCTTAATAAAGAAACACTGTTTGCTGGATTTCGCCTTTATCCATTGGTGGCTTGGTTATGCCTATCACACAACATGGTGGTGGCTTAGCAAATCCTACAGTAAAGCATGATGGGGGCTTGATGATTCCTGTAGTGACACGTCAGTGGCTTGGTGATTCTACAGTGAAGCATGGCAGTGGCTCGGTGATGCCTACAATGAAGCATGGTGTTAAGTCAGTGGTGCTCTTGCGCTGCTTTTCTTCTTCTCACACTGGAAACTTGGTAGCTTGGAGAGAATCAATATCAACTTTTCGGATTGCTACTTCCAGTAGAGTTCCAGTGCTCTTCCTCTTGGAAGAGACAATTTTCATATTTAATTTAACAGTTGAGCATTGCAAGGCTTAAAAGTCTCCTCATCTTGACATGGCAGGCTTGACATGTCATTCTTCGCAAGGAGAAATGTTATCTCTTGGATCTCGGTCAGACGCCTCTCACCAAGCCAAACCAGATCTTACACTTTGCACTGATGAGGGGCAGTACCCCAAAACACAGTGTCTGCAAACTGAGATTCTGGTTTTGGGTTTTATACTAAGTCATGTGGAACGGCTCGTTAAAAAGTCAATATTGACTCTTAGGATTGCTAATTCCAATAGATGTCACTAGAGTCCTAGTCCTCTTCCTCTCAGAAGAGACAATTTGTATATTTAATCAATCATCAGGAAATTGTAGGAGAAATGCCATGCAAGCACACCTCACAGTCCACCAAGTCTTCGTTTCAGAAGAAGTCCTGAAAGATTCTGTAGTTATCATCACAGTCTATTGACATGAAATCCTCAGAAAATATTTGGTGGGATGTGAAGAAGATGGCTTCATCATGTAAACCCAATAATTTTAGTCACCTGAGTTCCATTGCCCATAAGGAATGAGTGGAGCTTCCTCAGGAACGCTGCCAGAAGAGAACTCTGCAGTATTCAGTAAAAGTGGAATTTTTGTAGAATTTGGTTATAATTGTTGTGTTCAGCTGTTTTAATTGTTTGATTGGTTTATTGCAAACAGCGAAAAATTTAGAAATGTTGATAATTATATGTAAGTAGGGTGAATAATTTTGATTGCAATTGTAATCTGACCACCTTGAGTCTCCACAACTGGAGTAATATCCTAAATTTTGCTATCACCTCCCACACCCGACTGTATGAGTAAAGCAAGTTGTTCTGTGCTAAGAAGGAAAAGTGAGATTTCAGATTGACAAGTGCAAAGCGCCCACAGAAAAGGTCAAGAATAAAACAAGATCTGCCGTTACTCACCAGCGTCAGCTTCTTCTCCACTTTGGCCGCATTCGGCATCTTGTCGTAGTGCTGTATCTCCTGGTAGGCTTTATGAAGTTTCCAGGCTATGGTCGTATAACAGGAGATGATTGTCATGGCCGGAGTGATCGTGCACAGGATGAACATGCTGATAATGAACGAGAATCCATTGGTGGAATTCTGGAACTCGGCCCAAGCAATAGTGCAAGAAATTCCGAATGGTTCTGGGCCGTAGTGACCCCATCCGACCAAGGGGAATATTGCCCAGAGCAATGCGTACAGCCAGATGCACGTGATCACGATGTATACTGCTTTTTTATTCATTGTATTGCCTGGAAGTGCAAAAAGAATAATGGAAATTGTTAATAATTGTTTCTATCACAGGAATGGAAATTGCGAAACGCGTGGTGACGATGTCATGCTCACATCAAGGTAACAATAGGATTTTGCTAATAAAACCGTGTATCCGTAGATTAATAGATACTGAAAGAGATGTTCATTTCTCTGGTGTCTTCTTTCTGCTGGCTACTTAAAGGGGTTATGCAGCTTTGGAGATGATTTTATTTTTTAAATTCATTCTAAAAATCATTTTTATAATGGGGTTTCCTTAAAAATTTTGCATATTTTGCCATTATAGCCTCTCTGCTCCTCTGTCTACTGTTGGCTACACAACTAAGAAATTATCAGTGAGCTCATTCTAATGATCCAGTGAGAGTTTGTATCTCTTTTATGCGTCCGTTTTCAGCTTCTTTCAGCTAATTCATGACCACGGACCACATCAAAGGGAAATGTGAAGGGGAACAAAGCGGTTATAGAAGCCAAACGGTGCAACATTTTGAATAAAAATGAATTTTAGTCCCACACATATTAAGGCTACTTTCACACATCAGTTTTTTTCCGTCAGGTAGGATCCGGCTATTTTGAGAAAATAGCGGATTGCCTCCCGTTTCTTCCGTTTTTTGCCGTTTCATTCCGGTGTCTTGAAACCGGATTCTGTTTTTCCACTCTGAGCATGCCTGGAACTATTCCTATTGCTTTTTTGGTCTCTCTCTCTCAATATGGGATAGTTGGAAGCATCACTGTGGTGGAAAAACTGCAACCCACAGATCTGTGGAGGACCCAGAGCAATCAATAAGTGATGGCAGATTCTAAGATGGGAGTATCCCTTACTAGGTGCAGCTAATCCATTGATAAACATCGACATAAGTTATCAGAATTGTAATATTTCGATTTTGATTTTTAATGCAGATTATGATATAAAAAAAAGTAAAAAAAATATATATTTAGCACAAAAATTGACACGGTCCCTATAAATACAGGCTTTTCTGGAATTGAGAATTTAACCCCCTTCACACCGCGGACAATTTCCGTGTTTGCGTCTTAGTTTTTTTCCTCCCCTTCTTCCCAGAGCCATAACGTTTTTATTTTTCTGTTCGCATAGACATATGATGCCTTCTTTTCTTGTAGGACGATTTGTACTTTTGAATGACAACATTCATTTTCCAACATAACATACTTAAAAACAGGAAAAAAAATTCCAAGAGTTGTGGAAAAATGCAATTCTGACATTGTTTTTTTGGGTATGTTTTTTTTCCAGCTTACATTGTGTGACAAAAATGACCTCGAAATATGATTCTGCTCATCAGGACGATTACGGCGACACCAAACATATCCAGGTTTTTTTTATTATCTTAGTGGTGAAAAAAAAAAACAGTCTGGGAGGTTACGTCGCCATAATCCGAGACCTGTAACGTTTTAATTTTTCAGTCGGCTAAGTAACGGCTTATGTTTTTCAGGACGAAACATACCATTTTAGGAAAGATATGACATTTTGATCTCTCGCTACATCATTTTTCGAGGTATTAAAGCAACCAAAAAAACATAATTTTTGGCGCTCTTGAATTTTTTTCATTTACGGTGTTTACCGATTGGGTTAATTACTGTTATATTTCGATAGATCGGACTTTTGTGAACTCAGTGATACCAAATATTTGTTTTTTTATCTCTATTTTTATGGGAGGAAAGGTGGGCAATTTGAACTTTTACATTTTTCTTTATTTACTCATATTTTTCAACCCTTTTTTACGTTTCACTGTACTTGTTAGTCCCCTTAGGGGACTCGAAGCTGTGACTGTCTGATTGCTTGTGTTATATACAGCAAAACCACGGTGTCCTTTGAAGCTCGGCAACAGGGTGGGTTCCAATGAAGACAAACACGGAGGCTTAGAACCAAAACAACGCTGTGATAGCATCCCATCAGCGATCTTCGCGCCACCTGCGATTGTTGGAGGCAGATCCTGGATGTAACTCACAGCCAATACCTGCCAGGTCTGGCGCGGGTTCACCCAGTGACTCTCTTCCATGCACCTGCTACCAACTTGCTCCCTACATGTACGGTGGATGCTGATAAGGGGATAAGTACTTTCTGTTTTCCGTACATGTATTCAATAAAAGCTAAGTTACTCACGGTTGGTCGTAGTTGTGCTGAACACCAGATATCGGATCACCGCCATTGCTGTTAGAGTCATCATACTTGCTACTCCAAAAAAGAATCCCATAAGGGCATAATACAGGCAGGTGGGATGCCCCCCGATCCATGCGTGATTCCAGGCAGAGGCAATAGCCAGAGGGTACATGCTCAGTGCCATGCCCAGGTCTGTGGCGGCCAAGTTTATAGACAGGAGATCATGCGACTTCAGGTGGGAAGAGCATTTCACTGCTGTAGCGAGCACGGCGACGTTACCCACCACGCTCAGTATAGCTGGAAATGACAGAAAATATATGTCAGTTATAAGTAAGTTGCTGTCTGCAGTGTTGTTCCTCTGTTAGTCCTCCTAGAAACGTTTGGGCCCCCTTAGCTCCCTCACATGTCTGATTTAGTAAATACTTGCATTCCCAAAATTATAACATCATATTTGCACTACAAAAACTGCATTGAAGTGTTCCTTTTGTTTTTCCTCCTGGAAATGCATTAATTAATATGTAAGGGTATGAAGAGAAGGATGGACTCGAATGGGGTTGCCTCCTCTGCTCCACGTCCGGAACCACCGGCGCAGCTTCCAGTGTTCTCGAGGGGAAGCTTACCGTTCCTGGACCAACCTTCCCATGTGGCAGAAGGGTGTGGTGGTGAGTTAAAAGGTGCTGCGCGAGGGAAGCTGACAGGAGTCTGGGCGGGAAAGTGCAGAGCGCAGGAGAGTGAGCTGCCAACTGTGCCCCAGTCCCTGAGTGTGAGAGCCCCATGACTTAGGACTTGAGCAGAGTCTTGACGCTGTGAACGCCCCCCAAATTGACGCTGACCCGCCAGCCTCCGTGACCGCAGGAGACTCCCCTGACAGGATAGAGGCAGACGCTGACGCGCACAGGTCTGGTAAACTGAGCAGAAGGCCTGAGCCTCGGAGAGGAGTAATTGGACTGACCGAGGAGCGCAGTACCATTCCTGCGGTGACTCGTGTTGGACGGAGCTTTGTGACAAAGACCGGTGAGAGCAGGACCTCGTCTCACCCTACATCATTCCGTTGCCTGCCTTGGAGACCGTGTTCTTTCCGTGGACTAGGATCTGAGAGATACATATCAAAAAACTGACCGGCACATCCAAACATAGATTCAGTGTGAACAGGTGCTAAACCTAGAGTCACCAACTCATATACATACAAGAGAAAAAGGTAGCACACTGTAGCGCTATAGCTTGCAAACACGAAATATGAAAAATATGAAAAATGAATTGCATCATTACCTTAGAAATATGAAAAATTGAGAAGTCTTAGCGCATAAGATGGCCAAATTATGTGAGCCTGATAGCCACGTCAAGGCTCTTCTCGTATATCCGGTCCTAACTAATGCCTATCCTCGCTTAGAAAAGTCTGTCTGCATGGGAACGTATGAATCCTCTCTTCAGACTAAAATCTACATCTCTGTGGAGGGGTGATGAACCTGTTGTAATTAAAAAGCCTGTGACCACCAGGTGGAGTGCTCAGGTAGAAGGTAAATGAATACATATCAAAAAACTGACCGGCACATCCAAACATAGATTCAGTGTGAACAGGTGCTAAACCTAGAGTCACCAACTCATATACATACAAGAGAAAAAGGTAGCACACTGTAGCGCTATAGCTTGTACCGAATAGAATTGAGAATGACTGCATCATTACCTGAAATTGTGAGGTTTAGCGCATAGTGGCAAATTAGACCCTATCAACTCAAGGCCTTCTCGTATAAGGTCTATATGCCTATCCTCGTTAGAAGTCTGTCTGCATGGAACAGAACTTTTCAGACTAAATCTACATCTCTTGGAGGGGTATGAACTTTGTAATTAAATAAGCCTGTGACCACCGGGAGTGTCAGGTAGAAGGTAAATGAATACATATCAAAAACTGACCGCCATCAACATATTCGTGGAACAGTGCCTAACCTAGAGTCACAACTCATACATAAAGAGAAAAATGGTAGCACACTGTAGGCTAGCTTTCGTGATGAGGACTGCATTCGCTGTTGACGGTGCACGTTGAGAATGACCTTCAATCAGCCTCTTTAGAATGTAAGTGTTTCTGCCTTATTTCTGAAAGACTGTTTCGCCTTTGTTGTGCATTTAACATCCTCATTGCCTCTGGTGAGTTTTGCATTGTAAATAAACCTTAATCTTGCCTCCTCACATCCGTGGGGAACAACCCGTACTGCAGTATCTTACAAAAGATTGACAACTGCAGTTCATTCTCTATGCAATAGGATCAATCAGCTCTGAAATGTAAGTGCACCCTTATTGACAATGAATACACTAATTGCAGATGTATTTCTTACATTTCTGAGAACAACAAGGAACAACCAAAGAGATATATATTAATTATATATTAATAATACTACGTATTTACATCTTGGAAATCAGTATTGATCCTGCTATTTTCTGAGTTTGCCCACTGACAAAGACATGAACAGTCTATAATTTTAAGGATAAGTTAATTTTAACATTGAGAGATAGAATATCACAAATAAAATCCAGAAAATCACATTGTATAAATTATATAAATTTATTTGCATTTTGCAGTGTGAAATATGTATTTGATCTCTCTGGCAAACATTAAGAGTTCTGGCTCCTACCAGTTAGATCAGTTCCCCCACTGTGTATCTATATATATATATATATATAATTGTTAGAATTTTGGAGATACAAGTTTTGACTATAGCAGACACGCCAACAGAGCTAAAGGGTTCCTGTACCTTTCTAGAAGGAATAATAAAGGAGCTTCACAATATAGAGATCTGAAAAAATATCTTTCAGAATAGTTTTATCTTATACGTTAAATAAAAGTACAATATATAATGAAACAAACATAACAGAATAACTGACAGGTGACCTTTATAGAGGACTTTTCACTTATTTATTAAAATTTTATCTGAGTACCTCCTCTAATTACTACCGCTGGTTCACTGATTCTGGACCAGTTTTTATTTTTCTTCTGTGCCCCTTCTTTCCAAAGTTATGCCCACCGGAAATAAAAGTGCAAATGTTCTGTTCAGCCAACTGGGTCTATAACACACCACTTCTCTTTAGGCGTTGCTTCTTCTCATCTATGACACCAGCCAATCAAAATGTCATAGAGGGAAAAAGGGAAACGCCCACTGAGAAGATCACAGCTGCATCCTGGCTCAGCATGTTATAAAAAAAACATTTTTGTGTCTCCATATATTGGGAGACATAATTTTTAGGGATGAGCGAGCACTAAAATGCTTGGATGCTTGTTACTCAAACTGAGCAATTCCTAACGCTCTTTCGAGTATAATGAGAGTCAATGGGAAAGCCAAACTTTTTACCAGCAGACCCTACAAGGAGGTCTAGGGGGCAGGGAAAATGTTGAAATGGATGGAAAAAGTGCTGAATTGAAGGAGAACAGCATAGGGAAGACCCCTGGAAGCATCTATGACTCCCAGATAGCTGCTGAGAATAATGGTGTCACACTTACTTCACTTTATGGACTGACAATAAAAAATTCAAAATCAAAGAGAAGTAGGAGTTTACAGGAAAAAAAATGTTAAGAAACATTCTTTCCTGTACAGACAACATTTAAAAGGATTTAAAAAAAATAATTTAAGTAAGCCAAAATTGAAATTTTATTAAAAAATTGGAAATTTCTGTGTAATTTATGAAGGAAGCTAGAAGTGCCAAAAATTAGGGACTCAGATACACCTTGTATTAGACATAAAGAATGGCCCCATACACATTATGTTCAAATTGTCATGTAGTGGTACTCCTAGACTCATAAAGGCTATGGACTAAGTGCAAAGCCTGCACAAAAATTATAAGCAGGGTCATCCATACACCCTTGAAGGCACCAATTGTAATTCCTCATTCAAATATTGTGAACTTAGTGTAGTTGTCAAAATCAAAAAATGTTTAAATATACAGTACAGACCAAAAGTTTGGCCACACCTTCTCATTCAAAGATTTTTCTGTATATTCATGACTATGAAAATTGTAGAATTACACTGAAGGCATCAAAACTATGAAGTAACACATGTGGAATTATACATTACACTTTACAAAAAAGTGTGAAACAACTGAAAATATGTCTTATATTCTAGGTTCTTCAAAGTAGCCACTTTTTACTTTGATTACTGCTTTGCACGCAGAAAAGGTGAATGGCTGGACTCTACATGCCTGGTTCTCACTATGAAGCATGGAGGAGGTGGTGTGATGTGTGGGGGTGCTTTGCTGGTGACACTGTTGGGGATTTATTCAAAATTGAAGCGGTGAGCGGTCCAGCTCACCCCAAACCATCTCGATTGGGTTCAGGTCTGGTGACTGTGGAGGCCAGGTCATCTGGCGTAGCACCCCATCACTCTCCTTGGTCAAATAGCCCTTACACAGTCTGGAGGTGTGTTTGGGGTCATTGCCCTGTTGAAAAATAAATGATGGTCCAACTAAATGCAAACCGAATGGCATAGCATGCCGCTGCAAGATGCTGTGGTAGCCATGCTGGTTCACTATGCCTTCAATTTTATATAATCCCCAACAGTGTCACCAGCAAAGCACCCCCACACCATCACACCACCTCCTCCATGCTTCACGGTGGGAACCAGGCATGTAGAGTCCATCCGTTCACCTTTTCTGCGTGCAAAGCAGTAATCAAAGCAAAAGGTGGCTACTTTGAAGTACCTAGAGTATAAGACATATTTTCAGTTGTTTCACACTTTTTTGTAAAGTGTAATGTATAATTCCACATGTGTTAAATTTAAAAATTTTGATGCCTTCAGTGTAATGAACAATTTTCATAGTCATGAAAATCCCGAAAAATCGTTGAATGAAAAAGGTGTGTCCAAATTTTTGGTCTGTACTGACAAATATTATTATTATTATTTTTATACATTTTAAAAAAGCCCATTTTTTCCAAAGGCCTTTACAGGGAAAAAAGGGGGAAAATAAGACAAGTACAGTAAACGTGAGCAATCCCAAGGAAACACACAAGTACAGAAGGAGAGAGGACATGCCCGAAAGGGCAAACAACTACGGGGATGGGTGGGGAATACCCTAGGAAATTTTTAAGAGCGGGTCTTTGGGGGCTTTTTCAGTAGATTTATAAACACTGCGGGTTTGTAGGCTTGTGGGAAAGGTCTTCAGGTTCTTTTTAAAGGGTTTTCCCAAATGGTGGGGCCCCGAGTCTGAATTTTGTTGGGGTAAGATTTCCCCCAGAGTAGGGGAGAGGCAGGGGAAAAATTTTTTTTGTATGCATTTGTGGGAAAAGGGAGATAAGAGGGAAGTAGAGGGGGAGACCTTAAAGGGTTGAAGGTTGCGTGGGGGTATGAAACCAAGGAACCATTTTACAGATGTTGGAGGAACTTTTTGTGGATGGTTTTTGTAGGTAAAGGTTTGGGGTTTTGAACGGAGTCTCTGGACATAGGAACCCAATAAAGGGGTTTATGAATGTGCTGGAGATGGTTTCTGAGCGAGGCCCCCTCTTTTGGGGTTGCAAACATATAAACCCTCCAGCGGGGAATGGAAAATCGGGATCATGGACTGGGCTGATATAAGGGAGGTTTCCCCCCCATGAAGGGCGCCGGGATCCAAATTTTTCTTGTCTCAATTGTGGTTTCCCGGTTCATTTGGAAATTTGCCTTTAGTCGCCTGCATCTTCTGCCTTCAGATAAGATATTTTTGCTTTTTTTTTGTGCTTGCTTTTTGCCTAGTTCCCTGCACTTCTGTGGAGGTTTACCGGGTCCCCCCCGGGGGCCTGTGCTCCCCCTCCAAATTTATCTGAAACCACTGTTATTTGTTCATTTGCTTTTTTTCCCGTTTTTTAGTGGGTGCCTTAAATTTTGTTAAAAACTAGAGATCTGATTTAAGGGGGGTAGAAAATCGTGTGATCTCAGGTATTTTTAAAAAATCGGAAAAAGTTTGGGATTTTTTAGGGGGTTTTTTTTGGGTTGCAGTAAGAATCCTTTCCTGTACTTTTCTGCAAAGGGAATTGGGGCCCCCGCATTTCTCATTCTATTTTTTTTCTGTGTCCGTGCTTCTCCCTTTTCTAACCGCCATTTTCATGTTTGGGGGGTTCCAAAATTTTTTTTGGGGGTTTTGCTCCCCGGGCAGGGTAACTTTCCTCTTTCTGCCTTTAAGGGGTAGTTATCCTCAGGCTGTGACGAGGCGGGGTTTACGGTTTTGGAACCAAAGGGTTCCCTGCCCGATTTTTTTTTTTGGGGGGGGGGCTAAATTTTTGAATTTTACCAGGTTGTTTTACCAAGGAGAGGAGGTAGTATTAAGATCCTTTTTCAAAGGGGAAACTTATTGGATTTTTTCTTTGAAAAGCTTAAGCCCCAATGGTTAAATAAGGAAAAATAAAGCCCCAAAAAAATTTAAATTTTGGGGTTTT
>JARQOD010000005.1:13823531-13869011 GCA_033576555.1 Oophaga sylvatica | reverse complement strand
GTCTGGAGGCGGAACCTCTGAGCTTTATTATACAAGGAGGCTTTCCTTGTAAGGGAGCGGGTGGCGCCCAGGGAGACGGATAGGAAGTCACTGCAAGTGACGGGGGCAGTCTCTGGATAGACAGGCGGGTAGTCACGGCAAGTGACCGGGGCAGTCTCTGGGTAGTCACGGCAAGTGACCGGGGCAGTCTCTGGGTAGACAGGCAGGTAGTCACGGCAAGTGACCAGGGCAGTCTCTGGGTAGACAGGCAGGAAGTCACGGCAAGTGACCGGGGCAGTCTCTGGTTAGACAGGCAGGAATTCACGGCAAGTGACCGGGGCAGTCTCTGGTTAGACAGGCAGGAAGTCACAGCAAGTGACCGGGGCAGTCTCTGGTTAGACAGGCAGGAAGTCACAGCAAGTGACCGGGGCAGTCTCTGGTTAGACAGGCAGGAAGTCACAGCAAGTGACCGGGGAAGTCTCTGGTTAGACAGGCAGGAAGTCACAGCAAGTGACCGGGGCAGTCTCTGGATAAACAGGCAGGCAAGGAGCCGGGGCAGTCTATGACTGGACAGGTATATACGACCTGAGACGGTGGAGCCTCCCGGTAGGCTAGCAGGCAGATGACAGATGAGCGCCCCCAAGTGAGCAGGCGAGAGTCTCTGAAACAGCCGATGAACACCGCAGGTGATGGCCGAACCTTCAGGTGGACTTGCAGTCAGATGGCAGATGAGCGCTCCCAAGTGAGCAGGCGAGAGTCTCTGGAACAGCCGATGAACACCGCAGGTGATGGCCGAACCTTCAGGTGGGCTTGCATTCAGATGGCAGATGAGCGCCCCCAAGTGAGCAGGCGAGAGTCTCTGGAATTGCCGATGGTCACCGCATGTGACGGCCGAACCTCCAGGCAGGCTTGCAGGCAGGTAGCAGACAGCAAACTGGCAGGAAACAGGCAGGTAACTGGTAACGGACCCTGAGGGCTGAAGCAGAGTAAACAGTGCAACAACAACATTGCTCGGGCACTTCCATTAAGGAGGAAGTACTTTATATAGGGTGGAGTCCTCCGGCATTGGCCGGGGACCTTTTTGAAAGATGCGCGCGGCCCCTTTAAGAGGGGGGAGGGCGCGGGGCGCGCGCCTAAGTCCAGCAGCAGGGAAGGAGCGCGCGGTCCCAGCAGGGCGAAGGAGGACGCTGAGCGCGGGTAAGGGGGGCGATGTCCCTGCCTGGCAGAGGACGCTGTCGCAGGGGAACAGCGTCCCTGCCTGGCAGAAGGCAGGGACGCCGATGCTACAGTACCCCCCCCTAGGCCCCCCCTTTTTAGGCCAGAAAGATATTTAGCTAGGATGAGAGGGGCATGGATGTTCTCCCGAGGCTCCCACGTTCTCTCCTCAGGACCAAACCCCTTCCAATCCACCAGAAAATAGGTCTTTCTTCCTACTCTTTTAGTGGCCAGAATGTTCTCTACCTCAAATTCGTCTTCAGCAGACACTGGAGCAGGAGGTGTACCTGTAGACTTGACAAAAGAGTTAAGTACCACCGGTTTGAGGAGAGATACATGGAAGGAGTTAGGAATCCGCAAATTGGCCGGGAGTTTCAATTTATAGGACACCGGGTTGATCTGACTGATGATCTCAAAAGGACCGATGAACCGAGACCCAACTTGTAGGAAGGAATCTTGAGCCGGACATACTTGGATGAAAGCCAGACCTTATCCCCAGGACGGAATTGAGGAGGATCCAAACGTCTTTTGTCAGCATGTTTCTTCATGCGCTCGGATGACCGAATGAGTGTGGACCGGGCACTCTCCCATATGGAAGAAAATTCGTTAACCAGAGATTCCGCAGCTGGATTGTCCACAGAGATGGAGACAGGAACAGGGATCCGAGGGTGTTGACCGAAGACTACAAAAAACGGAGATTTGGAGGAAGATTCGCTCTCGTGATTGTTGTAAAAGAATTCGGCCCAAGGCAGGAGATCCACCCAGTCAGAATGGTGGGCATTAACGAAGTGCCGGAGATAACTGGTCAGATTCTGATTGATTCGCTCGACTTGTCCATTGGACTGCGGGTGGTAAGCGGAGGAGAAATCCAAGGTGACGTCTAGCAACTTACAAGTGGCTCTCCAGAAACGTGAGGTGAACTGTACCCCACGATCCGACACAATGTGACGAGGCAGACCATGAAGACGGAAGATGTGGCAGATAAAGTCTTTAGCCAACTCGGGTGCAGACGGAAGCCCTGGCAGGGGAATGAAGTGAGCCATCTTGGAAAATCGGTCAACGACCACCCAAATGACCGTACAACCGGCAGAGACGGGCAGATCTGTAATGAAGTCCATGGCTATATGCTGCCAGGGAGCAGCGGGTACAGGAAGCGGAAGAAGACGGCCGGCAGGCAGGTGTCTCGGAACTTTGTTGCGGGCACAGGAGACACAGGCCGAAACAAAGTCTATTACGTCCTTGTGCAGGGTAGGCCACCAGTAATGCCGAGTAATGAGCTGGAGGGTCTTTTTCTGACCAGCGTGGCCAGCTAGTTTAGACGAATGACCCCAGTGTAGGATTCTCTCCCGATCGGTTACCGAAACAAACGTCTTGCCAGGAGGGAGACGATTTAGACTCACGGGAGCCACCCGCATCACTCTGGCGGGATCGATGATATGTTTAGGTTCCTCCTCGAGATCCGACACCAGGAAGGACCGGGACAAGGCGTCCGCCTTGATGTTCTTGTCGGCCGGACGAAAATGTAAAAGAAAATCAAAGCGGGCAAAAAACAAGGACCACCGGGCTTGGCGAGGGTTAAGTCTCTGGGCATGCTGGAGGTAAGCCAGATTTTTGTGGTCAGTGTAAATGATTACCGGATGAAGAGCCCCCTCGAGTAGGTAACGCCACTCCTCCAATGCCAACTTGATGGCCAATAACTCTCGGTCTCCTATGGAGTAATTGCGCTCAGAAGAGGAGAAGAGTTTGGAGAAGAAGCCGCAAGATACCATCCTCCCGGATGAAGATTTTTGAGTAAGTACCGCTCCGGCTCCAGAAGAGGAAGCGTCCACCTCCAGGAAGAACTGCTTGTTGCCGTCCGGGCGATGCAGCACTGGAGCGGAAGAGAAGGCCTGTTTTAAGGACAGAAAGGCCTCCTCTGCTTCAGGCGTCCATTGTTTGGGATTAGCATCCTTGCGGGTGAGCGCGGAGATTGGAGCAGTCCGGGAAGAGAAGTGTGGTAGGAAGAGACGGTAATAATTGGCGAATCCCAGGAACCGCTGAATGGCCTTCAACCCCTCCGGTCGGGGCCATTTCTCGATGGCAGACAGTTTCTCCGGATCCATTCGTAGGCCTGTCTGAGAAATGATGTAGCCCAAAAACGGAAGCGAGGTCTGCTCAAAGAGGCACTTCTCATATTTGGCGAAGAGGTGATTCTGCCTGAGCCTGAGCAGAACCTGACGAACATCCCTCCGGTGAGACTGGAGATCCGGAGAGAAGACCAAGATGTCGTCTAGGTACACCACAACGCAGGAGTAGAGAAGGTCCCGGAAGATGTCATTGACCAACTCCTGAAAGACTGCTGGAGCATTACAGAGACCAAAGGGCATAACCAAATACTCGTAGTGGCCGTCCCAGGTATTGAATGCCGTCTTCCATTCATCTCCCCGACGGATACGGACCAGGTTATATGCCCCACGGAGATCCAGTTTAGTGAAGATTCTAGCCCCCCTCAGACGATCAAACAATTCTGGAATGAGCGGAAGAGGGTACTTATTCTTCACCGTGATCAAATTTAGGCCTCTGTAGTCAATGCAAGGACGGAGAGAGCCGTCTTTCTTTTTTACGAAGAAGAAACCTGCTCCCGCTGGGGAGGTGGATTTCCGGATGAATCCCTTAGCCAAATTCTCCTCGATATATTCGGACATCGACCTGGTCTCAGCAGCGGACAATGGGTAAATACGCCCACGGGGAGGCGTAGTACCGGGTAGCAGGTCGATAGGGCAATCATACGGTCTGTGCGGGGGTAATGTCTCTGCTTCCTTTTTATTAAAGACATCAGCGAAAGACCAATATGGAATCGGGAGCCCTGGTAGATTAGTTGGTGTAGGAGAAGGACGGACGGGATGAACAGGAACCAAACAAGTTTTATGACAGTCCTGTCCCCAGCGAAGAATCTCTCCAGTCTGCCAGTCGAGCACGGGTGCATGCTTTTGGAGCCAAGGCAGACCTAGTAAGAAAGCATGTGAGAGTCCAGGCAGAACATGAAACGAGATGCTCTCAGAATGCAGCATTCCTACCTGCAGGGTTATGGCCTCAGTGATAAGTTGGATAGGACGTGGCAGGAGACCTCCATCCACAGCAGCAACAGATACTGGTTCAACCAGAGGTTTGGTAGGAATGCGATATTTCTCTACTAGAGTCTGTGAAACAAGATTCCGGCTGCTCCAGAATCAAGTTGGACAAGTTCGAAATAACGGTTCTCACCGAGGAGAATTAAGACTGACAACAGCAGAGATGAAGAGGATTTATTTTTGTCTAGGTGGACCTCTCCGAGTGAACCTAGACACAGGCGTTTCCCGATCTCTCTGGGCAGGTACGGATCCAGTGCTCCTTACTGCCACAGTAGAAGCAACTCCCCTCGGTACGGCGTGAGTCCTGACGAGCTTTGACCATCTTGGTCTGGTCGACTTGCATAGGCTCAGAAGAGTGTACCTGAGGAGAAACGGAAGGAGTTACAGGTCTCTGAAACGTAGGAGCTAGACGTGGAAACCTCCTCACACGGGTGACCTCTTTGGCCCGCTCCTGGAACCGTAGATCAATCCGGGTGGCAAGAGTTATTAGGTCATCGAGACTGGTAGGTAGGTCCCGACCGGCGAGTTCATCTTTAATACGACCGGACAGACCCTCCCAGAAAACAGATACCAGAGCGTCGTTATCCCAGGCCAGCTCCGAGGCAAGGGTACGAAACCGTATGGCATATTGACCCACGGTGAGACTTTCCTGACGGAGGCGTAGCAGAGATGACGCGGATGAGGTCTTCCGTCCGGGTTCGTCGAAGACCTTCCGGAAAGCCGTGAGAAAGGCAGACAGGTCGGACACCAGGGGGTCTCCTCTCTCCCAAAGAGGATTTAGCCAGGCCAGGGCCTCCCCGGTGAGATGAGACATGATGAAGGCAATTTTGGCCCGGTCGGAGTTAAACTGGTGGGACAGGAGTTCAAAGTGCAGGGTGCACTGATTAATGAAGCCCCGAGCCTGAGCGGGGTCGCCTCCGAAGCGAGGAGGTACAGAAAGCCGGGGTCCGGGACAGGAAACCACGGAATGGGTGGAGAGCGGAGCTGCCGGATTGCGGGTCATGGCACCAGCGGTAGTTGCTGGTGGAGCAGCCAGAGTGTCCAGGCGAGAATTGACATTCCGCAGGTGACCCAGGATGGACTCCTGTTGCGACCTCTGACGGGACAGTTCATGACACAGGTCCGAGAGCGAGGGAGCTTGGGTGCCACCGGGTTCCATGGCCCGAGCAAACTGTAACGGGTCTGGGGAGCGGAACCTCTGAGCTTTATTATACAAGGAGGCTTTCCTTGTAAGGGAGCGGGTGGCGCCCGGGGAGACGGATAGGAAGTCACTGCAAGTGACGGGGGCAGTCTCTGGATAGACAGGCGGGTAGTCACGGCAAGTGACCGGGGCAGTCTCTGGGTAGTCACGGCAAGTGACCGGGGCAGTCTCTGGGTAGACAGGCAGGTAGTCACGGCAAGTGACCAGGGCAGTCTCTGGGTAGACAGGCAGGAAGTCACGGCAAGTGACCGGGGCAGTCTCTGGTTAGACAGGCAGGAAGTCATGGCAAGTGACCGGGGCAGTCTCTGGTTAGACAGGCAGGAAGTCACAGCAAGTGACCGGGGCAGTCTCTGGTTAGACAGGCAGGAAGTCACAGCAAGTGACCGGGGCAGTCTCTGGTTAGACAGGCAGGAAGTCACAGCAAGTGACCGGGGAAGTCTCTGGTTAGACAGGCAGGAAGTCACAGCAAGTGACCGGGGCAGTCTCTGGATAAACAGGCAGGCAAGGAGCCGGGGCAGTCTATGACTGGACAGGTATATACGACCTGAGACGGTGGAGCCTCCCGGTAGGCTAGCAGGCAGATGACAGATGAGCGCCCCCAAGTGAGCAGGCGAGAGTCTCTGAAACAGCCGATGAACACCGCAGGTGATGGCCGAACCTTCAGGTGGGCTTGCAGTCAGATGGCAGATGAGCGCTCCCAAGTGAGCAGGCAAGAGTCTCTGGAACAGCCGATGAACACCGCAGGTGATGGCCGAACCTTCAGGTGGGCTTGCAGTCAGATGGCAGATGAGCGCCCCCAAGTGAGCAGGCGAGAGTCTCTGGAATTGCCGATGGTCACCGCATGTGACGGCCGAACCTCCAGGCAGGCTTGCAGGCAGGTAGCAGACAGCAAACTGGCAGGAAACAGGCAGGTAACTGGTAACGGACCCTGAGGGCTGAAGCAGAGTAAACAGTGCAACAACAACATTGCTCGGGCACTTCCATTAAGGAGGAAGTACTTTATATAGGGTGGAGTCCTCCGGCATTGGCCGGGGACCTTTTTGAAAGATGCGCGCGTCCCCTTTAAGAGCGGGGGAGGGCGCGGGCGCGCACCCTAAGTCCAGCAGCAGGGAAGGAGCGCGCGGCCCCAGCAGGGCGGAAGGAGGACGCTGAGCGCGGGTAAGGGGGGCGACGTCCCTGCATGGCAGAGGACGCTGTCGCAGGGGAACAGCGTCCCTGCCTGGCAGAAGGCAGGGACGCCGATGCTACACATAACTCTGGCTAAGGTCTGCATACATTGGTCAGATCGGACACTGATAGGAACAGTGTGTGACGCTGAGTCAATTCTTGTGAGCAACCTGTGAGTCAGGGTAGTCAAGGAGTCTGAGGTCAAAAGCCAAGAGGGTACATCATAAACAGAAGGAAGAGGCAAAGGCATATTCAGGTAACTGTTATGAATGTGCTGGAGATGGTTTCTGAGCAGAGGCTCCCTCTGGTGGTTGCAGACAGTACTGAACCTCACAGCGATGAATGGCAATCTGGGATCACGGACTGGACTGATATAAAGGAGGTTCCCTCCCATGATGGTCGCCGGTGATCAATTGTTCTTGTCTCAATTGTGGTTCCTGGTTCATTTGGAAGTTTTCTGAGTCTTGCCTGCATCTTCTGCTTTCAGATAAGATATTTTCTGCTTTTATTTTTGTGCTTGCTTTTTGCATAGTTCCCTGCACTTCTGTGGAGGTCAGCCGGGTCCCCTCCTCGGGGCCTGTGCTCCTCTCAGTTTATCTGAAGCCAATGTTATTTGTTCATTTGCTTTTTCCTGTTTTTTCAGTGGCTGCGGCTTAGTTTTGTTACACCAGAGATCTGATTTAGGTGGTAGAGATCGTGTGATCTCAGGTGTTTTTCAATCAGAAGAGTTGGTATTTTTTAGGGTTTTTTTTGGATTGCAGTGAGAATCCTTTCCTTTACTTTTCTGTCTAGACAGATTGGGCCCCAGCGTTTGCTCATTCTATTTTCTATCTGTGTCCATGCTTCTTCTTGTCTAACCGCCATTACGTGTTTGGGGGCTTCCTATTTTCTTTGGGGATCTGCTCCGGGGCAGATAGCTTTCCTCTTTCTGCTTTTAGGTGTAGTTATCTCTCAGGCTGTGACGAGGCGTCTAGGTTCAACGTAGGAACACTCCACGGCTACCTCTAGTTGTGTGGTTAGTTCAGGTTACTGCAATCCAATAGGTTCCAGCCTCTCTGGTGTATTACTGTTTTTGCTTTTTCTCCTCAGCTACCTAAACATAACAGTATCACCGGCCATGCTAAATTATATAGTACTCACAGAAGGGAAAAATAGTGTGGAAAAAAAAAAAAGTTTGACTGATTTTTCGGATGTATTTAGTGAAAGTAAATCTGCATCCTTACCCCCTCACAGGAGCTACGATTGCGCTATTGAATTAGTGCCTGGTGGTAAATTTCCTAAAGGTCGCCTTTTTAATTTATCTGTACCTGAACACGATGCTATGCGATCTTATATCAAGGAGTCATTGGAGAAGGGTCATATCAGACCATCCTCTTCACCCTTGGGCGCCGGTTATTTCTTTGTGGCCAAAAAGGATGGTTCATTGAGGCCGTGTATTGATTATCGCCTCTTGAATAAGATCACTGTGAAATATCAATATCCGTTACCCTTGATTTCTGTTCTGTTTTCCAGAGTGAAAAGTGCTAGTTGGTTTACCAAGCTTGACCTCAGGGGGGAGTATAACCTTATTCGCATTAAGCACGGGGATGAATGGAAGACGGCGTTTAATACCCCAGAGGGGCATTTTGAGTACCTAGTGATGCCCTTTGGGCTTACTAATGCCCCTTCCGTCTTCCAATCCTTCATGAATGATATTTTCAGGGATTTTGTGGATAAATTTCTGATTGTTTATTTGGATGATATCTTGACTTTTTCCAATGACTGGGACTCTCATGTGAAACATGTTCGGACTGTGTTCCAGATTTTGAGAGAGAATGCACTGTATGTGAAGGGATCAAAGTGTCTTTTTGGCGTACAGAAGGTCTCATTTCTGGGATTCATTTTGTCTCCGTCTGTTATTGAAATGGACCCGGTTAAGGTTCAGGCCATCTGTGATTAGGTTCAACCTACTTCATTGAAGGCTCTTCAGAGATTTTTGGGTTTTGCCAATTTTTATCATAAATTTATTGGTAATTTCTCTAGTATTGTTAAACCATTGACTGATCTGACCAAAAAGGGTTTTGATGTGGTGAATTGGCCTCCTGAGGCAGTTTCTGCATTTCAGGAACTTAAGCAGAGATTCATTTCTGCTCCTGTTCTAAGGCAGCCTGATGTTTCTCTGCCGTTTCAGGTGGAGGTTGATGCCTCTGAGATTGGGGCAGGTGCCGTTTTGTCCCAAAGGGATCCAGAAGCCTCTAAGAGTAACCCTTGTGCCTTTTTCTCTGGAAAGTTTTCTCCAACTGAACGTAATTATGATGTGGGTAATCTGGAGTTATTGACCATGAAGTGGGCCTTTGAAGAGTGGAGACATTGGCTGGAAGGAGCCAAACATCAGGTGGTGGTCCTCACGGACCATAAGAACCTGGTTTATCTCGAATCAGCCAAGCAAATTAATCCTAGACAGGCCAGGTGGGCCTTGTTTTTCACACGTTTTAATTTTGTGGTTTCTTTTCTTCCTGGCACTAAGAATGTTAAGGCGGATGCCATCTCGAGGAGTTTCTTTGTGGATTCTCCTGAGTTATCTGATCCTGCTGTTATTTTGAAAGAGGGTGTAGTACTTTCCGCCATCTCGCCCAATTTAAGACTGGCTCTGGAGGGGTCTCAGGAGGATAAACCTGAGCGCTGCCCTGTTGGGAAATTGTTTGTCCCAGACCAGTGGAAGAAGAGTGTGATGTCTGAGATTCATTGTTCCGCGTTGGCTGGTCATCCCGGGATTTTTGGTACCAGAGACTTGGTGAGTCGGTCCTTTTGGTGGCCTACTTTGTCTCGTGACGTCAGGGAATTTGTGCAGTCCTGTGGGACTTGCTCTCGTTCCAAGCCTTGCTTTCGCTCTAGTGGTTTGTTGATGCCATTACCTGTGCCCAAGAGGCCATGGACCCATTTCTCTATGGATTTTATTTCCGACCTCCCTGTTTCTCAGAAAATGACCGTTATCTGGGTAATCTGTGATAGTGTTATGATTTGGTAGCTGAGGAGTGCAGGTAAAAAAGGCAATACACCAGAGCAGTTGGAATCTATGAGATTGCAGTACCCTGACTAACCACCACAACTAGAGGCAGCCGTGGAGCGTTCCTACGTTGGTCCTAGACGCCTCGTCACAGCCTGAGAAACTAACTATACCTAAAGATAGAAAGAGGAAAGCTATCTGCCCCGGAGCAGATCCCCAAAGAACATAGAAAGCCCCCAAACATGTAATGGCGGTTAGACAAGAAGAAATACTGACACAGACAGAAAATAGTATGAGCAAACGTTGGGGCCCAAACTATCTAAATAGAAAAGGATAGGAAGGGCACTTACTGCAATCCCAAAAAACCCTGAAAAGCACCAACTCTACTAATTTCAAAAACACCTGAGATCACACGACCTCTACCACCTAAATTAGTTCTCTGGTGTAACAAAATCAAAACAGCAGCCACTGAAAAAACTGGAAAAAGCAAATGTACAAAACATCAGTGGCTGAACTAAACTGAGAGGGCAAAAGCCCCCGGAGGGGACCCAGAAGGCCCCCACAGAAGTGCAGGACAAAATGCAAAAATCAAGCACAAAAACAAAAAGAAGAAAATGTCTTATCTGTTAGCAGGAGAAGCAGACACGACACAGCAGGCTACAAAGGAAACAGGAATCAAGGATTGAGACCAGAACAATTGATCACCGGCAACCCTGATGGGAAGGCGACTCCCTTAAATAAGACCAGTCAGTAACACCTGATTCCCAATCCTCACAATCTTCACTGGACAGTCCAGTACCGCTTGTAACCACCAGAGGGAGCCCCCGCTCAGAACTCACCTCAAGTCCATTCACAACAGATAGGATTTCCAAGATGATACATCTTGTGCCATTACCTAAGTTACCTTCCTCCTCCGAATTGGTGCCTTTGTTCCTTCAGAACGTGGTTCGTTACATGGCATTCCGGAGAACATTGTGTCTGACAGAGGAGTCCAGTTTGTTTCCAGATTTTGGAGGACATTTTGTTCTAAACTTGGTGTTCAATTATCTTTCTCCTCTGCATTTTATCCTCAGACCAATGGACAAACTGAGAGAACAAACCAGACCTTGGAGACTTATTTGAGATGTTTTGTGTCTGCTGATCAAGATGACTGGGTCTCTTTTTTGCATTTGGCTGAGTTTGCTTTTAATAATAGGGCCAGCTCTGCCACCTTGATGTCTCCATTTTTCTACAATTCTGGGTTTCACCCTCGATTTTCTTTGGGACAGGAGGAGGCTTCTGTCTGTCCGGGTGTTGACTCTGTTGTGGAGCGTATGCAGCAGATTTGGGACCAGGTAGTGGAGAGGTTGTCTCTCAGGAGAAGGCCCAACAGTTTGCCAACCGGCATAGGACTGATGGTCCTCGGTTTAAAGTGGGGGACTTGGTTTGGTTGTCCTCAAGAAATATCCCTATGAGGGTTGCATCTCCAAAGTTTAAGCCTAGGTTCATTGGACCTTATAAGATCATGGAGATTCTTAATCCTGTTTCCTTCCGTTTGCTTCTTCCAGGGACATTTAAGATCCATAACGTGTTCCACAAGTCCTTATTGAATAGGTTTGTCGAGCCAGTGGTTCCTATGGCTGCGCCTCCTGACCCTGTTTTGGTTAAGGGCAATCTGGAGTATGTGGTTGAGAAAATATTGGATTCTCGTTTTTCTAGACAGAAACTCCAGTATTTGGTTAAGTGGAGAGGTTATGGTCAGGAGGACAATTCTTGGGTGTTTGCTTTGGACATCCATGCTAGGAGACTGATCCATGCCTATCACCGAGCTCATCCTGATCGGCCTGGTTGCACAAGTGAGGGTTCGGTGACCCCTCCTCAAGGGGGGGTACCGTTATGAATGTGCTGGAGATGGTTTCTGAGCAGAGGCTCCCTCTGGTGGTTGCAGACAGTACTGAACCTCACAGCGAGGAATGGCAATCTGGGATCACGGACTGGACTGATATAAGGGAGGTTCCCTCCCATGATGGTCGCCGGTGATCAATTGTTCTTGTCTCAATTGTGGTTCCTGGTTCATTTGGAAGTTTTCTGAGTTCCCTGCACTTCTGTGGAGGTCAGCCGGGTCCCCTCCTGGGGGCCTGTGCTCCTCTCAGTTTATCTGTAGCCACTGTTATTTGTTCATTTGCTTTTTCCTGTTTTTTCAGTGGCTGCGGCTTAGTTTTGTTACACCAGAGATCTGATTTAGGTGGTAGAGATCGTGTGATCTCAGGTGTTTTTGCAATCAGAAGAGTTGGCATTTTTTAGGTTTTTTTTGGATTGCAGTGAGAATCCTTTCCTTTACTTTTCTGTCTAGACAGATTGGGCCCTAGCGTTTGCTCATTCTATTTTCTGTCTGTGTCCGTGCTTCTTCTTGTCTAACCGCCATTACATGTTTGGGGGCTTCCTATTTTCTTTGGGGATCTGCTCCGGGGCAGATAGCTTTCCTCTTTCTGCCTTTAGGTGTAGTTATCTCTCAGGCTGTGACGAGGCGTCTAGGATCAACGTAGGAACGCTCCACGGCTACCTCTAGTTGTGTGGTTAGTTCAGGTTACTGCAATCCAATAGGTTCCAGCCTCTCTGGTGTATTACTGTTTTTGCTTTTTCTCCTCAGCTACCTAAACATAACAGGTAACGGTCCGAGGTCAGAATACCGGGAGGGAACTCGATCAGAGCAAACGGAGGAGGCAAAAGAGATGGTCAGAACGAGGTTCAAGGTCAGGCAGCAAAAAGATCCAAAGCCAGAACACAAGGTACAGAGGGACAAATCACACAGAGCTGAATGTACATCGGGCAGAGACCTGGAACTGACAGCGCAGCTATGTAGCTGGGCCATCACCTGAGACAGTGAACACCAAAAGGCAGCCCAGAACCTCTCAGCCTATATTGGCCTGCCGAGCTGTCAGTCAAATCATAGACAGCTTCAGCATGCCCCTGCACCAGATTGGACGGCTGAGCTGTCAGTAACTGCATCCCAGATACAAAGAGGGGTGGAATTGTGACACAGAGTAACAGCCTTGCAGGGAAAGAGTAAGCTCTCACTGCAGGCCGCGTGAGGCCTCTAAGGCTTAGCAGGCCTGCTCAATTACAGACTGTCCTCTGTGCCATTTGTCGGGATAACTGTCAGACCAGTGCATCACTACCTGTCAGTGACACGATCATTTAGATGCTAGACACTTCTAAAACAGCTTGAAGGACTCTTATTTTTTCAGGTTACTAAAAACTCAGCTTTTCGCGTCCTGCGGACAGTCCTCCTCATCAGGCCGGGTTCACACAAGCATATTTCATAGTCCATATACAGAACGCAATGCCCGGACCGACCAGGGTTGTCCTGCCCTGTACCTAAAGCCTGTTAGATACATACAGTGGGGAAAATAAGTATTTAATACACTGTCGATTTTGCAAGTTTTTCCACCTACAAAGAATGGAGAGGTCTGTAGTTTTTATCATAGGTACACTTCACCTGTGAGAGACAGAATATAAAAATAAAAATCAGAAAATCACATTGTATGATTTTTACATAATTAAATTGCATTTTATTGCATGAAATAAGTATTTGATCACCGACCAACCAGTAAGAATTCTGTCTCTCACAGACCTGTTAGTTTTTCTTTAAGAAGTCCTCCTACTCTGCACTCATTACCTGTATTAAATGCACCTGTTTGAACTCGGTACTTGTATGAAAGACACCTGTTAACACAATTAATTGCACTCCAACCTCTCCATCATGGCCAAGACCAAATAGCTGTCTAAGGACACCAGGCTGGTATGGGCTACAAGACATTAGGCAAGCAGTTTGATGAGAAGGTATCAACTGTTGGCACAACTATTAGAAAATGGAAGAAACACAGGATGACTGTCAATCTTCCTCAGTCTGTGGCTCCATGCAAGATCTCACCTTGAGGGGTAAGGATGATTCTGAGAAGGGTCAAGAATCAGCCCAGAGTTAACCAAGAGGACCTGGTCAATGACCTGAAAAGAGCTGGGACCACAGTCTCGAACATTACCATTAGTAACAAACTACACCGTCATGAATTAAAATCCTGCATGACATTCAAGGTCCCCTGCTCACGCCAGTAAATGTCCAGGCCCATTTGAAGATCACCAGTGACCGTCTGGATGATGCAGAGGAAACACGTGAGAAGGTCATGTGGTCAGATGTGACCAAAATAGAACTTTTTGGTGTCAACTCCACTTGCTGTGTTTGGAGGAAGAAGAAGAATGAGTAAAATCCCAAGAGCACCGTCCCAACTGTGAAGCAGGGTGGAGGAAACATCATATTTTGGGGGTGCTTTTCTGCAAAGAGGACAGGACGACTGCATGGTATTGAAGGGAGGATGGATGGGGTCATGTACCATAAGATTTGGTCAACAACCTTCTTCCCTCAGTAAGAGCATTGAAGAAGGGTCATGGCTGGGTCTTCTAGTGTGATAATGACCTGAAACACACAGCCGGGGCAACTAATGAGTGGCTCCGTAAGAAGCATTACAAGGTAATGGAGTGGCCTAGCCTGTCTCCAGATATGAACCCAATAGAAAATCTTTGGAGGGAGCTGAAATTCAGTGTAGCCCAACAACAGCCCCAGAAACCAGAAAGATCTAGAGAAGATCTGCATTGAGGAGTGGGCCAAAATCCCTGCGGCAGTGTGTGCAAACTTGGTCAAGAACTACAGGAAACATCTGACCTCTGTAATTGCAAATAAAGGTTTCTGTACTATACATTAAGTTGTTTTTCTATTGTATCAAGTACTTATTTCATGCAATAAAATGCTAATTAATTATGTAAAAATCCTACAATGTGACTTTCTGGTTTTTAGTTTTTGATTCTGTTTCTCACAGTTAAAATGTAACTATGATAAAAATTACAGACCTATCCATTCTACGTAGGTGGGAAACTTGCAAAATTGGCAGTGTATCAAATACTTATTTTCACCACTATATGAGGCTGTGATTTTGGGTCTGGAGACCCAGACCGGGCATTGTATACCGGTCTGCATACGTGAATCCAGCCTTACAGTGTACATATTGCTATTCAAAATTTCATGTATTCTATGTTGTCATGCTTTAGTATGCTTGAGTGCAGCCTTTTTTTGGATGTTTTACATGAGGGTAGCTCCCTTTGGTTTGCACCTAGTTCACATTAGTCTGGAAGTGCCAGTCAGGTTTTTGTCTTTTGAATGTTAGCTTGCTGACCGAGCACTCCGCCCCCACCAGGTGGTGATTTTAATTACACCAGCTCCCTACTTTACCCATAAATGCAGGCATTACTGACAGAGGTGCATATTCACCCAGAAATTCAGATATCAGCCTAATAGAGGTATGTTCACATTAGGTTAGGGACTCAACAGAATTGAGACCACCTTGACGATGGTTGTTGGGCTTTAAAATGTTTGGCCAAATGTTTATACTAAGCGTCTCAAATTTTTCCTTATATTCCAAAGCCATATTGCTATTCAAAATTTCATGTATTCTATGTTGTCATGCTTTAGTATGCTTGAGTGCAGCCTTTTTTTGGATGTTTTACATGAGGGTAGCTCCCTTTGGTTTGCACCTAGTTCACATTAGTCTGGAAGTGCCAGTCAGGTTTTTTGTCTTTTGAATGTTAGCTTGCTGACCGAGCACTCCGCCCCCACCAGGTGGTGATTTTAATTACACCAGCTCCCTACTTTACCCATAAATGCAGGCATTACTGACAGAGGTGCATATTCACCCAGAAATTCAGATATCAGCCTAATAGAGGTATGTTCACATTAGGTTAGGGACTCAACAGAATTGAGACCACCTTGACGATGGTTGTTGGGCTTTAAAATGTTTGGCCAAATGTTTATACTAAGCGTCTCAAATTTTTCCTTATATTCCAAAGCCATATTGCTATTCAAAATTTCATGTATTCTATGTTGTCATGCTTTAGTATGCTTGAGTGCAGCCTTTTTTTGGATGTTTTACATGAGGGTAGCTCCCTTTGGTTTGCACCTAGTTCACATTAGTCTGGAAGTGCCAGTCAGGTTTTTTGTCTTTTGAATGTTAGCTTGCTGACCGAGCACTCCGCCCCCACCAGGTGGTGATTTTAATTACACCAGCTCCCTACTTTACCCATAAATGCAGGCATTACTGACAGAGGTGCATATTCACCCAGAAATTCAGATATCAGCCTAATAGAGGTATGTTCACATTAGGTTAGGGACTCAACAGAATTGAGACCACCTTGACGATGGTTGTTGGGCTTTAAAATGTTTGGCCAAATGTTTATACCAAGCGTCTCAAATTTTTCCTTATATTCCAAAGCCATATTGCTATTCAAAATTTCATGTATTCTATGTTGTCATGCTTTAGTATGCTTGAGTGCAGCCTTTTTTTGGATGTTTTACAGTGTACAAAGTCCTGATACCCGTATCAGCCGAGTCAGCATCATCAGAATACAATCTGCAGTAACAGGACTCTTATTTTTGGATTTCAGAGAATATTTATGAAGAGAACATCAATCAGTTTATTTGCTAGTTTTGCGATTGTCGTTTGGCAAATTCTCTGAATGCATCATTCACAATGTCGTACAGATATTCATCAACCATGATTTTACCGTAGTACAGAACATAATCGAATCAGCTCTGCCGGACTGTAAAATGACCCGTGTGTGGACGGGGGACAAATATTCGCTAATCAGTAGAGTTGAGCGATACTTTCCGATATCCTAAAGTATCGGAATCGGAATGGTATCGCCGATATCACTAAAATATCGGCGATACCCGATACCGATACCGGAAGTCCCATGTAAGTCTATGGGAACAAAATATCGCAACTAAAAAAACCCCATTCTTTCCTTGTAAACACTAAATATACACACATAGAATACATATATATATATAATACATGTCATTGTGACATATATATATACATATATGTATAGTTTATACACTTCTACATAGTAAAATATCCTCTGATTCAATTGCCGGGTAAAGCCGGCTTCAGTGAAAAGACAGAAGCACCCGACATGAAATGACACTTGTGTACATAGGGTTAACCATGTCTTTTCATGTCCTTTGCTATCTAATTTGCACAAACAATTAAATCAGTCTATGTGTGCAAAATTTCACACCTGTAGGGGTTAATTAAAGGTGTAAATTCGTTGTAAAAAAACGGACTTTTTTGCTACGAATTTACACCTTTAATTAACCCCTACAGGTGTGAAATTTTGCACACATAGACTGATTTAATTGTTTGTGCAAATTAGATAGCAAAGGACATGAAAAGACATGGTTAACCCTATGTACACCAAGTGTCATTTCATGTCGGGTTCTGCATTTTCACAAAAGCCGGCAATTGAATTAGCGGCTATTATACTATGTAGAAGTGTATGAACTACAAATATAAATATATATATATATGTGTCACAAATTCAATGACATGTATATATATATGAGGTGTAAAATTGCTGAAAAAAAATGCGTGGGCCCCCGCCCTATTTTCGCAACCAGACAGACAAAGCCAGTGAGTGGGGGCAGATAATAATAGCCCAGAGAGGGACCATTATTTTTGCCCCCCCCCGGCTACTAACATCTGCCCCAGACACCCCAGGAAAGACAAATCTATAATTAGATTCGCCCTTTCTGGCACTTTGCCCGTCTATTCCCATTGCCCTGTAGCGGTGGCGAATGGGTTAATATGGGGTTAAAGCCACCTTGCTATTGAAAGGTGACCTTAAGCCAGGTTAATAATTGAGAGCTGTCAATTAGACAACTATCAATTATTAATCCTATTGCATGAAATAAAAATAAAACACACACACTTTAATTAAAAATCATTTTAATGAAATAAAGACACATGTTTTTGACCATCTTTTATTTTACTGCAAAAACCATTTCCTGTAATAAAAATAAAATAAAAAAGCAAAATTATTCTTACCTATCCCATGCACAGTCAGGTCCCACGGTGTAATCCTTCAGAAAGGGTTAATGTTTACTGCAGGGACCGCAGCTAATGCTGCAGCCTCACAGTAAACCCCAAATGAATGAGTTCCTCTCCTGCCTGACAGGAGAGTAAAGGCTGGGTGTCACATAACGATACACCAGCGATCCCGACAACGATATGCACTTGTCAGGATCGCTGGTGTATCGCTACATGATCGCTGCTGAGCTGCCAAACAGGCAGCTCAGGCAGCGATCTGGGACAGCGACACTGCGGGTAACATCGCTTAAGGGCCCGTCTCACATAGCGATATCGCTACCGAGATCGCTGCTGAGTCACTAGTTTTGTGACGCAGCAGCGAGCTCACCAGCGATATTGCTGTGTGTGACATTCAGCGACGATCAGCCCCCCTGCCGGGTATCGCTGATCGTCGCAGAAATGTCAGGACCTTTTTTTGATCGCTGGTCTCCCGCTGACAGGCACGCATCGCTGCGTGTGACAGGCGGGAGACCAGCGATCCGCTGGTAACCAAGGTACACAGCGGGTTTCCAGGCACCGCGCAGCGCTTGGAAACCCGCTGTGTACCTTGTATACCAGCTCCCTGCATCAGGGCGCTGGTATCCAAGGTACACAGCGGGTTTCTAGGCACAGCCCCGCGCCTGGAAACCCGCTGTGTACCTTGGTTACCAGCGGATCGCTGGTCTCCCGCCTGTCACACGCAGCGATGTGTGCCTGTCAGCGGGAAACCAGCGATCAAAAAAAGGTCCTGACATTTCAGCGACAATCAGCGATACCCGGCAGGGGGGCTGATCGTCGCTGAATGTCACACACAGCGATATCGCTGGTGAGCTCGCTGCTGCGTCACAAAACTAGTGACTCAGCAGCGATCTCGGTAGCGATATCGCTATGTGAGACGGGCCCTTAAGTGGAAAGCTTAATTGATTGCTTTCCACTTTCACTTCAGGTCAGCCAGGGACACAATCAGTGACGTCAGAGGGAACTGATTAACAAAAATAGGGGTTCCCTTCGAAAAAAAAATGGCGTGGGGTCCCCCCTATTTTTGTTAACCAGCCAGATGAAGCAGACCGCTGAGGCCTGGATTTTCAGGCTGTTAAGGAGCCAAGATCCATGGACCTTGCCAGCCTGATAATACTAGGCCACAGCAGTCTGCATATCTTGGCTGATTAACAAAAATAGGGGATCCCCTCGAAATAAATTGGCGTGGGTTCCCCCCTATTTTTGTTAACCAGCCAGATGAAGCAGACCGCTGAGGCCTGGATTTTCAGGCTGTTAAGGAGCCAAGATCCATGGACCTTGCCAGCCTGATAATACCAGGCCACAGCAGTCTGCATATCTTGGCTGATTAACAAAAATAGGGGATCCCCTCGAAAAAAATTGGCGTGGGGTCCCCCCTATTTTTGTTAACCAGCCAGATGAAGCAGACCGCTGAGGCCTGGATTTTCAGGCTGTTAAGGAGCCAAGATCCATGGACCTTGCCAGCCTGATAATACCAGGCCACAGCAGTCTGCATATCTTGGCTGATTAACAAAAATAGGGGATCCCCTCGAAAAAAATTGGCGTGGGGGTCCCCCCTATTTTTGTTAACCAGCCAGATGAAGCAGACCGCTGAGGCCTGGTTTTTCAGGCTGGTAAGGATCCAATATCCATGGACCTTGCCAGCCTGATAATACCAGGCCACAGCAGTCTGCTTAGCTTGGCTGGTTAACAAAAATAGGGGATCCCCTCGAAAAAAAAACGGCGTAGGGGTCCCCCTATTTTTGTTAACCAGCCAAGTAAAATGCAGACTGCTGCGGCCTGGTATTAAAAGACTGTCAAGGCCCATGGATTTTGGCCCTCAACAGCCTGATAATACCAGGCTACAGCAGCCCCACATTTGGCGCATCAAAAGATGTGCCAATTGTGGCACTTTACCCGGCTCTTCCCACTTGCCCTGTAGCGGTGGCAAGCGGGGTAATAAGGGGTTAATGTCACCGTTGATTGCACGGTGACAATAAGCCCGGTTAATAATGGAGAGGTGTCAATAAGACACCGATCCATTATTAATCCCAAAGTTATTAAATGTGTAAAAAAAAAACACAGCAAGAAAAAAGTATTTTAATGAAATAAAAGAGACAACACAGTTTTCATTAATTTTATTACTCTCTCATTCCTGCGACGCCATCGATCTCCTGTAAAAAAGAAAAAAAAACAAACCAACAGTATACCACCTGTCCGACGCAGTCCATAACGACAGTCCCACGACGATCCAGCTCTGCTACATCGCAATGACAGGCAGAGCCTGTCATTGCACGCAGCACAGCTGATTACCTGCTTCCCCGGCGGTGACGTCATCGGACTGACTGCTTTACGGCCGGGATTACCCAGCAGTCACTGCAGTTATCGCGAGAAACTGCATGTGACCGCCGGGGAAAGAAGATTGCGGCCATCAAGCAGTCCAGGACGTGACCCCGGAGATTTTCTGCCAGGTAAGTGCCGCTGACTCCTGACAGACCCGACCGACGGACACTGACAGTGACAGTGACAATCCCGATTCCGGTATCCGATATGACGAAAATATCGGAACTTGGAATCGGAATTCCGATACAGCCAATATCGGCCGATACCCGATATTTGCAGTATCGAATGCTCAACCCTACTAATCAGTCCAATTATGGTAATTGCTGCAGTAACAGCACAAACTGCTCAAACGCTCGTCATTTACCGCTCTCCAATTTCCCAGGGAAGATTTGTTCAATAATGATAAAGACAAACAAAATAATTAGCAGTCATCTCGTTTATTGCTCATTTCAGAGATGTCTCGCCTCTCATGGTAGCAGATGCTGGTTGAGGCTCTCTATAGCATCGTCACGTTGCCAATCGGGACAATGCACACACTGAAGGACTTGTACATGTGTAGTTATAGAGGATAACGCTCTTGATACTAGTACCTTGTTCATAGTGGCACAGTATTGAGGGGAGAGGCAAAATTCCGCCTCTCACCCCAAAAAAAAATAGCACTGGCGCTGCTAAGGTTACAGATCTGGATCTATGGGCATGCCCCTTTTTAAACATGTCGTCGATACAAGTAGATCTTGTGGTAGAGTTGTAACGCTGGTATTGTCTGTACTTTGTTTTCCAGCGTTACTCTGCATGTCTTTTGCATTAACCCTTTTGCTCCTTTTCCCCTAACCAGCTGGGATACTGTTGTCTGTTACCTGTATGGATGCTGCTCAGTTCCCAGCTCTGCTGCGTGGCCGTACTTGCGTGAGTGTCTCCGCTGCGTTGCATGACCACCCGCATGTGCGGTCCCTGACCTGCTGTAAAAGCCATCCGTAGTTGCAAAGTCCTCTGCAGTGATGCATGACTTACTACGTGTGTGGCAGCAGCTACTGTCAGGGCCTGGCCTGCTGTGAAGACCATCCGTAGGTTGCAAAGTCCTCTGCAATGGTGCATGATTTACTACGTGTGTGGCAGCAGCCACTGTCAGGCGTTCCTCTGTGATGAGTTGTCTGGCTCTGCATAGGGGGCGCGGCCCACACTGTCCTGCTTTTATGAGGATTGGGTGTGTACTAGAATTACTGCTCCAGCCTATCGCTGTGAAGCAGCTCATATATAAAGTTCCCCAGCCCTAGTGGGCGTTGCCAGAGCTTCACATTATGTCTGCATTATGTTCCTGAACCTAGCCGTGTGTGTTGGTTTGCAGCTCCTGTCTGAGTGAGATCAGCTCTGGAGAGCTGATTCCCCTTGTCCTGTCTTGTGTTTCTGCCTGGGGCTTAGTACCCAGATCACCGTTCCTGGAGGCTGCATATCCAGGCCTGTTCCTGTTGTATCTTGTTTCCTGAATCCCTGATCCTGGATCTAACCGGTACCTGAATGTCTGAACTGTGTCTTGTGTTTCCGCCTATGCTGGGGGCTGATTACCCAGATCGCCGTTCCTGGAGCTGTATCCAGGCCTGTTCCTGCTGTGTCTAATTACCTGAACCCCTGATCCTGGATCGCATCCTGTACCTGACTGTCTGAACTGTCTCCTCTGTGTTATGTTCCTGAAATCCTGCTGTGTCCTGAACCCTGTGCCAGTGACTGTGAATCCTTGCTATATAACCTGAGTTCTTCTTGGAAGGAGGAGTCCAGTGTGTGCTGAGCTTCTGTTACTCTGTGCTCAGCTTCTGTGCAATCCCGGCCAGCTCCCGTTGAGCCTGGCGGGGCTTGCACCAGACCGCTGGGGTTCCTTTTCAGATCGACACTAGATGTCCGGAGTCCGAGGACCGTGTCCTTCCTGATGACCACGGCCTGATATCCGATGTCGATGACACTTCCAGATGTCCGGATCCTATCCTTCCTGCCTGTGTCCGGATCCTGCCGATCGTTGCCAGATGTCCGGAGCCTGCTGATCGGTGCCAGATGTCCGGAGTCCGATGCCTGTGTTCCAGTCCGTGTTCCTGTGTTCCTGACTCCCTGAGACCAATCCGTGTTCTGATGTTCCAGTCTGTGTTCCTGACTCCCTGAGATCCAATCCGTGTTCCTGATGTTCCTGTCTGTGTTCCCGACTCCCTGAGATCCAATCCGCGTTCCTGATGTCCTGTCCGTGTTCCTGTGTCCCTGAGATCCAGTCCGTGTTCCTGATGTTCCGATGTCCTGCCGGTTCCTCCTTGGTCTACCCTGTGATGACGTCTGTCCTGGGTCAGTGTCTGATGTTCTCCTGCTGAGCCTGTGCTACGCCTGAGGCCTGAGAGAGAGGCCGTCCTAGTATGCCCGTGCCAGATGACCCTGGACTTCATCAACCCGTGATGACCCCGCCATCGTCTGACGTTCGTCCTGGGCCGGTGTCTGATGTTCTCCTGCTGAGCCTGTGCTACGCCCGAGGCCTGAGAGTGAGGCCATACTAGTATGCCCGTGCCAGATGATCCTGGACTGCATCTACCCGTGATGACCCCGCCATCGTCTGAAGTCTGTCTGAGGTCGGTGTCTGATGTTCTCCTGCTGAGCCTGTGCTACGCCTAAGGCCTGAGAGAGAGGCCGTCCAAGTATGCCCGTGCCAGATAACCCTGGACTGCATCTACCCGTGATGTCCTCCAGCACTCGTCTGTGATCCTGAGTCGTGTACCCTTCTCTGATGTGCGGAATCGGGAGCCCGGTCTTATGTTCTGTTTATGTACTGTGTTTCTTTAAGTAAACTTTATGTTTCTTCTTACCTGAAGTTGTGCGGTGTTGTCTAGTCCTGCAGGTCGCCACCTTGCCCACATGCTCAGCTGCCACGGATCCCGGTCGCTGCCCTTCCCTAGTCCGGGCAGGCCCGGGTCTCCCTCCGTGGTCCAGTGGGTCCACATTCTCTTATCATCTGGGACCCATGCCTCACGTCGTCGTGGACTGGCGGCGTGGGAGCATTGGCTAGCTAGGCAAGCTATGCCATGTCCCGACGCCCCGCAGCCGTGGGAAGCGTCACATAGAGTAGAGAATCAGTTCCCGTCATTCTCCGTGATGAAAGCCAGCGTAGACTGTGCAGTAATGTCACTGCATTGTGCTGCTTCTGTCCGTCCGCTCTAACATACAGGGAGAACAGGGCTCAGCCGCTAGTGTCAGGTGAGTATAAACTTTATTTTTTTGTGGCTGCCGTGGCACTTAAGGTGTCTTGGCACAAAGGCATCATTACTTTTTTGCTGACAATAATTTTTATTACGTTTTTCAAATAACAAGTTACTACCATCTCCTTTTCCGCTGCACCCAATTTTCATTCTATCACTTACGTATTTTTCTCCCTTTCTTCGAACAATCATGACTTTTTTATTTTTTCGTCAACAGAGCCGTGTGAAGGCTTGTTTTTTGTTGGGACGATTTATAGTTATGAATGACAGTATTCACTTTAACATGTAATATACTGAAAAGAGGGGAAATAATTCCAAGTGTTAAAGAGTGAAGAAAAATACAATACTACCATTGTTCTTTGGATTTTGTTTGAACATCGCTCTTTGTTTGGTCAAAATAACCTGAGAACTAGGGTTGAGCATTCCGATACTGCAAATATCGGGTATCGGCCGATATTGGCTGTATCGGAATTCCGATTCCGAGTTCCGATATTTTCGTCATATCGGATACCGGAATCGGGATTGTCACTGTCACTGTCAGTGTCCGTCGGTCGGGTCTGTCAGGAGTCAGCGGCACTTACCTGGCAGAAAATCTCCGGCGGTCACGTCCTGGACTGCTTGATGGCCGCAATCTTCTTTCCCCGGCGGTCACATGCAGTTTCTCGCGATAACTGCAGTGACTGCTGGGTAATCCCGGCCGTAAAGCAGTCAGTCCGATGACGTCACCGCCGGGGAAGCAGGTAATCAGCTGTGCTGCGTTGCAATGACAGGCTCTGCCTGTCATTGCGATGTAGCAGAGTTGGATCGTCGTGGGACTGTCGTTATGGACTGCGTCGGACAGGTGGTATACTGTTGGTTTGTTTTTTTTCCTTTTTTTACAGGAGATCGATGGCGTCGCAGGAATGAGAGAGTAATAAAATTAATGAAAACTGTGTTGTCTCTTTTATTTCATTAAAATACTTTTTTCTTGCTGTGTTTTTTTTTTACACATTTAATAACTTTGGGATTAATAATGGATCGGTGTCTTATTGACACCTCTCCATTATTAACCGGGCTTATTGTCACCGTGCAATCAACGGTGACATTAACCCCTTATTACCCCGCTTGCCACCGCTACAGGGCAAGTGGGAAGAGCCGGGTAAAGTGCCACAATTGGCACATCTTTTGATGCGCCAAATGTGGGGCTGCTGTAGCCTGGTATTATCAGGCTGTTGAGGGCCAAAATCCATGGGCCTTGACAGTCTTTTAATACCAGGCCGCAGCAGTCTGCATTTTACTTGGCTGGTTAACAAAAATAGGGGGACCCCTACGCCGTTTTTTTTTCGAGGGGATCCCCTATTTTTGTTAACCAGCCAAGCTAAGCAGACTGCTGTGGCCTGGTATTATCAGGCTGGCAAGGTCCATGGATATTGGATCCTTACCAGCCTGAAAAACCAGGCCTCAGCGGTCTGCTTCATCTGGCTGGTTAACAAAAATAGGGGGGACCCCCACGCCAATTTTTTTCGAGGGGATCCCCTATTTTTGTTAATCAGCCAAGATATGCAGACTGCTGTGGCCTGGTATTATCAGGCTGGCAAGGTCCATCGATCTTGGCTCCTTAACAGCCTGAAAATCCAGGCCTCAGCGGTCTGCTTCATCTGGCTGGTTAACAAAAATAGGGGGACCCCACGCCAATTTTTTTCGAGGGGATCCCCTATTTTTGTTAATCAGCCAAGATATGCAGACTGCTGTGGCCTGGTATTATCAGGCTGGCAAGGTCCATGGATCTTGGCTCCTTAACAGCCTGAAAATCCAGGCCTCAGCGGTCTGCTTCATCTGGCTGGTTAACAAAAATAGGGGGGACCCCACGCCAATTTTTTTCGAGGGGATCCCCTATTTTTGTTAATCAGCCAAGATATGCAGACTGCTGTGGCCTAGTATTATCAGGCTGGCAAGGTCCATGGATCTTGGCTCCTTAACAGCCTGAAAATCCAGGCCTCAGCGGTCTGCTTCATCTGGCTGGTTAACAAAAATAGGGGGGACCCCACGCCATTTTTTTTTCGAAGGGAACCCCTATTTTTGTTAATCAGTTCCCTCTGACGTCACTGATTGTGTCCCTGGCTGACCTGAAGTGAAAGTGGAAAGCAATCAATTAAGCTTTCCACTTAAGGGCCCGTCTCACATAGCGATATCGCTACCGAGATCGCTGCTGAGTCACTAGTTTTGTGACGCAGCAGCGAGCTCACCAGCGATATCGCTGTGTGTGACATTCAGCGACGATCAGCCCCCCTGCCGGGTATTGCTGATTGTCGCTGAAATGTCAGGACCTTTTTTTGATCGCTGGTTTCCCGCTGACAGGCACACATCGCTGCGTGTGACAGGCGGGAGACCAGCGATCCGCTGGTAACCAAGGTACACAGCGGGTTTCCAGGCGCGGGGCTGTGCCTAGAAACCCGCTGTGTACCTTGGATACCAGCGCCCTGATGCAGGGAGCTGGTATACAAGGTACACAGCGGGTTTCCAAGCGCTGCGCGGTGCCTGGAAACCCGCTGTGTACCTTGGTTACCAGCGGATCGCTGGTCTCCCGCCTGTCACACGCAGCGATGCGTGCCTGTCAGCGGGAGACCAGCGATCAAAAAAAGGTCCTGACATTTCTGCGACGATCAGCGATACCCGGCAGGGGGGCTGATCGTCGCTGAATGTCACACACAGCGATATCGCTGGTGAGCTCGCTGCTGCGTCACAAAACTAGTGACTCAGCAGCGATCTCGGTAGCGATATCGCTATGTGAGACGGGCCCTTAAGCGATGTTACCCGCAGTGTCGCTGTCCCAGATCGCTGCCTGAGCTGCCTGTTTGGCAGCTCAGCAGCGATCATGTAGCGATACACCAGCGATCCTGACAAGTGCATATCGTTGTCGGGATCGCTGGTGTATCGTTATGTGACACCCAGCCTTTACTCTCCTGTCAGGCAGGAGAGGAACTCATTCATTTGGGGTTTACTGTGAGGCTGCAGCATTAGCTGCGGTCCCTGCAGTAAACATTAACCCTTTCTGAAGGATTACACCGTGGGACCTGACTGTGCATGGGATAGGTAAGAATAATTTTGCTTTTTTATTTTATTTTTATTACAGGAAATGGTTTTTGCAGTAAAATAAAAGATGGTCAAAAACATGTGTCTTTATTTCATTAAAATGATTTTTAATTAAAGTGTGTGTGTTTTATTTTTATTTCATGCAATAGGATTAATAATTGATAGTTGTCTAATTGACAGCTCTCAATTATTAACCTGGCTTAAGGTCACCTTTCAATAGCAAGGTGGCTTTAACCCCATATTAACCCATTCGCCACCGCTACAGGGCAATGGGAATAGACGGGCAAAGTGCCAGAAAGGGCGAATCTAATTATAGATTTGTCTTTCCTGGGGTGTCTGGGGGCAGATGTTAGTAGCCGGGGGGGGCAAAAATAATGGTCCCTCTCTGGGCTATTATTATCTGCCCCCACTCACTGGCTTTGTCTGTCTGGTTGCGAAAATAGGGCGGGGGCCCACGCATTTTTTTTCAGCAATTTTACACCTCATATATATATATACATGTCATTGAATTTGTGACACATATATATATATATTTATATTTGTAGTTCATACACTTCTACATAGTATAATAGCCGCTAATTCAATTGCCGGCTTTTGTGAAAATGCAGAACCCGACATGAAATGACACTTGGTGTACATAGGGTTAACCATGTCTTTTCATGTCCTTTGCTATCTAATTTGCACAAACAATTAAATCAGTCTATGTGTGCAAAATTTCACACCTGTAGGGGTTAATTAAAGGTGTAAATTCGTAGCAAAAAAGTCCGTTTTTTTACAACGAATTTACACCTTTAATTAACCCCTACAGTTGTGAAATTTTGCACACATAGTCTGATTTAATTGTTTGTGCAAATCAGATAGCAAACGACATGAAAAGACATGGTTAACCCTATGTACACCAAGTGTCATTTCATGTCGGGTGCTTCTGTCTTTTCACTGAAGCCGGCTTTACCCGGCAATTGAATCAGAGGATATTTTACTATGTAGAAGTGTATAAACTATACATATATGTATATATATATGTCACAATGACATGTATATATATATATGTATTCTATGTGTGTATATTTAGTGTTTACAAGGAAAGAATGGGGTTTTTTTAGTTGCGATATTTTGTTCCCATAGACTTACATGGGACTTCCGGTATCGGTATCGGGTATCGCCGATATTTTAGTGATATCGGCGATACCATTCCGATTCCGATACTTTAGGATATCGGAAAGTATCGCTCAACTCTACTGAGAACATGATTCCTCAGTTCACTACAATTAGGCCAAAACCAAACATAGGATTTTCTTTTTATTTTACTTAAGTGGCGAAAAAAACCCTGGGTAGGCAGAACATTGAAAATCAACCAAAAGAAGAAAAAAAAAAAGAGAAATAAAACAATGCCCAAACACATAATGTGGTATACATTAGACTAAGAACAAGAAAGGGAAAAGGAATCAGATAAGATTGGGATAATAAGGGAATCGGTTGACCACCAACTTACTCGCTTAATATGAACCTAAGCTTCAAGAGCACAATAAAGAGATTCTTCTCTTTAAAGGGTTTTACCATGATAATAAATATTTATGATGTAACAGATCTTAAAGAAACAGCAAACTTTTTAAATACAATTTATTTCTCCCACTCCTGACTCCAAGACTTCTCCCGCACTGCGCCAATCCTCTGGAATGCTCTACCCCAATCTATCCACAATTTGCATAGTTTCAGGCGCTCCCTCAAAACACATTTGTTCAGAGCGGCCTATCACGTTCACTAATCAAAGTCATTCTAGGTGTAAGTGTGCGTGTGTAGCCCATTCACTATCTACATCCCTCACTCCCTCAAGATGGCTGGACCATCATTGTAAGTGCACCATTGTATATAAACACCTGTACTTTGTATCTCCCCCACCTCATTGTAGATTGTAAGCTTTCACGAGCAGGGTCGTCTTATCTTGCTTTAATTATTGTCTTGTTAACGTTGTTGCTTATGACTTGCGTTTTGAAACTGTTAAAATGTAAAGCGCCTCGGAATATGTTGGCGCTATATAAATAAAGATTATTATTATTATATTATTATTTCTAAAAAAATTGTTTCTAATAATATATTTCATCTACCTGCAGACTTCTGCTGTGATGGTTAACCATTCTTCTGCTGTAAGCATAACAAACTTTACTTTGCTAATTCTGGTACTGTTCACACCATTACACTGCTCCATCACTGTGTAATCTCTTCTGTCAGCAAATATACAGTTTGGCTATTTATCACTACTTCCTGCAGCTAATGTTTTGTTTGCTGATTGCATATATTACTGCCATTGAATAACAGTCTACTGAGAGCATACAACTCTGCCATTAACCATTTTATTGTTGTAAGTCCTTGATTGACTTTACATATACTGTGTCTATCAACACTTCTGTCTCTACATCCTCTGGTGTTTCCTGCTCTGCTTGTCTGACAGTCCTGATCCTTGCTGATCCATGTTCTGACAGACTAGTCCTGGACTGTGTTCCATCGCCTCTGGTCTCTGTTGCTCACCCTGACCTGCAGCCTAGAAAATGTACCCTATCATATGATCACTTAAAAGACCATAGACCCCAAAGGTGCAGTGACATCCATACCATTGTCTTTGGATACAGCTGACTTATCTGGACTGGTTATGCAACCTTCTGTGAGCTTATAGGAGGTTGTACAGGGTATGCATGATCTCTTTGCCAAGCTTGATGGTCAATCTTCCCATGGTTTGACTTCATCCTCACTCACTGTCTTACCAGGAAATACTGCAGGGCAAATGCTCTTTCCTGGTCCTTTGATGCATGGATCCACTACCTCAAGATTCTGGGGTTACACATGTGGCTTCTCAACCTCTGCCACAGCATAATTCTTACCCAGGAATTTGTTGTATCTTGCCCCCCCAGTGTGCGCAGTTTAAACCATCTCATTAGGCACCTTCTAGTGCTCTTAAGCCCCTTCATATATCAAGACAGGGCTTAAGAGCACTGAATAATCTGGAATGGACAAATAAACTTGGTTGCCAGGTTCTTGCAACAAGTCTTTAAACATAGGTTTTTGGTGTAAAGCTAAACTTTATCACCAGGAGAGATGCTTGGAACAGGTAGACATGTTTATCAACACTTTTCTGAACACAGCTGCTTAGATTGCACCTTTATCCAGATGACATGAATGTCCTTTGAGACTGTTCGCAGCAGGAAATTGCCTTTTAGATGCAATTGGGAAAGGAAGACGAGGCTCTCAACCATACATGGTAACACATAGAGATTTGACTGAAGAGTCATTGTGTACAATAATAAATTATATTGTGGTACCGTGTTAGCCAGAAAAATCGATGTGAATACTTTTCTGTCCAATTATGACAAGAGTATTCTTAGAGTGATACCTTTATTGGCTAACTAGAAAATTATATGTTTGCAAGCTTTCAGAGCACAGAGGCTCCTTCTTCAGGCAAGATTACAAAAAAAAAAAGCGTAATCTTGTAATCCTGCCTGAAGAAGGAGCCTCTGCACTCTGAAAGCTTGCAAACATATAATTTTCTGGTTAGCCAATAAAGGTATCACTCTAAGAATACTCTTGTCATAGTTGGACGGAAAAGTATTCACATTGACTGAAGAGTCAGAAACTGAATTGTTGGGCAAATTCAGCTCAAAGAAGCAATTATCTTAATAGGAGTTACAGAATATTCATAGGAATATAGCTCTGTAGACTGACCGATTAATTTGCCCATTTCTTTGGGAATGATAGGCATATGACAAGTCTAAGGAGATTTTTACACTCTTTCTCAGGGCCTTCCACAACCTGGAAAACTTGATCGGACATTATACAACCTGGGAAAATACTTGGGCCAACTGAACAGCAGATAAAAGTCCTAAGACCTCCACAACCTGTAGGATAGTGAACCCTTGCACCTCAGGAAAATCTGTAACAAGTAAGCATCCATAAAAATCTCAGCCCAGGTCACTTTCCATCTAATGATACCTCCAACATTAAGAATTCCCAATGTTTTTCACATCGCCACATCCTTGGGTCCTCAATAAGTTCTCTACTACAGTCAAGAGAGCTCCTGCTTCTGCCTCTATCCCCGACGTTAAATACAAGGTCAACCAAATTCTGGACTTTGAGAAGTTTCTTGTGAATCTTTTCTATGTAACATACTGGAGGGGATACAGTCCTAAAGAGAGATGCTGGGTTCCCAAAGGGATTTCAAAGGGAGTCTGTCACACACAAAATTGCAATTTAACTTCATAAACATTTATATAGGGAATGAAGCCCAATAAAAATTATCATACCAGGCACATGTAGTGTAACTTAATATTTTCTGAACTATCTACTTTTATTTATTATGGAAATGAAAGCGCTTTGGTGGACCTTAGCATGACCTATGCCATTCTGCAAAGTTCTGCACTTCTACTTGCATATTAAACGCCGTCTTCCATTCATCTCCGTGCTTGATGCGAATAAGATTATACGCCCCCCCTGAGGTCAAGCTTGGTAAACCAACAAGCACCCTTCACTCTGGAAAATAGGTCAGAAATCAAGGGTAACGGATATTGATATTTAACGGTGATCTTATTCAGGAGACGATAATCAATAGACGGCCTCAATGAGCCATCCTTCTTGGCTACAAAGAAAAAGCCGGCGCCCAAGGGTGAAGAGGATGGTCTGATATGACCCTTCTCTAAAGACTCTTTGATATAAGATCGCATAGCATCATGCTCAGGTACAGATAAATAAAGAGCCGACCCTTGGGAAATTTACAACCGGGTACTAAGTCAATAGCGCAATCATAGCTCCTGTGAGGAGGTAAGGATGCAGACTTACTCTCACTAAACACATCAGAAAAATCAGTCAAATAGTCAGGGACATCTTGAGACTGGGGAGAGGCAGAAAAAACATCTTGAGACTGGGGGGGGCAGAAAAAAACAGGAGTGTCAGCACGAACACATTGACAACCCCAACTGGTCACAGACACAGACTTCCAAACCAAAACAGGATTGTGAGTCTGTAACCAAGGAAACCCAGTACAACAATGTCATGTAAATTATGTAACACCAAAATTTGCAATTCTCTTGGTGGTCCGGGTCAACCCGCATTATCACCTGGGTAGAAAACTGGGGTTTATTCTCTGCCAAGGGTAGAATCAATGCCCAGCAAAGTAATAGACTTCTGCAGGGGTATCATAGGAAAACCACAATGTTTGGCAAAATCAAAATCCATCAGGTTTATAGCTGCCCCTGAATCAACAAAAGCCTGAGCTAAAAATGTGGACATGGAGCAAATCAAGGTAACAGTCAACAAAAATTTAGTCTGAACACTACCCAAAACAACTGAGCGTTTACGAAATTCATGACGCTGTGCCCCAGAAGTCACTCCATCACACTGCATGGGCTCAGGGGCTGGCCCGCAAGGCATCACAATCTCACGCATATTTCTACACTCACGCAGACATCTGTCAACTTGAATTGCTAATGACATAGAGTCATCGAGACCAGAGGGGACAGGGAATCCCACCATAACATACTTTACAGTCTCTGCCTGACCCTTCCGAAAAAGAGCTGCCAGAGCATCATCATTCCATTTAGTAAGGACTGCCCACTTTCTGAATTTCTGACAATACAGCTGAGCGGCTTCATGACCCTGATTCAATGCCAACAAGGTTTTTTCAGCTTGATCAGTAGCATTAGGTTCATCGTACAATAACCCCAGAGCCTGAAAAAACACATCAACATCATTCAAAACAGGGTCCACATGGTGTCAGGGAAAGGCCCAATCCTGAGGGTCACCGCGCAACAGGTAGATGACAATTTGAACCTGCTGCGTTGTGTTCCCTGAGGATTTAGGCTTCAAAGCAAAAAACAACTTACAGTTATTTTTAAAATTCAAAAACTTAGACCGATCCCCCAAAAATAAATCCGGCAGAGGGATCCTAGGTTCCACAGCAGGCAACCCAGCAAGATAGATAGCAATACTCCGAACTTAAGCAGCAAGCTGCTCCACACGATTGGACAAATGCTTGACCTCCATTGAGGAGAGAAAAAAAAATTCCTCCTCAGCCCCCAGAGAAAAAGAGGGAAAAAATGCAACAAACAAGAAACAAAATAAAAAAATTCTGACTACTCTGACAACTTTTTTTTTTCCCTTTACTATTTTTCCCTTCTATTGAGTACCATAGAATTTTCAGTATGGCCGATGATTCTGTTATGTTTAGGTAGCTGAGGAGGCAGGAGCAAAAAACCACATAGGCAGCCGAACACCAGAGAGGTTGGAAACCCCTAAACTAACCGCACAACTAGAAGCAGCTATGGGACGTTCCTACGGTGCCCTAGACGCCTCGTCACAGCAAGAGAGATAGCTATCCCTGAAGATGGAAAGAGGAAAGCTAACTGCCCTGGAGTAGACCCCAAAAGAATAGGAAGCCCCCAGACATATAATGGCGGTTAGACATGATGAAAATACGAACACAGACAGAAAATAGATTGAGCAAACGCTGGGGCCCAAAACTGTCTAGATAGGACTGCAAAGGAGAGCATACTGTCTGCAACCCAAAAAACCCTAGGAAAAACTCCAACACTTCTGAATCCAAAAATACTGAGACCGCACGGTCTCGACCACCTATATCAGATCTCTGGTGTGGACACGCAGCAACCCAGCAGTAAAATATCACAAGAACTGAGCAAAAGAACAAATACAAAAAACGAACGGAGACCAGCCGAAGCCCCCCAAAGGGGACCCGGCTGAAGACAAAAAGCAATGCAGCAAAAAGCAAGGAATTCAAACCACAGTAAAAAAAACTGAAAGAGACTTATCTGAAAGCAAGCAGGAGACAGCAGGAAAGCAAGCTGAATTCCAACCTAGACCAGGAAGAACAATTGATCACCGGCGAGGATCATGGGAGGTCAACTCACTTATATCAGGCCAGTCAGTACCACCTGACAACCACTCGTTATCTGCAGGTGTAGGACTCTTGGTGTTCAACATAGGTTCAATACCCTCAGCAACCACCAGAGGGAGCTTCAGCTCCGAAGTTGTCTCCAAAACGTTCACAACAATCATCCATATGGCCCAAATAATACAGGAGCATTCAAAACGGGGCAGATCAGACACTGGAGCAGCATTTACAGGGCCCATTATACACTGGTCATTAATAATGGGGCCCATTATATATGGAGCATGATTTTGGCCCATAAGACACTGGAGCATCATCCATGGGGCCCATCATATACTGGAGAATCATATGGGGTTCATTATTTATGGGCCATCATATAGGGTATGGAGCATCATATGGGGCACATATGGGGCCTATTCTTTATGGAGCATTATATGGGGCCCATCATATACTGTATGGAGCTTTATATGCGACTCATTATACTGTATGGAGCAATATGTGGGGCTCATTCTACTCTATGGGGACTGTCCTATACTATATGGCACATTATATGGGGACTATCATATACTGGAGCAGTATGTGGAGCTCATAATTTACTGTATGGAACATTATATGGGACTAATTATGTATGGAGCAATATATGGGGCTCATTTTTCTGTATGGTGCACTATGTGGTGGCCATAATACTGTATGGAGGAAGATAGTGTCCGGTTTTTGAGCTATTGTAGATTTTAACTTAGATATCAGTCATGTCATGTAAGAAGTGAAGTTTTTGTCATTGTACTATACCTATATTTCTGTGCCGTATCGGAGCATCATGAATTGTGGTATGTGTTAAAGGGGCCCACTGACACTCTTTGGCCCGGGGCACAGGAAAACTGGGAGCCATCCCTACCCCCCCAGTTTTCAATGCATAACTATTATTATAAAGTTAATTAAGGTTGCCAAGCTTAAGTAATAAGAATTTATGTTGTTGGCATTGAAATGGGCACTGTAGTTGTGTTTACTGTCCTCCACTCCATGTCGACTTTGCTTCCCCATTGACTTGCATTGGGTTTCATGTTTCAGTCGGACCTCCGACTTTTCCCGATAGTCGGCCGATTTCGTTCGACCTGACTTTTCAGAAAGTAGGGTTTCATGAAACCCGACTTGACCCTAAAAAATTTAGCCATAGGAACCACTGGCTCAACAAACCTTTTCAATAAAGATTTGTGGAAGACGTTGTGAATCTTAACCGTCCCTGGAAGAGCCAAACGGAAGGAAACGGGATTAAGAATTTCCAAGAGCTTATAAGGTCCAATGAACCTTGGCTTAAATTTTGGAGACGCAACCTTCATAGGGATATTTCTCGAGGACAACCAAACCATGTCACCCACTTTAAATCAAGGACCATCAGTCCTATGCCGGTTGGCAAACCGTTGGGCCCTCTCCTGAGAGAGAAACAACTTATCCACTACTTGATCCACAAATCTGCTGCATTCTCTCCACCATAGAGTCAACACCCGAACAGGCAGAAGCCTCCACCTGCCCCGAAGAAAATCGAGGATGAAACCCGAAATTGCAGAAGAAAGGGGACATCAAAGTGGTAGAACTAGCCCTATTATTGTAGAGCAAATTCAGCCAAAGGCAAAAAAGAGACCAAGTCATCTTGATCAGCAGACACAAAACATCTCAAATAAGTTTCCAAGGTCTGGATTGTTCTCTCAGTCTGCCCATTGGTCTGAGGGAGAAACGCAGAGGAGAAAGACAGCTGAACTCCCATTTTAGAACAAAAGGTCCTCCAAAATCTGGAAACAAATTGGACTCCTCTGTCAGACACAATGTCCTTCGGAATGCTGTGCAGCCGAACCACCTGCTGAAAAAATAAAGGCACCAACTCGGAAGAGGATGGCAACTCCTGCAGTGGCACAAGATGGATCATCTTGGAAAATCTATCAAAGATCACCCAGATAACGGTCATTCTCTGAGAGACAGGGATGTCGGAAATAAAATCCATAGAGATATGGGTCCTTGGCCTCCTGGGCACAGGCACTGGCATCAACAATCCTCTAGAGCAGACGCAAGGGCGGCCCGCGGCGCATCCGCCGCGCTGTCAGTGACCGGCCAGGCGCTCCGCAGTCTCAGGGCCCCGGCATCAGCTGGCACAATACTTACCTCTCCCGTGCCTCCGCTGCTGCAGCTCCGGGCTCCACCGGCGCTTCCTCTCACAGCCGGCCGCTGAATGACGTCATCATTCAGCGGCCGGCTGTGTCAGAGAGCGGGGACGCTGGACAGGTAAGACGTGTCTCTGTGTGTGTCTGTGTCTATGTAGTGCGGTGCTGTGTGTGTGTGTGTGTGTGTGTGTGTTATGTATGTGAGAGAGTGCTTATGTGCTGTCTGTGTGTGATGATGGGCAGGCATTGCTGATAATGGGAGGCATTGATGATGATGGGGAGAAGATGATGATAATGGGCAGGCATTGATGATAATGGGCAGGCATTGATGATGGGGAGAAGATGATGATGGGCAGGCATTGCTGATAATGGGGAGGCATTGATGATGATGGGGAGAAGATGATGATAATGGGCAGGTATTGATGATAATGGGGAGGCATTGATGATGATGGGGAGAAGATGATGATAATGGGCAGGTATTGATGATAATGGGCAGGCATTGATGATGGGGAGAAGATGATGATGATGATGATGGGCAGGCATTGATGATGATGGGGAGAAGATGATGATAATGGGCAGGCATTGATGATAATGGGCAGGCATTGATGATGGGGAGAAGATGATGATGGGCAGGCATTGCTGATAATGGGGAGGCATTGATGATGATGGGGAGAAGATGATGATAATGGGCAGGTATGTATATATACAGTATACAGTAATATATATATATATATGTATATATACAGTATTGGGTAGAACGGAGTTAATTATATTAGTCCGGCCCTCTAAAACCATCCCAATTTCTCATGCGGCCCCCTGGCAAAATTAATTGCCCACCCCTGCTCTAGAGCGAGGTCAGGGTTTGGACCGAAAACAAGTCCCACAGGACTGCACAAAATTCCTGACATCACGAGATAAAGTAGGCCACCAAAAGGATCGACTCACCAAATCTCTAGTACCAAAAATACCAGGATGACCAGCCAACGCAGAGCAATGAACCTCAGACATAACTTTCTTCTTCCATTGGTCTGGGACATACAATTTCCCCGCAGGACAACGTTCAGGTTTATCCCCCTGAAATTGCTCCAGGACCAGTCTCAAATCGGGTGAGATAGAGGAAAGAACCACACCGTCCTTCAGAATGGCCGTAGGCTCAGTGACATCAAGAAAATCTGCAAGGAAACTCCTAGAGAGGGCATCCGCCTTAACATTCTTAGTACCCGGAGAAAGGAGACCACAAAGTTAAAACGCGTGAAAAACAAAACAAGGCCCACCTGGCCTGTCTGGGATTCAACCACTTGGCAGATTCAAGATAGATCAAGTTTTTGTGATCAGTGAGGACCACAACTTGATGTTTGGCTCCTTCCAGCTAATGTCTCCACTCTTCGAACGCCCACTTCATAGCCAATAATTCCCGATTCCCCACATCATAATTACGTTCAGCTGGGGAAAACTTTCGGGAGAAGAAGGCACAAGGGTTAATCTTAGAGGTTACAGGATACCTTTGGACAAAATGGCTCCTGCCCCAATCTCAGAAGCATCTATTTCCACCTGAAAGGGGAGAGAAACATCAGGTTGCTGCAGAACCGGAGCAGAAGTGAATCTCCGCTTAAGCTCCTGAAAAGCCGAAACTGATTTACCACATCAGAGCCCTTTTTGGTCAAATCAGTCAGTGGTTTCACAATACCAGAAAAATTACTTATAAATTTACGGTAAAAATTAGCAAAACCCAAAAATCTCTGAAGAGCCTTCAATGAAGTGGGCTGAACCCAATCACAAATGGCCTGAACCTTGACCGGGTCCATTTCAATAGCAGATGGAGACAAAATGAATCCCAAAAACGAAACCTTCCCTTAACATACAAAGCATTCTCTCTCAAAATCCGGAATACCATCCGAACATGTTCCACATGAGAATCCCAGTCATTGGAAAATATCAAAATATCGTCCAAATAAACGATCAGAAACTTATCCACCAAATCCGGAAAATATAGTTCATGAAAGACTGGAAGACGGAAGGGGCATTAGTGAGCCCAAAAGGCATCACTCGGTACTCAAAATGCCCCTCAGGGGTATTAAATGCAGTCTTCCATTCATCTCCGTTCTTGATGCGAATAAGATTAGACGCCCCCCCTAAGGTCAAGCTTGGTAAACCAACTGGCACCTTTCACTCTGGAAAATAAATCAGAAATCAGGGGTAACAGATACTGATATTTAACAGTGATCTTATTAAGGAGACGATAGTCAATACATGGTCTCAATGAACCATCCTTTTTGGACACAAAAAAAAAGCCGGCACCCAAGGGTGAAGAGGATGGTCTAATATGACCCTTCTCGAGTGACTCTTTGATATAAGATCGCATAGCCTCATGCTCAGGTACAGACAAATTGAAGAGCCGACCCTTGGGAAATTTACAACCGGGCACCAACTCAATCGCGCAATCATAACTCCTATGAGGAGGCAAGGATGCAGATCAGCCAAATAGCCGGGGATCTCCTGAGGCTGGGAGAGGTAGAAAACACAGGAGTGTCGCCATGAACACATTGACAACCCCAACTGGCCACAGACACAGACTTCCAATTCAAAACAGGATTATGGGTGTTGTGAATGTGTTAGAAATGAATTCTGAGCGGGAGCTCCCTTTGGTGGTTACAAACAGTACTGAACCATTCAATGAAGATTGTGAAGATTGGCGATCAGGAGTTACAGACTGGTCTTATATAAGGGAGGTTCCCTCCCATCAGGGTTGCCGGTGATCAATTGTTCTTGTCTCAACTTTGGTTCCTGGTTCTCTTGGAAGCTTGCTGTGTTTTGCCTGCATCTTCTGCTAACAGATAAGATTTTTCCTGCTTGTATTTTTGTGCTTTCTTTTTGCATTGTTTCCTGCACTCTTGTGGAGGTCAGCCAGGTCCCCTCCGGGGGCTTGTGCTCCTCTCAGTTTATCTGAGCCTCTGTTATTTGTTCATTTTTCTTTTCCAGTTTTTTCAGTGGCTGCGGCTTAGTTTAGTTACACCAGAGAACTAATTTAGGTGGTAGAGGTCGTGTGATCTCAGGTGTTTTTGTAATTAGTAGGGTTGGTACTTTTTAGGGTTTTTTGGGATTGCAGTAAGTGCCCTTCCTATCCTTTTCTTTCTAGGAAGATTGGGCCCCAACGTTTGCTCATACTATTTTCTGTCTGTGTCTGTATTTCCCCTTGTGTAACCGCCATTACATGTTTGGGGGCTTCCTATGTTCTTTGGGGATCTGCTCCGGGCAGATAGTTTTCCTCTTTCTATCTTTAGGTGTAGTTAGCTTCTCAGGCTGTGACGAGGCGTCTAGGACCAACGTAGGTACGCTCCACGGCTGCCTTTAGTTGTGGTGGTTAGTCAGGGTACTGCAATCCAGTAGATTCCAACCTCTCTGGTGTATTGCCATTTTTGCCTGCTCTCCTCAGCTACCAAAACATAACATATGGGTCTGCAACCAAGGAAAACCCAGCACAATAATGTCATGCAAATTATGCAACACTAGAAATTTACAATTCTCTTGGTGGTCTGGGGCTACCCGCAATATCACCTGGGTCCAAAACTGGGGTTTATTCTCCGCCAAAGGGGTTGAATCAATGCCTAGCAAAGGAATAGGTGTCCGCAGGGGTACCATGGGAAAACCACAACGTTTGGCAAAGTCAAAGTCCATCAGATTCAGGGCTGCTCCTGAATCGACAAAAAAAGCCTGAGCAGAAAATGTGGACAAGGAGCATATCAAGGTAACAGTCAAGAGAAATTTAGACTGTACATTGCCCAAAACAAATGAGCGCGAAAAACGTCTTCCCCGCATAGGGCAGACGGAAATAGTGTGAGAAGCGTCTCCACAATAAAAACACAACTTATTACGCTTCTGAAATTCTCGACGCTGAGCCCCAGAAAAAAACCCCATCACACTGCATGGGCTTAGGGGCCCGTTCAAAAGGCAACACCACCTCTCGCATAGTTTTCTGTTTATGCAAGCGTTGGTCAATTAGAATAGCTAATGACAGAATCGTTGAGCCCCAAGGGGTCAGGAAATCCCACCATAACATCTTTTACGGTCTCTGCCAGCCCTTTCCGAAAAAGAGCCGCGAGTGCATCATCGTTCCATTTACTAAGGACTGCCCATTTTCGGAATTTCTGACAATATAACTCTGCTGTTTCCTTACCCTGGTTCAATGCCAATAAGGTTTTCTCAGCTTGATCAATCACATTAGGTTCATCATACAATAAGCCCAGAGCCTGAAAAAATGAATCAACAGTAGCCAAAACAGGATCCCCAGGTTTCAGTGAAAATGCCCAATCCTGAGGGTCGCAGCGCAACAGTGAGATGACAATTTTAACCTGCTGCACCAAGTTCCCTGAGGAATTAGGTTTCAAGGCAAAAAACAATTTACAATTATTCTTAAAGTTCAAGAATTTATACCGACCCCCAAAAAATAAATCAGGAATAGGGATCTTAGGTTCTACAGCAGACAACTGAGTGAGATAGGTAGAAATACTCCGAACTTCAGCAGCAAGCTGCTCAACACGATCGAATAAATGCTTAATTTCCATTGAAGATAAAGTCCTTCAACGGCCACCAGAGAAAAAGCGGAAAAAATATATAAAAAAATCTGACACTCCGGTTAGGCCAGTGATTCTGTTATGATATGGTAGCCAAGGAGGACAGTTACAAAAATAGCCAAGGCAGCCAGTCACCCAGAGAGGTTGGGAACTAATGGATTGCAGACCCCTAAACTAACCGCACAACTAGAGGCAGCCGTGGGACGTACCTACGATGACCTAGACGCCTCGACACAGCCGGAGAGTTAGCTAAGCCTAAAGATAGAAAGGGGAAAGCTAACTGCCCCGGAGTAGCGCCCCAAAGGAATAGATAGCCCCTACACATATATTGGCGGTGAGACAAGAGGAAATACAAACACAGGCAGAAAATACAGTAAGCAAACGCTGGGGCCCAAAACTATCTAGATAGGACAGGACAGAAAAGAATACTTTCTGCAATCCAGAAAAACCCTAGGAAAAATTCCAACACTTCTGATTCCAAAAAATACTGAGACCACATGATCTCTCCCCGCTATATCAGAACTCTGGTGTGAACAGGTACCTACCCAGCAGCCACTGAAATAACAGGGACTGAACAAATGAACAGAGATAACTGAGAAACAGAGACCAGTGCTGACCCCAGCAGGGGGACCCGGCTGACCTCACTCAGAAGGCAGAAAAACAAAAGAAACCAAAACCACAGAAACAAGCAGAAAATAGCTTATCTGAAAGTTGCAGGAGATCGCAGCAAGACGACTTCCAAACTGGACCAGGAAGAAACAACTAATCACCGGCGAGGATCATGGGAAAGTTACTCCCTTAAATCTCCCCAGTCATCATTGCCAATCGTCCGCTGCTGAATCCTCAGCTGAAGAGCCTCTGTCAGTCAAGGCCGCTTCATTAATATCAACAGCCACCAGAGGGAGCCCCAGCTCAGAATCCAGTGCATTCACAACAGGGCTCGTTGTTCTCTCCGAGTACCCGAGTATTCCAATTTGCTCGTCCCGAGCAATGAGCACCCCAGCATTTTAGTGCTCGCCCATCACTAGTTAAGATGAGACCCACACAGTTTCACTGGTGTTCAGGGTTGCAATACACACCTCAACTCATGCAACCCTTACACATTCTCCAACAAGCGTGGAGGGACTAGGACTCCAGGAGAAATCTTTAGTGCATTAAAGGTGCATGGCTAAGTTTTCATAGAAGAGACTTGATAAGAGAATAATTAACAGTGTCAAAGGAGGAGGATAGCACAAGAAAGATGAGCATAGATTTATAGCCCTCAGGGTCAGCAGACTGCAGGTTATTTGATATTTTAGTAAAAGCATTTTGCTTAACATCCCGCTGCCTGAATAATGAACTCCTAGAGACAGAGATCGATCGTCCATGGATAAAATTCAGGTTATCTTTTTCCAGTTGACCAAATGTTCTTTTGGACTTGAAAAGCCGTGATGTTTTCAGACTAATTAAACCTCAATCAATTAACTCTGACCATCTTAAAAGTGAAAAATTGATCATGTTCCAAGTAGCCAATGACAGATTACCGTAGTTTAGAATACTGCATTTGATGAAACTGACAACTGAGATTTGGTGTCGATACAAGGTCATGACATTGGCAAAGGGAATAACAAAAACAAATAGATTGTCCAGAAGTTTAGTAAGCAATGTTTGGAAAATTGTCATTTGCAAATAAGTGTTACATTTGGCATTTGCAGCAATTTTTTAAAATTTGATGCAAGTTAAATTATTTGACATTTTTGAAAGAATAATCGTGTAAAAAAAGATAGAATTAGAATTGTCAATAAACCAAACTGCTAATTGTGGCACCTACTGTTGCTTTATTAAGTACATTCTGGACTCAAGATGTATCTTTGATGTGGATGATCATGGGAGTGGTTATTGATCTTCTGCAGATAGAGATCATTTGTTTTTATTTTCTTTGACCTTTACGACCCTTAAAAGGATATGACATGCTTTGTTTGTCAGTTAAATGTTTCTGCATATTCCTGTAAAAATGTGGAAAAATTTAGAAATTAAATTTTTAGATTTTCAGAGACTTTATTGAAAACAACCTAAGTCAAAAGAATCATCAAGAATGTCTAAGGCATAATTTTTGACTTTCTAAATATTCTTCATTACAAAATCAGCATTTTGTTGCTGCAGAGTTTCTGCAAGTCCTGAAATCTATGCAGAAATATTATAAATACATCAGAGCTCCTCGTTCTGATTGCTCTCTCTGCTCTTCCCTTCCTTTCACTCAGTGTTAGGCTCCCCATAGATAATAGACAACCGTTGGCCAAGCGATCAGCTATTTCTCCCATGACCCCATACGTCGGAGTGGACAGCTCTGCAGAGCACTCCTGTGTTCCCAATGAGCAAGCCGCTACCAGACTTACCTGGCAGATTATTTCTCCAAGAATAAAAGGATCAGCAATCCGGAATCTTACATACCAGATCCTTCTCTTATCCAACATCATCTGCTGCAACATGAAGCAAAAAAGGTTGCATATAGATCACCATAGATCTTCATAATGTGGAGAGGGGAGAAAGTATATACAGCCTGAGGGAGGGCAAATTAAACAGGCTATAAATAAGAAGGAAAGCACATGAAGAAGAAATAAGCTGTGCTCATATTTGTGGTAATTGTCATGATTTCACCACTCTCGGTATCCTAAGGACACCCTATAGGATTAAGGGGTGTGTCTGGGCTGTCAGTATTGCAAGTGACAGCTCAGCTGCCCAATTTGTTCAGACCTGCAGGGTGATTACCTGGCTATTTAGCTGGCTGGCAATGGTCAGACCTTTGCCCGTTGTAGCCTTGCTCAGTGGGGTGTTTGCTCTGTGCTTTGTGTTTTAATATTGTGTTCTTTGTTGCCAGACCTTGGATTTGCCTTTTTCACTAGTCGTTTGCATTACCCCTTTTGCCATTGACGTCCTCTGACTTTAGTTGCCTGACCCCGACGTTGCCTCAAACTATTCGTTTGTCTTATCCCTTTTGTCTTTGACATACTCTCAGAGCTTCAGAGACTTGGGTTGCATTCACTCCTTAATGGGTTGGACCTTAAAGAAGTCCATGCGGAAGCCTTTTGCAAGCAAAATATACCCCAGGAAACTTATTTTTTGGGCTAAGTACTGCACCGGCTGTTTTTCAAAATGTAGTTAATGACGTAATCAGAGATACAAACGGTCATTGTGTGGTTGCCTATCTGAATGACATCTTGGTTTAATCACCTGATATGAATTCACGCATCCAACATATACGTACGGTACTCCAAAGACTCAAGGACAATTCTTGATTTGCTAAATTTTAAAAATGTATTTTTTAGTTCAAATAGTACATTTTCTCAACAAAAGAAAAATCTGAAATTTGGATCAGGCTGCAATCTGCATGTTATGAGATCTGAAAATGAATAAATGATGATTGCAGACTAAAACCTAATGAAATTTAATTAACTAAAGGTAACCATAACATGTAAAAAAATGTTTCCATATCAAAAGTGTCTATAATTTTTAATTCAAAGATATTGAAAAGCAACAAATGGTGAAGGCAATCACTGATTTGAATGGTGGCAGCAGTCATTGAATCATACAATGCTGACTAATGATTGGTTAGTAGTAAGCAGCTTGACAGGATTAGAGATTAGAGATGGGCGAACCCGAACAGTAAAGTTCGGCATCCGTACCAAACACCTACTGTTTAGGCACAGACACTGAACACTCAGGAAATCTGTGTTACTGTTTGGGTTCGGCCCCTCGAACACCAAGTGTTTGTCATGCTGTCATGTGCATGATAGCACGGCAAACATATCCATGGCCCCTTTCCAGCCTAAGAATACAAGCCTCCAGCTGTCTGCTTAAGCAAGGCTGGTTGTCAAAATGGGGGGGACCTCACGCTGTATTTTTAAATATTTTTATTTAAATAATAAAGAAATACAGCATGGGACCCCTCTATTCTTGATTACCAGTCTTTCTGAAGCTTACCACTGAGGAATGCAGCCCCATCTGTGAGTTTTGCCTGGCTGGTTATCAAAAATACAGGGGAACCCATGCCATTTTTGTATTAAATTATTTTTTTTACAGTGCCGGCAGATGAATACTCCCATCAGCTGCCGCCTGCTCTCGCTGTTATTAGCGGCAGCAGGTGTCAGTTGATGGGAGCAATAGTCCCATTAGCTGACACCAGTGACCGGAAGTAAACTTTATATGTTCGATCGCAGCTGCGGGCTCATGCTGTCTTTTGACCGGCGGTGATTATTTTATCACCGATCAGATGTAGTGTTTGCCACGCTGTCATGCACATGACAGTGGCAAACACTGGTTGTTCAGGCCCCACATTCAAGTGAATGGGGTCCGGGTTCAGGTTGGGGGACTGTTCTGGTACCTGAACATGAACTTTTTGTAACTGTTCGGTCGAACTTGCCGGACCCAAACATCCAGGTGTCCGTCCATCTCTATTAGGAATTGCTATGTTTGAAAAAGCTGATTGGGTGCTCATGTCATGGAATTCAACTTACCGGCAATCTCCGTTACAAGGGGATCCACCTCCTTTGTATAATTCTGATGGGTTAGCCAGTTATTATCCCAACACCAACTGTTTTCGGAGGACTGTTTAAATCGCTAATGCTGCACACATGTTTCTGATCTCATGGCTACAGGGGGGTCTCCCGTGAGTAAACTGGCACATTGGGGTACCCAAAATTTTCAAAAAAAATTTTTTTGGGTTTTTTTGCTAGATATAAACTGTTGGGTTTGCCCCCCCTTTTTTTAGATTTTGTTTCTTTTTCTGGCACATGCCCTTTTTTCCCCCATTTGTTGGGTCCCCCCTTTGGCTTTGCGGAATTTTATTGTTTTCTTCTTTTAAAATAGCCGGGGGGCTTGGGCCTTACTTGTCATTTTGTTAATCTTGGGGCCCGGGAAAATTTTTTTTCTGTTTTAAAAATTTTCCCCGCTACCAAATTTTGTTAGGGGTGCCCCCCCTTTTTCCCAGTCCCCGATCTTGTAGGGATTCCCCCCCCGCAAATGGCTTTGTTAGATCTGGGTTTTGCGGGTTTTTGGGCCGGGTCAGGTTCCCTTTATTTGGGATTAAGTTGTTCTATTGTAGGGACAGGGTTTTCCCCCCTTTTCCCCTTTTGCTTTTGAGTTCATAACAGTAATTTTTTCCCAAAAAAAAAAAAAAAAAAAAAAACTCTAAGGGAAAAAATTTTTTTGTTTTCATCTTGGGGCGGTTCGGGGTTTTTGGGGAACGCTGCGGGGTTTTTTTGGGGTGGGTGAAACCAAACCCCGGGGTGTTGTTCGGAGCAATTTTTGGGGCCCCAAAAGGGAGGGTTTCCTGGGTTTTTTTTGGGGGGAAAAACAAAATTTTTTTTCTTTTTTTAAAAAGCTTGTTGTTTTATTTTCGTTTTTGGGCCCCGTCCCCTGGTGATAATCACAGCGCATGGGTTTAATGTCATTTTGCCAAAGAAACCCCCCGGGCGGGCCTTTCTCTGGCCAGTGTTTCCCGCTTTTTGGTCATGGGTGTTTTTTTTTTTGCTTTTTGGGGGTTTTTGTATGCATGGATCGTGTTTCATCAGCCTGAACAAAGGGGTTTTTAAAGTTTGAGAAGGGGTCGGGGAAAGTGGGGAAAAAAAATTTTACTCAATTCCGTAGGGGGGGCCATCAGG
>JARQOD010000005.1:13778256-13823431 GCA_033576555.1 Oophaga sylvatica | reverse complement strand
GGGTACAGGATGATGATGCTGACACCAGGGGTACAGGATGATGACACTGACACTCGGGTACAGGATGATGACACTCACACTTGGGGTACAGATGATGACACTGACACTCGGGGTACAGGATGATGACACCGACTCTCAGGTAGAGGATGATGACACTGACACTCGGTTACAGATGATGACACTGACACTCAGGGTAGAGGATGATGACACTGACACTCGGTTACAGATGATGACACTGACACTCAGGGTAGAGGATGATGACACTGACACTCGGGTTACAGATGATGACACTGACACTCAGGGTACAGGATGATGACACTCACACTTGTACAGGATGATGACACTGACACTTGGGTAGAGGATGATGACACTGACACTCGGGTAGAGGATGATTACACTGACACTCGCGGTACAGGATGATGACACTGACATTCGGGTAGAGGATGCTGACACTGACCATTGGGGTACAGGATGATGATGCTGACACCAGGGTACAGGATGATGACACTGACACTCGGGTACAGGATGATGACACTGACACTTGGGTACAGATGATGACACTGACACTCGGCTACAGGATGATGACACCGACTCTCAGGGTAGAGGATGATGACACTGACACTCGGGTTACAGATGATGACACTGACACTCAGGGTAGAGGATAATGACACTGACACTCGGGTTACAGATGATGACACTGACACTCAGGGTAGAGGATGATGACACTGACATTTGGGGTACAGGATGATGATGCTGTCATCAGGGTACAGGATGATGACACTGACACTCGGGGTACTGGATGATAACATTGACACTTGGTACAGCATGATGACACTGACACTCGGGGTATAGGATGATGATGCTGACTCTCGGGGTACAGGATGATGATGCTGACACTCGGGTACAGTATGATGAAACTGACACTTGGGGTACAGGATGATGACGCTGACACTCGGGTACAGAATGATGACACTGACACTTGGGGTACAGGATGATGACGCTGACACTTGGGGTACAGGATGATGACGCTGACACTCGGGTACAGAATGATGACACTGACACTTGGGGTACAGGATGATGACGCTGACACTCGGGATACAGGATGATGACACTGACACTAGGGTACAGGATGATGACACTGACACTTGGGGTACAGGATGATGATGCTGACACTCGGGTACAGAATGATGACACTGACACTTGGGGTACAGGATGATTATGCTGACACTCGGAGTACATGATGATGCTGACACTGCGTACATGATGATGACACTGACACTCAGGTACAGGATGATGACACTGACACTCGGGTACAGGATCATGACACTGACACTCGGGTACAGATGATGGCACTCACACTTGGGGTAGAGAATGATGATGCTCACACTTCGGGTACAGGATGATGGCACTGACACTCGGGGTACAGATGATGACACTGATACTCAGGGTACAGGATGATGACACTGACACTCAGGGTACAGGATGATGACACTAACACTCAGGGCACAGGATGATGACACTGACACTCAGGTACAGGATGATGACACTGACACTCAGGGTACAGGATGATGACACTCACACTTGTACAGGATAATGACACTGACACTTGGGGTACAGGATGATGACACTGACACTCAGGTACAGAATGATGACATTCACACTTGTGCAGGATGATGACCCTGACACTCGGGGTACTAATGATGACACTGACACTCGGGGTACAGGATGATGACACTGCCACTCGGGGTACTGATGATGACAATGACACTTGGGTACAGGATGATGACACTGACACTCGGGTACAGGATGATGACACTCACACATGAGGTACAGGATGATGACACTGACACTCAGGTACAGGATGATGACACTCAAACTTGGGGTACAGGATGATGACAGGCCCCTGCAGGGAGATCAATACTGATGATGGTAATTGAGCAGCAGATGCTAATAATTGATGAGTTCTTTATATTGGATGCAGGATGGTTGCAGGGCAGCTGATCTTATTTGGACTATTATCGGAGATAATGAAGTATATTTTACATTAATGGGAACATCTATTATTGATCCAGCTGCTATATATGGCCTCCACCATCAAGCACAGACCACAATATGCATGAAAAATGTTCCAAATGAGATTATTTGCACAGACATTTGCTTCAATATCCAGTTTCTGGAGAAAACACATCACTTCATGGCAGATGTCGACCCCATAATTATAGCGGTATGAACGCTTCTTCCCATTGACCTGGAGACAAGTTCATGGCACAAGACATGGAAACAGGACATTGCTGTATAAAATACAAGCAATAAATTAATGGCAGTGTCCTGTATGGGAAAAAATATAAAAACATGCAAAAAGTAGTTCTTATAAAATTGAACTATTAAAATTAAATCACTACACTTTCCCCAACCTGAAAAAAGACATTAAAAAATAAGCATATTTTGTATCAGTACATTCATAAAAGTCTGATCTTTCAAAATATAAGATTATTTAAGCTATGAAAAAAATACGCTAGAATTGCTGTTTTTCAGTCTCTCCCCATAGAGAATGCAATAAAAAGAGATTAAAAGTCGTTTTTACCACAAGATAGTGTCATTACAAATGATAGTTTGGTACACATGCCCACACACAACTCCAATAGTAGAAAAGTAAAATCAAAATGATGGATGTCAGAAAAATGGCGACACTAACCAACTTTTTTCACATAGTTTTTGAAATTTTTAAAACCAATAGACAAAAAAAAAATATTTATACATTTAATATTGTCGTATTGATGAAAAAGTGTGAAAAAGATGAAAACTCCTCCTGCAATTATGTTGCCTCATTTTCCCTATGTCAATGTTTGATGCATTTGTTTAATGTGTGATTAATGCCCCTTTGAATGTAGAAATGTAGAAAAAGGGCACAAAAAAGTTAACAGCCAGCCCTGCAGATGGGAGGAGTTTTTTGGAGTTAGAAAAGAGCTACTTCCTAGTTAGAGGAATCAGAAGAGAGCTACTTCCTAGTTCGAGGAGACAGAAGAGAGCTACTTCCTAGTTCAAGGAGTCAGAAGAGAGCTACTTCCTAGTTCGAGGAGTCAGAAGAGAGCTACGTCCTAGTTCGAGGAGTCATAAGAGAGCTACTTCCTAGTTCGAGGAGTCATAAGAGAGCTACTTTCTAGTTAGAGGAGTCATAAGAGAGCTACTTCCTAGTTCGAGGAGTCAGAAGAGAGCTACTTCCTAGTTCGAGGAGTCACAAGAGAGCTACTTCCTAGTTCGAGGAGTCAGAAGAGAGCTACTTCCTAGTTCGAGGAGTCAGAAGAGAGCTACTTCCTAGTTCGAGGAGTCAAAGAGAGCTACGTCCTAGTTCGAGGAGTCATAAGAGAGCTACTTCCTAGTTCGAGGAGTCAGAAGAGAGCTACTTTCTAGTTCGAGGAGTCAGAAGAGAGCTACTTTCTAGTTCGAGAGTCATAAGAGAGCTACTTCCTAGTTCGAGGAGTCAGAAGAGAGCTACTTCCTAGTTCGAGGAGTCAGAAGAGAGTTACTTCCTAGTTCGAGGAGTCAGAAGAGAGCTACTTCCTAGTTCGAGGAGTCAGAAGAGATCTACTTCCTAGTTCGAGGAGTCAGTAGAGAGCTACTTCCTAGTTCGAGGAGTCAGAAGAGAGCTACTTCCTAGTTCGAGGAGTCAGAAGAGAGCTACTTCCTAGTTCGAGGAGTCAGAAGAGAGCTACTCCTAGTTCGAGGAGTCATAAGAGAGCTACTTCCTAGTTCGAGGAGTCAGAAGAGAGCTACTTTCTAGTTAGAGGAGTCATAAAAGAGCTACTTCCTAGTTCGAGGAGTCAGAAGAGAGCTACTTCCTAGTTTGAGGAGTCAGAAGAGAGCTACTTCCTAGTTCGAGGAGTCAGAAGAGAGCTACTTCCTAGTTCGAGGAGTCAGAAGAGAGCTACTTCCTAGTTCGAGGAGTCAGAAGAGAGCTACGTCCTAGTTCGAGGAGTCATAAGAGAGCTACTTCCTAGTTCGAGGAGTCAGAAGAGAGCTACTTTCTAGTTAGAGGAGTCATAAGAGAGCTACTTCCTAGTTCGAGGAGTCAGAAGAGAGCTACTTCCTAGTTCGAGGAGTCAGAAGAGAGCTACGTCCTAGTTCGAGGAGTCATAAGAGAGCTGCTTCCTAGTTCGAGGAGTCAGTAAGAGAGCTGCTTCCTAGTTCGAGGAGTCAGAAGAGAGCTACTTTCTAGTTCGAGGAGTCAGAAGAGAGCTACTTCCTAGTTCGAGGAGTCAGAAGAGAGCTACTTCCTAGTTCGAGGAGTCAGAAGAGAGCTACATCCTAGTTCGAGGAGTCATAAGAGAGCTGCTTCCTAGTTCGAGGAGTCAGTAGAGAGCTGCTTCCTAGTTAAGGAGTCAGAAGAGAGCTACTTTCTAGTTAGAGGAGTCATAAGAGAGCTACTTCCTAGTTCGAGGAGTCAGAAGAGAGCTACTTCCTAGTTCGAGGAGTCAGAAGAGAGCTACGTCCTAGTTCGAGGAGTCAGAAGAGAGCTACTTCCTAGTTCGAGGAGTCAGAAGAGAGCTACTTCCTAGTTCGAGGAGTCATAAGAGAGCTGCTTCCTAGTTCGAGGAGTCAGTAGAGAGCTGCTTCCTAGTTCAAGGAGTCAGAAGAGAGCTACTTCCTAGTTCGAGGAGTCAGAAGAGAGCTACTTCCTAGTTCAAGGAGTCAGAAGAGAGCTACTTCCTAGTTCGAGGAGTCAGAAGAGAGCTACGTCCTAGTTCGAGGAGTCAGAAGAGAGCTACTTCCTAGTTAGAGGAGTCATAAGAGAGCTACTTCCTAGTTCGAGGAGTCAGAAGAGAGCTACGTCCTAGTTCGAGGAGTCAGCAACCACATACTGGGTGTGTGTGCAAGGAGAGATTTTCGAGTTAGGAAACTGTCCTGATAAAATGGTAGTCTGGATCTTAATATTTACAAGTGGTAAAAAACTGAAAATTATTATTTATTTAATTTCAACATTAAGTGGTCACATTTACTGGAATCAAAAGCTGTTCAATCAAAAACATCTTAACGGACAAGTTACATATTCATATTGGACCCTTTCCTTGATATCACCTTTACCATTTTTGCATTCATTGAACTTGTGAATTTTTGGAGAGTTTCTGCTTTCTTTTCAGGATGATAGAATCACCTTCCCGAGCTGCTCTTTTGATGTGAACGGCCTCCCACCCTCATATACTGTATCTCTTGCTTGAGGACACTCCAGAGATTCTCACTAGAGATGAGATCAGGGGATGATGGTGTCCATGGCAAGAGTTTCTACCTTTTTATGTCCATAGCAGCTAATAATGCATTGTCGGCAGTAGATAAGATGCGCACTCAGCGGTTGTAGGGGTGCTGGCCGGACTGTAAAGTTACAATTATCAAGTAGAAAGTAGTGTTGAGCGATACGATACTGCAAATATCGGGTATCGGCCGATATTGGCTGTATCGGGCTTTCGATTCCGAGTACCGATATTTTCGTCATATCGGATACCGGAATCGGATTTGTCACTGTCACTGTGAGTGTCCGTCGGTCGGGTCTGTCAGGAGTCAGCGGCACTTACCTGGCAGAAGATCTCCGGCGGTCATGGGCTGGACTGCTTCATGGCCGCCATCATCTTTCCCCGGCGGTCACATGCAGTTTCTCGCGATAACTGCAGTGACTGCTGGGTAATCCCGGCCGTAAAGCAGTCAGTCCGATGACGTCACCGCCGCGGGAAGCAGGTAATCAGCTGTGCTGCGTTGCGATGACAGGCTCTGCCTGTCATTGCGATGTAGCAGAGCTGGATCGTCGTGGGACTGTCGTTACTATGGACTGCGTCGGACAGGTGGTATACTGTTGGTTTTGTTTTTTTTCTTTTTTTACAGGAGATCGATGGCGTCGCAGGAATGAGTGTATAATAAAAGAAATGAAAACTGTGTTGTCTCTTTTATTTCATTAAAAGACTTTTTTCTTGCTTTGTCTTTTTTTTATACATTTAATAACTTTGGGATTAATAATGGATCGGTGTCTTATTGACGCCTCTCCATTATTAACCGGGCTTATTGTCACCGTGCAATCAACGGTGACATTAACCCCTTATTACCCCACTTGCCACCGCTACAGGGCAGTGGGAAGAGCCGGGTAAAGTGCCACAATTGGCACATCTTTTGATGCGCCAAATGTGGGGCTGCTGTAGCCTGGTATTATCAGGCTGTTGAGGGCCAAAATCCATGGGCCTTGACAGTCTTTTAATACCAGGCCGCAGCAGTCTGCATTTTACTTGGCTGGTTAACAAAAATAGGGGGACCCCTACGCCGTTTTTTTTTCGAGGGGATCCCCTATTTTTGTTAACCAGCCAAGCTAAGCAGACTGCTGTGGCCTGGTATTATCAGGCTGGCAAGGTCCATGGATATTGGATCCTTACCAGCCTGAAAAACCAGGCCTCAGCGGTCTGCTTCATCTGGCTGGTTAACAAAAATAGGGGGGACCCCACGCCAATTTTTTTTGAGGGGATCCCCTATTTTTGTTAATCAGCCAAGATATGCAGACTGCTGTGGCCTGGTATTATCAGGCTGGCAAGGTCCATGGATCTTGGCTCCTTAACAGCCTGAAAATCCAGGCCTCAGCGGTCTGCTTCATCTGGCTGGTTAACAAAATAGGGGGGACCCCACGCCAATTTTTTTCGAGGGGATCCCCTATTTTTGTTAATCAGCCAAAATATGCAGACTGCTGTGGCCTGGTATTATCAGGCTGGCAAGGTCCATGGATCTTGGCTCCTTAACAGCCTGAAAATCCAAGCCTCAGCGGTGTGCTTCATCAGGCTGGTTAACAAAAATAGGGGGACCCGACGCCATTTTTTATTCGAAGGGAACCCCTATTTTTGTTAATCAGTTCCCTCTGACGTCACTGATTGTGTCCCTGGCTGACCTGAAGTGAAAGTGGAAAGCAATCAATTAAGCTTTCCACTTCCTCTTCTGTCAGCCAGGAGAGGAACTCATTCATTTGGGGGTTTACTGTGAGGCTGCAGCATTAGCTGTGGTCCCTGCAGTAAACATTAACCCTTTCTGAAGGATTACACCGTGGGACCTGACTGTGCATGGGATAGGTAAGAATAATTTTGCTTTTTTATTTTATTTTTATTACAGGAAATGGTTTTTGCAGTAAAATAAAAGATGGTCAAAAACATGTGTCTTTATTTCATTAAAATGATTTTTAATTAAAGTGTGTGTGTTTTATTTTTATTTCATGCAATAGGATTAATAATTGATAGTTGTCTAATTGACAGCTCTCAATTATTAACCTGGCTTAAGGTCACCTTTCAATTGCAATGTGGCTTTAACCCCATATTAACCCATTCGCCACCGCTACAGGGCAATGGGAATAGACGGGCAAAGTGCCAGAAAGGGCGAATCTAATTATAGATTTGTCTTTTCTGGGGTGTCTGGGGGCAGATGTTAGTAGCCAGGGGGGCCAAAAATAATGGTCCCTCTCTGGGCTATTATCTGCCCCCATTCGCTGGCTTTGTCTGTCTGGTTGCGAAAATAGGGCGGGAGCCCACGCATTTTTTTTAAACAATTTTACACCTCATATATAATATATATATATATATATATACATGTCATTGAATTTGTGACACATATATATATATATTTATATTTATAGTTCATACACTTCTACATAGTATAATAGCCGCTAATTCAATTGACGGCTTTTGTGAAAATGCAGAACCCGACATGAAATGACACTTGGTGTACATAGGGTTAACCATGTCTTTTCATGTCCTTTGCTATCTGATTTGCACAAACAATTACATCAGTCTATGTGTGCAAAATTTCACACCTGTAGGGGTTAATTAAAGGTGTAAATTCGTAGCAAAAAAGTCCGTTTTTTTTACAACGAATTTACACCTTTAATTAACCCCTACAGGTGTGAAATTTTGCACACATAGACTGATGTAATTGTTTGTGCAAATCAGATTGCAAACGACATGAAAAGACATGGTTAACCCTATGTACACCAAGTGTCATTTCATGTCGGGTGCTTCTGTCTTTTCACAGAAGCCGGCTTTACCCGGCAATTGAATCAGAGGATATTTTACTATGTAGAAGTGTATAAACTATACATATATGTATATATATATGTCACAATGACATGTATATATATATATATATAATGTATTCTATGTGTGTATATTTAGTGTTTACAAGGAAATAAAGGTTTTTTTTAGTTGCGATATTTTGTTCCCATAGACTTACATGGGACTTCCGGTATCGGAATCGGATATCGCCGATATTTAGTGATATCGGCGATACCATTCCGATCCGATATTTTTAGATATCGAGCAGTATCGCTCAACACTAGTAGAAAGTAATCAGCCGCACTCGCAGAAATTTTGCAAAAAATGTCTGTCTTTATTTTTACCTTTACATGCATAGTCAGTAATAACAGTGTTCAATATTATAGTAGATGATGGATAAACCGATAAATTAAGTGACGTTTCGACCCAGCCTGAGTTTTTCTCAAACCACACTAAAAAAGAAATATATACAAAATTATTGTGCTATGCAAATATATGTGGTCATATCATAGACACGAAAAAAATACAAAAATCATGAGAAATAAGGCTATATCACCTAAATATTTAGAAATAACAGATAATAAACAATAAGAAATAAAATAAAAGAATAATCGAGAACAAATAATCTGGTATTAGAATAATGAACAATCTTTAAAGGGAAACTGTCACCACTTTTTTGGGATATCATGTAAAAATATCATTCAATTTAGTGTCACCTCTGCATCATACAAGTACTTTTGATATCCCTTGACTCCACACCAATGATACATAAATACCGTTTTTATTCCTCCCGCGGTGTATGTAAATATGCTTGGTCTGGTCCTATGGGTGGGGCTTATTGTCCATCTCCAACCCCCCCTCGGTACGGGCCGATCATATTTACATACACCGCGGGAGGAAAAAAAACGGTATTTATGAATCATTGGTGTGGAGTCAAGGGATATCAAAAGTACTTGTATAATGCAGAGGTACATACACTATTTTGAATGATATTTTTACATGATATCCAAAAAAAGTGGTGACAGATTCCCTTTACCAGTGCATTAGCGTAAGGCAATGGCTATTGTATCAAAATGAGCTTTTAAATAAGAAAGAACCAGAGATGAGATAAGGAAAACTACTGACCATGAAGAAGGGCATCCAGGAAATCAGCTGTGCTATCTGTGGTAATATGGCATCATTGGTGTCAGTGGTTCTTTAAATATGCTTTTGGGGCAGTACTTCCGGTGTCTGAGTGTCGGAAGTGACCTGTGTATAGATGCCAGAGCGAGGTTTGGCACACAGGACATATTGCGCATGTGCACTACCATCTCAGAGCAGGGGAAAAGGGTAGCGCTTAGGAACAGAGGATATCATGTATGATAAGGAAAAGAGAACGGAGGGCCCCATCAAGGGATAATATCAAGTGGGATCAACCTGAAGCATGTGAGCAACTACTGGACAATTTACAGAAAAAAAGAGAAACATGCTATCGAACAGGGACCACAAAAAAATAATCAATATTTTATTAGAGTATACAAAAAGACAAAAAATGCATTAAAAACATTTAAAAATCCATGGAGTGCCCACCAAAGAGTGGGATCCCGCTCTGCGGACCTAAATGCACAAATAAACATGCATGTGGTGTACACCTGTCCCTGACGAAGCCACTTTTGTGGCAACACGCATTGGGCTCATATGTCCTCCGGACCTTCTAGCACACAATCTGGTCATGCTCAATAGGTATTGTGTGGACCACAAAGACTCCTTTATTGAATCTAAATTAACCATACTTACTGAACGCCTAATCCCGATGCCTTCGTCTCCTGCAAACAATAAAAAAATAATAAACCAAAATATAATGCTATCCTGTCTGACGTAGTCCATTTAATACAGAGTGTCCCACGGCAATCTCACGTATAGAACAGTCACATCAGGAGATGTGACTGCTCTACCTGGCCTCCAGTGATACACTGACAGGAGGTGATTGCTTACGTAGTGTGTCACTGCGCTGCCGTGAGAGTTCACCAGAGTTCATTAGCTCCAGTGATTTCACTTATGGCACTAAGGCCGGGATCACACATGCGAGAAACACGGCCGAGTCTCGCATGTGAATTCCCAGCACTGGCGCCGGCACTCGGGAGCGGAGTGTGCGGCTGCATGTATTTCTATGCAGCCGCTAGCTCCGTTCCCGAGTGCCGGTGCCAGTGCTGGGAATTCACATGTGAGACTCGCATCTGTGATCCTGGCCTGTTATGATTTGGTAGCCGAGGAGGACAGTAGTAAAAATAGGCTAGGCATCCAGACACCCAGAGAGGTTGGCAACTAGCGGATTGCAGACCCCTAAACTGACAGCACATCTAGAAGTAGCCGTGGGACGTACCTACAGTGCACTAGACGCCTCAACACAGCCGGAGAGTTAACTAAGCCTAAAGAGAGAAAGGGGAAAGCTAACTGCCCCGGAGTAGACCCCCAAAGGAATAGGTAGACCCCAAACATATTGGCGGTGAGACAAGATGAAATACAAACACAGGCAGAAAATAGAGCAAGGAAATGCTGGGGCCCAAACTGTCTAGATAGAACAGGACAGGAAAGAATACTGTCTGCAATGCAGCAAAAACTCTAAGAAAAATTCCAACATGTCTGATATGCAAAAATACTGAGACCACACGATCTCTCCCCCGCTAGATCGGAACTCTGGTGTGAACTGGTAGCAAATCAGCAAATACTGAAACCACAGGGAACTGAAAATACATAAACAGTGGCAAATGAGAAACAGAGTCCCCCGCAGGGCAACCTGGCTGCACTAACTCCAGAAGGGCAGGAAACTGAGAAAGACAAAAGGAAAAACAAATGCCACAAAAATGAACAGCAAATAACTTATCTGAAAGTTTCAGGACAAAGCAGGAAGCAAGCTGACTTCCAAAAGGGACCAGGAAGAAGCAAATCACCGGAAAGGATTATGGGAAGGTTGCTCAGTTATATCTCCCCAGTCAGTAACACCTGATTGCCAATAATCACCACCAGGGGATAGACTTCTGTTAGCCAAAGCAGCTTCATAACTATCAGTAGCCACCAGGGGAGCCCAAACTCAGAAGTCAGATTCAGAGTGTTCACAACACCGGCCTATACGTGAGAATTTTCTCATGCAGCGGTGCCGTAAGTGAGAGCACTGGAACTGATCAGCTGATATACTCCGGTGAACTCTCACGGCAGTTCAGTGATACACTGCTGGAGCGATTACCTTATTTCAGTGTATCGATGATGGTCGGGAGACATCGACATGGGACACTTGGTATTATGTGCACTACGGTGGACAGGGAGTATATGTTGGTGTTACCGCCGCTACTGTTGCCCGGTCCCCTGCTGCTGCCTCTGCTGTCTGGTTCCCTGCAGCTGCTGCCACCGCTGCCCGGTCCCCAGCTGTGGCCCAGTTCCCCACTGCTGCCGCTCGTTCCTCCACCGCTGCACCAGTGTCCCGACGTGCTGTTCCTGCATAGTCCCACCACGCTTCTCCCCGGCTGCTCTGCGGCGAGTTCCTGGCACCTGCGCATGTGCCCTGGGTCGCTAAGAGCGTGGCTGTGCGCATCGCCAGTTTGTTATGGTCACCAGGTGCCCTGACCTGGAAGTCCCGTTCTGCCTATCAGGAAAAAGGTTGGGGTATTTTAGGCTGCCTCCTCTTAGTGGAGGCACCTGATTATTATATAAGTTTGCCGCTTAGGCCTCTTTCACACTTCAGTCTTTTGGCGTCAGTTAAAATCAGCCAAAGTGTGAAAATAGCGGATCCGCCAGAAAAGGTGAAAAACGGATGCAAACGGATCCATTTTTTGACGGATCCACCATGAACTTTTCAACCTGGAAAATGCAGGTACGCATGTCTGGCACAGAGGAGAGAGAGAGAGACCCCGGACAGTGTTCTGGGTATTTTGAATGGATTTTCTATGGGAGCAACGGATCCGCTAGTGGATGGTCGTCCGTTAGATCCGTTTTTTGACGGATCCGCCATAATCCGCCATTTTGACACACACAAAAAACGTTACATTGAACGTTTTCAAAAAATGGCAGACGCCAAATTTATGGCGGATCCGTCAAAAAACGGATCTAACAGACGACCATCCGTCAAAATCCGCCACTAATGCAAGTCAATGGGAAAAAAGCGGATCCGCCAAAAAAAATGGCGGATCCGTTTTTTTCCCACTTTGGCGGATTTTGACTGACGTCGCACGACTGAAGTGTGAAAGAGGCCTTAGTAACTCAGGCCTGTTCTTGTCCCTCTGTGCGCTACGCTGCCCAGCATTTACCTTTTACTTCTAATCCTGCTTCTCTCCTTAGTACCTTCCACTGGAGTCCTGTCACAGTGTGTCCCGCTATCATCCGTCCTTATTCCAGTCCATCCTTCCTGGGGCCACGTACCTGATTCCTGTATCCCTATTGTCGTCCTTCTTCCTACGGTTCCTCCTCATCTCATTCCCCACTTACCTCCTGAGCCGCCCCTCTTGGTACTCTTGGTATTAGCTGCTGTGGCATTAGAGACCTCTGAGCTTACCCCTATTGGTCTCTGTATAAGGGTCGGTACTCACCAGGTCAGCTCGCCCAGGGGTAGGTCGGTTCCACTGTCCAGAGGGTCCACTTTTATTTGCTTGCTTCTCCGAGGCATCACAGAATAATCAGGCCATGGACCCCGCCGGTGCCTCGTGCTCCGCTCAGAATAAGCTGACACATTTGCGTGACAATCAACAGCGCATCATGACCTTTATGCAATCAATGGAGTCTCGTCTGACTTTGTTGCAGGCCTCAGATTCGGTTAATGCAACTCAACTTCCTAGCCTCCAACAGGAGCTTACTGAACAGTGGGATATGCAAGCTCGCCTGCTGAGCTACATGGCCTCTGTGGACAACCGTCTGTATAATCTGCAGTCCGCAGCTCTGTTCAGGTAGCACCCCGTGACTCTGGTTCTATCCCCCTGACTTACCCTCCACCTCATGTTGGCAAGCTACCCAGGTATAGCGGTGATCCCAAACTTTGCAGAGGATTCTTGAACCAGTGACGCCTTCACATTGAACTCCTTCCTCTGCAATATCCCACCGACCAAGCAAAAGTGGCCTTTGTAGTTTCCCACTTGGAGGGGGAGGCCTTGGCTTGGGTAAATCCTCTGTGGGAATGTGACAACCCCATAGTCTCTCAATTGATTTTCAGTTGATCTTTCTGGAGACCTTTTGTAGGGTCTTCGATGAGCCTGGACGGTTAGCCTCCATGAGTCCCTTTTTAACTTTCACCAGGGTTCCCTTTCGGTTGGCCAATATGCCATCCACTTCCGCACCTTATCATCTGAGCTGGGATGGAATAATGAGATTCTGGTTGGCGCCTTTTGGCGTGGACTGTCAGGCAGAATAAAGGATGAGCTTGCAGGACGAGATACTCCAACTTCCCTGGAGGATATAATCTCCAATGCCACGTGCATAGACCTACGTTTCCAGGAATGCTCCCGCGAGTCTGCTAGAGAGACAAGATCCATATTATGGACCCCTCTAAAATCATCACTGTGGCTCCCTTAAGTCTGACCATCCCTCCACCTGGTAAGACATTCGTAGCGGAGGGCGACAGCAGGAGAGTGTTACTCTGGGAACACTCATCAAAATTGTCTTTTCACGCCTGGATAAAGAAGACATTTCTCCTCATCGCTTGCTACTATTGGTGGCCCACCCTGCACCAAGATATCAAAGATTTTGTTGCCTCATGTCCATCCTGTGCCAGAAACAAGGTTCCTAGACAATTACCTTATGGAGTCCTGCTTCCTCTTCCAATACCATCAGCTCCTTGGCAGCATATTGCTATGGACTTCATTACTGACCTACCATGTTCCTCTGGCTGTACCATTATTTTTGTGGTTGTGGATCGGTTTTCTAAGATGGCTCGCTTTGTTCCTTTGTCTGGCCTGCCCTCAGCTCCTAAATTGGCGAAGATTTTTATTGGTCCACCTTCAGACTTCACAGATTTCCTAGGCACATCGTATCCAACAGGGGGGTTTAATTTACGTCCCGCTTCTGGAGGGCTCTTTGCAAACTTATGAATGTACCCTTGGACTTCCCCTCTGCTTACCACCCCCAGACCAAGGGTCAGGTAGAGTGAACTAATCAGGACTTAGCTTCCTATCTCCGGCACTTTACTAATGTTCATCAAGATGATTGGGTCTGTCTGCTTCCTTGAGCAGAATTTCCTTACAACAATGAAACAGTAAAGATGTATATCTTTGTACCTTGTTAGCCAGTAGATAGAAAAATATTTAGAGTTGAGAGTCCTCAGTGGTTGATACCTTTTAATGGCTAACTGAAAAGATGGTAACAAATTGCAAGCTTTCAAGACTACTCAGGTCTCTTCAGGTTTAGCCTGATGAAGAGACCTGAGCAGTCTCGAAAGCTTGCAATTTGTTACCATCTTTTCAGTTAGCCATTAAAAGGTATCAACCACTGAGGACTCTCAACTCTAAATATTTTTCTTACAATAATGATTCAAGCGAGTCCTCTGCCAAGACACCTTTCTTCATCGTCTTTGGACAACATCCGGAGATGCCTCTTCCAGTTTCTCTAGCCTTGGGGGTACCAGCAGCCGACTCTCTGTCCCTGGAATTCTCTAACATTTGGGAAGATGTCAAGGGGGCGCTTGACAGAGTGTGTGGTTAAATGAAAAGGCACGCTGATAAGAGGTGCATGGATTCCCCTCCTTTAATTCCCGGCGATAAGGTTTGGCTTTCCTCCAAATACATCAGACTCAAGATGCCATCTTACAAATTAGGTCCACTGTTATGAATGTGCTAGAGATGGTTTCTGAGCAGAGGCTCCCTCTAGTGGTTACAGACAGTACTGAGCCTTTCAGCGAGGAATGACAATCTGGGATCGCTGACTGGTCTGATATAAGGGAGGTACCCTCCCATGATGGTTGCCGGTGATCAATTGTTCTTGTCTCAATTGTGGTTCCTGGTTCATTTGGAAGTTTGCTGAGTCTTGCCTGCATCTTCTGCTATCAGATAAGATATTTTCTGCTTTTATTTTTGTGCTTGCTTTTTGCATTGTTCCCAGCACTTCTGTGGAGGTCAGCCAGGTCCCTTCCGGGGCTTGTGCTCCTCTCAGTTTATCTGAAGCCACTGTTATTTGTTCATTTGCTTTTTCTTGTTTTTTCAGTGGCTGCGGCTTAGTTTTGTTAAACCAGAGATCTGATTTTAGGTGGTAGAGATCGTGTGATCTCAGGTGTTTTTGCAATCAGAAGAGTTGGTATTTTTTAGGGTTTTTTTTGGATTGCAGTGAGTATCCTTTCCTGTACTTTTCTGTCTAGACAGATTGGGCCCCAGCGTTTGTTTATTCTATTTTCTGTCTGTGTCCGTACTTTCTTCTTGTCTAACCGCCATTACATGTTTGGGGGCTTCCTATTTTCTTTGGAGATCTGCTCCGGGCAGATAGCTTTCATCTTTCTGCCTTTAGGTGTAGTTATCTCTCAGGCTGTGACGAGGCGTCTAGGATCAACGTAGGAACGCTCCACGGCTACCTCTAGTTGTGTGGTTAGTTCAGGGTACTGCAATCCAATAGGTTCCAGCCTCTCTGGTGTATTGCTGTTTTTGCTTATTCTCCTCAGCTACCAAAACACAACAGTATCACTGGACCAAAGTGAAAATTATATGGTACTCACAGAAGGGAAAAATAGTGTGGAAAGAAAAAAAAAAGTTGTCAGAGATTTTTTTTTCTCTGTTTGTTGCATATTTTCCCTCTTTTTCTCTGGGTGCTGAGGAGGATTTTTTTTTCTCTCTCTCAATGGAGTTTGCACAGTTGTCTGGCTGTGTGGATCAGCTTGCCACTGAGGTTCGGGTATTGCTACCTATCTTGCTGGGTTGCCGATTGTGGAACCTAGGATTCCCATGCCAGATTTGTTTTTGGGGGATCGGGCTAAATTTCTGAATTTCAAAAATAACCGTAAGTTGTTTTTTGCCTTAAAGCCTAAGTCCTCAGGGAACGCAGCACAGCAGGTTCAAATTGTCATCTCTCTCCTGCGCGGCGACCCTCAGGATTGGGCTTTTTCCCTGACACCTGGGGATCCTGTTTTGAATGATATTGATGCAATTTTTCTGGCTCTGGGGTTATTGTACGATGAACCTAATGTCACTGATCAAGCTGAAAAAAACCTTGTTGGCATTAAATCAGGGTCTTGAAGACGCTGAGTTGTACTGTCAGAAATTCCTAAGTGGGCAGTCCTGACCAAATGGAATGATGATGCTTTGGCAGCCCTTTTTCGGAAGGGGCTGTCAGAGGATGTAAAGGATGTTATGGTGGGATTCCCTGCTCCCTCTGGTCTCAATGATTCTATGTCATTGGCTATTCAAATTGACAGACGTTTGCGTGAGCGCAGAGGTATGCGTGAGATAGTGTTGTCTTGTGAGACAGCTTCTGAGCCCATGCAGTGTGATAGAGTGACTTCTGGGGCACAGCGACAAGAGTTTTGAAAGCGTAATGGGTTATGTTTCTACTGTGGTGACGCCTCTCAGGCTATTTCAGTCTGCCCTAAGCGGGGAAGACGTTTTGCACGCTCAGTTGTTTTGGGTAGTGTTCAGACTAAATTTCTGTTGACTGTTACCCTGATTTGCTCCCTGTCCACATTTTCTGCTCAGGCTTTTGTTGATTCAGGAGCAGCTATTAACCTGATGGATTTTGACTTTGCCAAACATTGTGGGATTCCTATGATACCCCTGCGGAAGTCTATTCCTCTACTGGGCATTGATTCTACCCCTTTGGCGGAGAATAAACCCCAGTTTTCTACTCAGGTGATAATGAGGGTTGAACCAGATCATCAGGAGAGTTGCAAATTTCTGGTGCTGTATAATCTGCATGACGTTATTGTACTAGGTTTTCCTTGGTTACAGTCTCATAATCCTGTTTTGGATTGGAAATCTGTTTCTGTGACCAGTTGGGGCTGCCAATGTGTTAATGCCGACACTCCTGTTTTTTCTGCCTCTCCCCAGTCTCAGGATGTTCCTGACTTTTTGACTGATTTTTCGGATGTATTTAGTGAAAGTAAATCTGCATCCTTGCCCCCTCACAGAAGCTATGATTGCGCTATTGAATTAGTGTCTGGTGGTAAATTTCCTAAAGGTCGCCTTTTTAACTTGTCTGTACCTGAACACGATGCTATGCGATCTTATATCAAGGAGTCATTGGAGAAGGGTCATATCAGACCATCCTCTTCACCCTTTGGTGCCGGTTTTTTCTTTGTGGCCAAAAAGGATGGTTCATTGAGGCCGTGTATTGATTATCGTCTCTTGAATAAGATCACTGTGAAGTATCAATATCCGTTACCCTTGATTTCTGACCTGTTTTCCAGGGTGAAAAGTGCTAGTTGGTTTACCAAGCTTGACCTCAGGGGGCGTATAACCTTATTCGCATTAAGCACGGGGATGAATGGAAGACGGCGTTTAATACCCCAGAGGGGCATTTTGAGTACCTAGTGATGCCCTTTGGGCTCACTAATGCTCCTTCCGTCTTCCAATCCTTCATGAATGATATTTTCAGGGATTTTGTGGATAAATTTCTGATTGATTATTTGGATGATATCTTGACTTTTTCCAATGACTGGGACTCTCATGTGAAACATGTTCGGACTGTGTTCCAGATTTTGAGAGAGAATGCACTGTATTTGAAGGGATCAAAGTGTCTTTTTGGCGTACAGAAGGTCTCATTTCTGGGATTCATTTTGTCTCCGTCTGTTATTGAAATGGACCCGGTCAAGGTTCAGGCCATCTGTGATTGGATCCAACCTACTTAATTAAAGGCTCTTCAGAGATTTTTGGGTTTTGCCAATTTTTATCGTAAATTTATTGGTAATTTCTCCGGTATTGTTAAACCATTGACTGATTTGACCAAAAAGGGTTCTGATGTGGTGAATTGGCCTCCTGAGGCAGTCTGTGTTTCAGGAACTTAAGCAGAGATTCACTTCTGCTCCTGTTCTACGGCAGCCTGATGTTTCTCTACCGTTTCAGGTGGAGGTTGATGCCTCTGAAATTGGGGCAGGTGCCATTTTGTCCCAAAGAGATCCAGAGACCTCTAAGAGTAACCCTTGTGCCTTTTTCTCTCGAAAATTTTCTCCAACTGAACGTAATTATGACGTGGGTAATCTGGAGTTATTGGCCATGAAGTGGGCCTTTGAAGAGTGGAGACATTGGCTGGAAGGAGCCAAACATCAGGTGGTGGTCCTCACGGACCATAAGAATCTGGTTTATCACGAATCAGCCAAGCGACTTAATCCAGACAGGCCAGATGGGCCTTGTTTTTCACACGTTTTAATTTTGTGGTTTCTTTTCTTCCTGGCAATAAGAATGTTAAGGCGGATGCCCTCTCGAGGAGTTTCTTTGCGGACTCTCCTGAGTTATCTGATCCTACTGTTATTTTGAAAGAGGGAGAAGTTCTTTCCGCCATCTCGCCCAATTTGAGACTGGCTCTGGAAGGGTGTCAGGAGGATAAACCTGAGTGCTGCCCTATTGGGAAATTGTATGTCCCAGACCAGTGCAAGAAGAGTGTGATGTCTGAGATTCATTGTTCCACGTTGGCTGGTCATCCCGGGATTTTTGGTACCAGAGACTTGGTGAGTCGGTCCTTTTGGTGGCCTACTTTGTCTCGTGACGTCAGGGAATTTGTGCAGTCCTGCGGGACTTGCTATCGCTCCAAGCCTTGCTCTCGCTCTAGTGGTTTGTTAATGCCATTACCTGTGCCCAAGAGGCCATGGACCCATATCTCTATGGATTTTATTTCCGACCTCCCTATTTCTCAGAGAATGACCGTTATCTGGGTAATCTGTGATAGGTTTTCCAAGATGATATATCTTGTGCCATTACCTAAGTTACCTTCCTCCTCCGAATTGGTGCCTTTGTTCTTTCAGCACGTGGTTCGGTTACATGGCATTCCGGAGAACATTGTGTCTGACAGAGGAGTCCAGTTTGTTTCCAGATTTTGGAGGACATTTTGTTCTAAACTTGGTGTTCAATTATCTTTCTCCTCTGCTTTTCATCCTCAGACCAATGGACAAACCGAGAGAACAAACCAGACCTTGGAGACTTATTTGAGATGTTTTGTGTCTGCTGATCAAGATGACTGGGTCTCTTTTTTGCCTTTGGCTGAGCTTGCTCTTAATAATAGAGCTAGCTCTGCCACCTTGATGTCTCCATTTTTCTGCAATTTTGGGTTTCACCCTCGATTTTCTTCGGGACATGCGGAGGCTTCTGTCTGTCCGGGTGTTGACTCTGTTGTGGAGCGAATGCAGCAGATTTGGGACCAGGTAGTGGAGAGGTTGTCTCTCTCTCAGGAGAAGGCCCAACGGTTTGCCAACCGGCATAGGACTGATGGTCCTCGGTTTAAAGTGGGGGACTTGGTTTGGTTGTCCTCAAGAAATATCCCTATGAGGGTTGCATCTCCAAAGTTTAAGCCTAGGTTCATTGGACCTTATAAGATCATGGAGATTCTTAATCCTGTTTCCTTCCGTTTGCTTCTTCCAGGGACATTTAAGATCCATAACGTGTTCCACAAGTCCTTATTGAAGAGGTTTGTCGAGCCAGTGGTTTCTATGGCTGCGCCTCCTGACCCTGTTTTGGTTGAGGGCAATCTGGAGTATGTGGTTGAGAAAATATTGGATTCTCATTTTTCTAGACATAAACTCCAGTATTTGGTTAAGTGGAGAGGTTATGGTCAGGAGGACAATTCTTGGGTGTTTGCTTCGGACATCCATGCTAGGAGACTGATCCAAGCCTATCACTGAGCACATCCTGATCGGCCTGGTTGCACAAATGAGGGTTCGTTGACCCCTCCTCAAGGGGGGGGTACAGTTATGAATGTGCTAGAGATGGTTTCTGAGCAGAGGCTCCCTCTGGTGGTTACAGACAGTACTGAGCCTTTCAGCGAGGAATGACAATCTGGGATCGCTGACTGGTCTGATATAAGGGAGGTTCCCTCCCATGATGGTTGCCGGTGATCAATTGTTCTTGTCTCAATTGTGGTTCCTGGTTCATTTGGAAGTTTGCTGAGTCTTGCCTGCATCTTCTGCTATCAGATAAGATATTTTCTGCTTTTATTTTTGTGCTTGCCTTTTGCATTGTTCCCTGCACTTCTGTGGAGGTCAGCCAGGTCCCCTCCGGGGGCTTGTGCTCCTCTCAGTTTATCTGAAGCCACTGTTATTTGTTCATTTGCTTTTTCCTCTTTTTTCAGTGGCTGCGGCTTAGTTTTGTTACACCAGAGATCTGATTTTAGGTGGTAGAGATCATGTGATCTCAGGTGTTTTTGCAATCAGAAGAGTTGGTATTTTTTAGGGTTTTTTTGGATTGCAGTGAGTATCCTTTCCTGTACTTTTCTGTCTAGACAGATTGGGCCCCAGCGTTTGCTCATTCTATTTTCTGTTTGTGTACGTGTTTCTTCTTGTTTAACCGCCAATTACATGTTTGGGGGCTTCCTATTTTCTTTGGGGATCTGCTCCGGGGCAGATAGCTTTCATCTTTCTGCCTTTAGGTGTAGTTATCTCTCAGGCTGTGACGAGGCGTCTAGGATCAACGTAGGAACGCCCCACGGCTACCTCTAGTTGTGTGGTTAGTTCAGGGTACTGCAATCCAATAGGTTCCAGCCTCTCTGGTGTATTGCCGTTTTTGCTTATTCTCCTCAGCTACCAAAACACAACAGTCCACGCTACATTGGTCCCTTCAAGATCCTAAAGCAAATCAACAATGTTGCCTACAAGTTGAGATTGCTTACCCCGCTCTGTATTCCCAACACCTTTCATGTGTCTCTTCTTAAACCCGCAATTTTTAATCGCTTCCATCCCTCATCCGGTGCTACTCCCCAACTTGTTTGTGCCGAGAACGTTTTTTGAGGTGAAAGATATTCTAGCCATGAAAAGGGTTAGAGGAAGAACTTTGTTCTTGATTGATTGGAAGGGTTTTGGTCCTGAGGAGAGATGTTGGGAGTCGTTAGAGACCATCAATGCACCACATATCCTAAACAGGTTTCTTTCCAGTCGTAGTAAGAGGGGATGTAGGGGAGGGGGTACTGTTACCGCGGCTACTGTTGCCCAGTCTCCTGCATGCTTCCCAGCATGCTGTTCCTCCGCGGTCCCGCCGCGCTTCTCCCTGGCTTCCGGTCGTGCGCTCTGCAGCGAGCTCCTGGCGCCTGCGCCCTGGGTCGCTTAGAACGCGGCCGCACGCATTACCAGTTTGTTATGGTCACCAGGTGCCCTGAACCGGAAGTCCCGTTCAGCCTATCAGGGAAAGGGTTGGGGTATTTTAGGCTGCCTCCTATTAGTGGAGCCGCCTGATTATTATACTGTACAGGTTCGCCACTTATTAACTCAGACCTTTCTTGTTCCTCTGTGCGCTGCTCTGCCAGCATTTACCTTTTCCTTCTAACCATGCTTCTCACCGTAGTACCTTCCGCCGTCGACCGTCTGGAGTCCTGTCGCAGTGTCTCCTGCTGTCGTCCATCCTGAGTCCAGTCCATCCTTCCTGGGTCCATGTTTCTGGTTCCTGTATCCCTATTGTCGTCCTTCTTCCTACGGCTCCTCCTTGTCTCATTCCCCACTTACCTTCTCTGCCGTCCCTTTTGGTATCGGCTGCTGTGGCATTAGAGACCTCTGGACTTGCCCCTAATGGTTCCTGTATAGGGGTCGGTCCTCACCAGGTCAGCTCGTCCTTGAGTAGGTCGGTTCCACTGTCCAGATAGTCCACTCTAACTTGCTCGCCTCCCGGAGGCGTCACTGTTGGTGTATTAATTTTTGATTGCTTGCAGGAGACGCGGGCGTTGGGGGTTAGGTGTTCAGTAAATATATTATATATGTAATTTTGTCAATGTTTTGATTTTTTTTTTACAATTGAACTCAGACGCTGGCTGATGAGACTATTTTTCCAAAATCAGCTCATGCTGTCTCTGTTATATATGACAGCAGACATAGCCGGATGGGAGTAGTAGTAGCATCAGACGCCTAAGTACAATCACACAGACATACGCAGACACAGACAGACGCAGACAGCTGCAGAAAGACACACAGAGGCAGACAGACACAGACAGTCATAGAAACATGCAGACAGATACAGACAGATGCAAGCAGACAAAGAGACACGCAGACAGACACAGACACACGCAGACAGACACAGACACACAGACACACAGACATGCACATATTCTGCTCACACATATTCTCCACTCACACACATATTCTCAGCTCACACACTCTTCCTCTTTCTGACTTAATTTCCTTTGACAATTCTGCAGCGTTTTTGGCAGCAAATCTGCAGTAAATATGCAAACCTTTTTATAACTGTGTTTTTGATGCAGATTTGACTGACTCAATTGAAGTCAATAAGTCAAAAACGCTGCAGAAACACAAAAAGAATTGACATGCTGCAGAAAATAAAACGTTGCAAATATGGACGGAAATTTACGGATCATATACTTCAGGATTGTCATTGCATTATCTTGCTTTAGTATTCTATTGCGTTTTTGGAGCATTTCCGCCATAAAAAAAGCTGCAAAAACGCATCAAAAACACATCGTGTGCATATAGCCTTACAGGAGACTGAAGAACATTCATAAAAATATTTAGCAACTTTTTAAAACTCACAATTGATGAATCAGCTGCAACAATCTGGAAAACAAAGGTCATGCCCACAATTATGAACAAAAAACAAACAAACAAGCAAATTCATATATTGCAATTTACACGTCAAAAAAGATGCAAAAATAATAATTTGGCACAAGTCAAAAACAGGACAAGAAAGGTGCAGATGCAATAATGATCTAGGTTCTTTGTAGTTTGGTTGCAGCTGTTATGTCACGACTATAGCACACGTTACCACTGCAGCTAATCACTGAGACCATGCACCGCTTGCTACTACCTTGTATGGCCTTCAGATAGGTTGCTGACAAATCTTGTATAATATGCTTTGCAGATTATAAATAAATTAACTTCACAAAATCAGTAACATTTCTTGGAATAACTTTAAGCAAAAATATAAAAAGGCTCAGCACAACTATGCTACTGTCACGACCAACAAGGTTAGGTCCAGCGTACGACACAACTTGTTCTTATGGGATGGAATGGGGTGAGGAAGGCCCTAACTGTAGGGAACGAGGGAAGGGGGCACCTCCTGAGTTCCAACCTCAGCCTGTCTGTAGACTTCCCTAACGCGCCTAAGCGGGTCTCTCCTCCCGCCACCGTCACGTGCCTGGTCTCTGATTGTCACCTCACTAATCGCTGGCTAGTGCACTGGCCGGCAAGGACACTAGCATCACCACTGCAGATGATGAACAACACAGGGAGAGTGACAAACAAAAGACAGACAGATAGAGGGGAACTAATACTTAACAACTTTCTCCGCTGCAAAGCACCACACAGCTGAGGGTAGGCACCGGGACCACAAACTCCACGAAAACAGCGGATTCACTACTGCAACCAGAGAGCTCTTTACTCCAGGCTTGGTCAACATAGATTACTCTATCACTGACAGTCAGCTGATGGGTCAAGTGACTTAAAGGATGGTGGGAGTGTTCACCACCCACATCAGCTGACTAGCAACAAAGCAGCTGCCAGCAAGGAAATAGACATTAACCCTTGCTGGCCCAAAAAGAAAAAAGCTACATTTAAATGATAGCGGAACCAGAGCTGCCACAAACCCAAAAATGAACCGTGACAGCTACCTCATTACATACAGCTATAAATTCAAGGACCACTGAAATACAAGTACCTATAATAGGCTTTAAAAGTATACAAGTATATAAGTAAATATTATGTAGAAGATCAATTTAACTTTTGGGGGTTATGCCACCCTGGAGCAACTTAATTATGAAAATACTAATTACCATGCTACCTTCCATATAACAATGGGCTGTTATAAGAACCTACATTTCTTAAACCACAAGTTCAAGTTAAAAGTTGTTGTTAGATATATTAGTAAGTGATATACATCAGTAATCAGGTTTTACCATACTTTTTGTCTTTCATTTGGTGATATTTTTAGTTTACTATGCAATTATTCATATAGAAAATGTCAAATGCTCTCATTTCTCTGCATGATGATTGTCAGCTTTGCTGTGCAGACTGTGACAAAATGAGCAGAGTCATCTCATTATCATTAAATTGTGGACAAGTAAGTAACAGCTGTTTTTTATTGCTGGAAGCATAGATAATACATAAAAGTAGTTCTATACACACAGGAAATGCTCTCTGGGGTAGTGGCTGTGCTTCATCACTTCTTTGCTGTTATAATAGTGTAGCAACTCACTCGGGAAAATAGGTAACACACTGAAAACTGCAACTGACCCTGCTGATTCCTGTACAGACTAGAAATCCTGACCCCGCAGTCCCTAGTGGTTCCTGCATGAGCTGAGATAGCCCTAGCCACAGACTGAAAGATAGCAATTCGGACATATACTGCCTGAAAGACCATCGAGCACTTCACATCCTCCTGAAGAACTGGAGGGCAGAACAGAGTGTGTAAAGCAAACTGGGAAATAGAAAATAAAGGATTAAGCATGTTCTGTAAGAGAATATGCCGCCTGCTTTCAAAAAATTGAAAGAAGATAGGAGCAGAGTAAAGAACATAAACAGCAGATAGATAAACCCTAGCTGGTCTTTCACTGGCTGGCCTAAATACAGCAGTATGACTTGACATCAAAATGAGACTATCACCAGCAGGAAATACCAGCAGGGGGAAAATATATAAAGCCACACCTGAAAGGTGATAGGACAGACAAATGAGCAAATTAAAACACTTGTTACCTTAAAAAGACTGAAACAAGGATAACAGAAACTAAACATCTGGACAAAAGGTGTATCTGCTGTGGCTCTTCAGACAGAAAAGCCGACCACAAAGCACAGGGTCAATGATTCGAACCCAGAGGCATGACACTTACGACTTTAATAATTTATGGCATTAACTTCTATAATACTAGTCATAGCCCCTACCAAAAGTAAGTGAAAAATGCAGGGGGCTGTGACATTCACTTCCAACAGTTGATCACCAGCATGTCGAAAGCAGCTAAGACGCCACCGATCTCACATCACTGTCCTTAAAATCTTTAAATATGTGAGACAGTTCCTTTAAGTGGGAAGGGAGGGGAGGGGGATTGTTATTTGGAAAAAAGCAGACCCCTTAAAGGGAATCTGTCACCCCATTTTTTCGACTATAAACTGTGGCCACCGGCATCAGGGGCTTATGTACAGCATTGCAGAATGCTGTAGATAAGCCCCTAATGTAACCTGAAAGTGAAGAAAAACTAGTTAGATTATACTCACCAAGGGGCGGTCAGGTTCGGTCCGGAGGGAGTCGCTGTCCTGTCCGGCGCCTCTCATCTTCTAGCGATGACGTCCTCTTCTTTGCTTCCCATCGCGGCTCCGGCGCAGGTGCACTGCTCTGCCCTGTTGAGGGCAGAGCAGAGTACTGCGATGCGCAGGCGCCATGAGAGGTCAGAGAGGTCCGGCACCTGCGCACTGCAGTACTCTGCTCTGCCCTCGACAGGGCAGATAAAGTACTCCTGCGCAGGAGCCGCGACGGGAAGCAAAGAAGAGGCCGTCATCGCTAGAAGATGGGAGGCGCCGGACAGGACCACGACTCCCTCCGGACCGAACAGGACCACGGACCGCCCCTGGGTAAGTATAATATAACTCGTTTTTCTTCTTTTTCAGGTTACATCGGGGCTTATCTACAGCATAATAGAATACTGTAGATAAGCCACTGCTGCCGGTGGCCGCAGCTTATAGTCGAAAAATGGGGTGACAGATTCCCTTTAATTTAATGTAATGCAAGATTTAGACGGGTGCAGACTTATAAGCAAAGACTTGTTACAAACTCAAATTTCTGTTGAAGAGTTTCTTTAAGAAATGTAATACTCTGCTCATATTATATACTCTATATATTATATATTATATACATATTATATACATATTATATATTACATACTCTGCTAATATTTTATGTACTGCTGTTTGTATTGCTGCTGTAATACTGTAATTTCCCCCCGGGATCAATAAAGTGTATCGTATCGTATCGTATATAAAAATGTCCAAAATGTAGGTCACTGATTTATATTTAATCCTCTTTAATTTTCTAATAACAATATTGTATTTCTTTGTGCAGAGCTTGAAATTATAGGCTTGCAGTGAAAAGAGCTGCGGTACCTGTGTGCCCATAATACCACTTACTATGTGCCGGTGACAACATGAGCTCTGCTCTGGCATTTTAATTCTATTGCGATTACTTCCCTAAATAAAAGTGTTATTTCCTAATTAAAGGTATTTAGTAATGTATTTCTAATTTCATTCTTTTTTTTTTCGAGAACCAGTTTAAAAAAAAAAGTTAAATATTGAAATAAGTTATACTTGCCATCTGCATCACCTTCTGCTCTTGTTCGTAAGCTTCCGGGGTCCTTTATCAAGTCTCAGCACTTCCCGACTGGTTCAGATGAACATGTGACTGCTGCAGCCAATCACAGATACCAGTGACACTTTTGGTTACAGTGATTGGCTGCAGCCACCATATATCTGTGTTGAAGACGCAGGCAGTACATAGATGATTAGGGAACCCAGGACCGATGGGGGGATCAGTATGTTGTGTATCTATTTGAAGAATTCTGAGAGTTTTATTTTTTAGTTTGGCATTATATAACTTTAATATCTTACATCCAGCTCATATCAACAATGAATTGGGAACATTATATTTCATATCTTCTCCCATGGTCTCCTGACATAAAGGAGGACGAGATGCAATAATGAATTCTCCATAGATGAAATGTGCAGAAAATTATATGTGTAAATCGTGACCTCGTGCTCTGTCTTCTGTATAACATGGTGGCCGTGCTGACTTTACCCCCCGACTGTGGAGAATCGAGTGTGTCCTAGGAGACAGCGGAATAAATAGTCCTTTCTTCCAGTCGACATCATGTGTCTTAAGTCATAATTAAGACGCCTCGGTTAAACTGGAGTTTCCCTATCCAACCATCACCCATTACAACGGTCATCTTCTCATTATCTTATCTGCATCTTTATGTTTTCTATTTTTTTATTGCTTTCTGTTATTTCGTTATGTATTATATACACTTTGTTATATTTTAATCTCTCAAGCGACTTCTCGCACAGTTTTCTAGGAAGATTGTAGATAGCCCACGACAAAGAAGAGGATAAAAAGCTAAAGGGGAGTGACTTGCTGTTATTATTACAGCCTGAGAAGTGGGGGGGAAGCTCCTGCTGCAGACAGTTGTCCAACCGCAAGAACGAGGAGACAGGGAATGGTACTGGACACCTGTAGGTATATTTATACAGTGTATTTTTTATATTTTAAACTGGAATACTAAACAAATGGGCAACAGAATGTGTAGAATATTCACAGTCACAACAGAAAAATGCTATTTTGCTGTTCAGCTATTTGTAAAAACTCAAGTTATGGCTTTTTAATGATTTTATATTGCAGCCAATAATTTAATCTTACATTCCATCCATACTTGCTAACTTAATTGAAAATGTCTAATAGTCTTATGAATGTTGACAATTTCTCAGGATTGCTTTGACAGAGAGCACGCAGGTGTCCAGATACACAAGTGGGCAGGAAATGGGCGTAAGTGTTGGGCCGTGGCCTGTCAAAAGGGAATGTAGAATCTCCACCATGACTGTTGCAAAAAGTTGGCAAGAACAATCTTATACAGGCTAAGATAGGATCTCTTGGAAGTAATGGCCCAAAGACTAAACTAGATCTGAAGAAATAGTCTGGCAAAAGTGTATACGTTAGGCGTCGGCTGGATTTGAACCTGGATCTGAGGCATCAGTGGTCCCCCATCCAGGTATCAGCCAGGGCTGAAGCAGCTTAGCTATCAATCCCAAAGCCTAGCCAGTACAAGAGAGTACAAGCTGTCTTTGTTAATAGTAGCCTTAAGCTTAGGTTACAGAAGGAGACAGGGCTGTTATAGCCTAAGTCCAGAAATGCCTGCACTGAGCATGTCCGTGACATGGCGAACCGTGATTGGTGGTTATCGTCAGCTGATCCTCTGACCTGGCACCACCTGATTGGTTACGGATGACGTCATGGGTGATGCGAGTGACGAGATGGCTGGGGGGCGGAGCTTAGCCCTTAAATAGCTTGTCTGTCTGCGGCGTGGTCAGATCATACTAAATAGGCAGTGCTCATGTATGGAAGCACCAGAATCTGGGCTGCACGTGCTCTCTAGCTTTGCTCTCCGAGACCTGCTGATGCCAGAGTTCGCTCGGCTAATTAGCACAAGTCCTTCAGGCAGGTTTTAGCTTATGCCAAGCAGGTAGCCAATGTGAAGCAGTCTTGCTACGAATAGAGGGTAGCTATACACCCTGAGCAGACTGCAGGGCGCGTAACCTGTAGCTAATGTGGCACAGTCTTGCTACGAATATAGGGTAGCTATACACCCTGAGCAGACTGCGGGGCGCGTAACCTGAGCTAATTGCACTTGCCATAGCTGAACATGAGAGTGGGCTCGTCCGGTATCCCAGCCAGGTGGCTAGCCCTTCGCTGTACTCGTACGCCTGGCGTTAGTCGCACGCACTTCCTAGCGGCTGGCACGTAGCTTCTGTGCATTCAACAGGGCTACGTCTATACCAGCTTGCAGCACATAGTGCAAACCTAATATCTGGCAACTTATCAACACCTATGTGAGGCCTAAAGAGATGGCACTTCAGTGGTAAATATATATCAAAAAAGAAATGCTAGAAGTGTTGCCATAATATTAACAAACTTTATTGGGACAGAACATATTAAAACAATTAAAAAAGAGATACATTCCAAAAATGCCACAATGGCCTAAATGTCCAAAAAGGTAATCCAAAGAATAGTCTGCCAATAAACAGGTAAGCAGGAAATATACACACCCTAAAAGTGTCAATGAATTAAGGGTATAAATATCCACAAGGTGTGAAGAAACAAGATACTTCCAATATGTGGTAACCAATACCTACAAACACATATATAAATGTGTATGACCAGTGAGTCAAATTATGACCCCTCTCTGAGTTGCCATGCGGCCAGAAGAAAAGTGGAGTACATTTTTAGTACTTGTGTACATAGATGTCCGCTGGTTACAGCATGAGCAGCAAGTAGTAAACATGTAAAGTGCAAGTAGTGCAATATATTAAATGAAAGAAGGAGGGGTTATTGACCTGACAGTAGTGGTACAGCTCCCCATAGATTTGTCTACAGCCAGCCAGAAAAATATAGTACATGTGTACTTAGATATGCACTGGCTACTTTTCAATGCATGGGCAGCAAGTACCAAAAATATTAAGTGCAGACAGTGCAAATATAAATAGAAAAAGAAAGGACATATGACCTGACAGCAGTAGTGCAGCTCCCCGACACGCGTTTCGCGTTAGCTTTCTCCCAGGGGTTGGTTTGTCACCATCTTTTCCAGGACCATACCAGAGCCCTTGCACGCCGCTGCTTTGGCGCCAACATCCACATATTGCATTCTGAAGTTGTCTGACTGATAAGTTTGCTAATCTTGAACTTCCTTCCCTATTCTTCACACCCGAATTTGAACAATTTGCAATTCAATCTGTGTAAAAAATGGACACCAACTTTTAGGTAATGCAGAAGATTTCATAAACCACAGAAGACTCTCATAATTCAGGCACGACCGCCCAGACTTACACATAATGTTTTACAACTATTCATCACATAGTGCAGCTAATAATTAAGGGCTATCATAGCCTGTATAAAATCCTAGGTAGGGAATGCAGCACCCATTCTAGTGCGATTTAGGCTAGTGAGAGAATGTCAGAGCTCACATGTTTATGATGGTGATAGGAAGAGAAGGCCCTAAAACATTGGGTAAATGCTATAGACAGTAATGTTTTGCACAACTGCACCAGTTAAGAAGATCAAAGTAGTGGTCTGTGAATAGTACAGAGATTCAGTTAATAGGGGTTAAGATATATATGGGAGGTGTCAGCAGCAGTGCCAGACTCAGTGTGATTGATCAGTGATATGGTGGATCTGGCATCAGTTCTGCTGCATTTGCATTACAGTTACATATTTTGCTTATTCATTCTTAATGCACTAGAAAGCAGCAGTAGAATAGCGCAATATTTGTTAAAAAAATCTGAAACCTGTGACAGTCAAAGATGATGTGCTATCTTATCACAATTGATTGTACTGAATTTTTGCATTTTTTGTACAATACTGTTTTCCATTTTTTGAGGCGGTGAACATTTGCTTTTTAAAAATCTAAAAGAAAGTTACCCAAAAGCTCAGACTTGTAACTGTAACTGTCTACCTTGCAAAGTGTGGGTGTTGCAGACAATTTATTTTGCACATCTGTTTTTTCAAACTTTATATCTGTACATGCCACACCAACACTGTTCCCTTTTTCAGGCACTCACTTTTTGGATGTGTACCATCCAGCATTTCTCACTAAGCCATTTTTGAGACAGGGGTTGTATTTTGTTAAAAATAGATTGGAAAAAATATTTAAAAATGTTGAAAATTGACTTTCCAAGTCTCCTTTTGCACACCTATTTTACTAGTCCAATTTGACAGTAATACATGCCACCCCTATACTGCAGCCTGCTTCCACATTTTGTTTCTGTATGTGTATATCTAACATTTTTTGTTACATCCTATTTGACAAAAGTTGAATATTTGGGGTTTAAAAGTTTGTCAACATTTAATTATGGTGCTGCACATTAGTATGGTAAAAGAAAAACTGGCATTGGTTGAGGTAGTCTAAAATAAAAATATCCCATACGACGGCTAAGAATGTAGGAGTTGCTAGAATTCGCCTTAGCATCATGAGCACCACCAACCCTGTGTGCAGTACTATCATCAAATGCAGGTCATAATTGGCTTCTTTTGCTTCCAGCAAGTGTATTAGTGGGGATAAAGCAGAGGGCATTAACCCCTTAGTGACAGAGCCAATTTGGTACTTAATGACTAAGCCAATTTTTACAGTTTTGACCACTGTCACTTTATGAGGTCATATCTCTGGAACGTTTCAACGTATCCCACTGATTCTGAGAAAGTTTTTTTGTGACATATTGTACTTCATGTTAGTGGCAAAATGTATTCAATATACAGTACAGACCAAAATTTGGACACACCTTCTCATTTAAAGATTTTTCTGTATTTTTATGACTATGAAAATTGTACATTCACACTGAAGGCATCAAAACTATGAATTAAAACATATGGAATTATATACCTTAACAAAAAAGTGTGAAACAACTGAAAATATGTCTTATATTCTAGGTTCTTCAAAGTAGCCACCTTTTGATTTGATGACTGCTTTGCACACTCTTGCCATTCTCTTGATGAGCTTCAAGAGGTAGTCACTGGAAATGGTCTTCCAACAATCTTGAAGGAGTTCCCAGAGATGCTTAGCACTTGTTGGCCCTTTTGCCTTCACTCTGCGGTCCAGCTCACCCCAAATCATCTCGATTGGGTTCAGGTCTGGTGACTGTGGAGGCCAGGTCATCTGGGTAGCACCCCATCACTCTCCTTCTTGGTCAAATAGCCCTTACACAGCCTGGAGGTGTGTTTGGGGTCATTGTCCTGTTGAAAAATAGATGATGGTCCAACTAAACGCAAACCGGATGGAATAGCATGCCGCTGCAAGATGCTGTGGTAGCCGTGCTGGTTCAGTATGTCCTCAATTTTGAATAAATCCCCAACAGTGTCACCAGCAATGCACCCCCACACCATCACACCTCCTCCTCCATGCTTCACGGTGGGAACCAGGCATGTAGAGTCCATCCGTTCACCTTTTCTACGTCGCACAAAGACACGTGGTTGGAACCAAAGATCTCAAATTTGGACTCATCAGACCAAAGCACAGATTTCCACTGGTCTAATGTCCATTCCTTGTGTTCTTTAGCCCAAACAAATCTCTTCTGCTTGTTGCCTGTCCTTAGTAGTGGTTTCCTAGCAGCTATTTTACCATGAAGGCCTGCTGCACAAAGTCTCCTCTTAACAGTTGTTGTAGAGATGTGTCTGCTGCTAGAACTCTGTGTGGCATTTGCTTGGTCTCTAATCTGAGCTGCTGTAAACCTGCAATTTTGAGGCTGGTGACTCGGATAAACTTATCCTCAGAAGCAGAGGTGACTCTTGGTCTTCCTTTCCTGGGCGGTCCTCATGTGAGGCAGTTTCTTTGTAGCGCTTGATGGTTTTTGCAACTGCACTTGGGGACACTTTCAAAGTTTTCCCAACTTTTCAGACTGACTGACCTTCATTTCTTAAAGTAATGATGGCCACTCGTTTTCTTTACTTAGCTGCTTTTTTCTTGCCATAATACAAATTTTAACAGTCTATTCAGTAGGACTATCAGCTGTTATCCACCAGACTTCTGCACAACACAACTGATGGTCCAACCCCATTTATAAGGCCAGAAATCCCACTTATTAAACCTGACAGGGCACACCTGTGAAGTGAAAACCATTTCCGGTGACTACCTCTTGAAGCTCATCAAGAGAATGCCAAGAGTGTGCAAAGCAGTCATCAAAGCAAAAGGTGGCTACTTTGAAGAACCTAGAGTATAAGACATAATTTCAGTTGTTACACACTTTTTTGTTAAGTATATAATTCCACGTGTTAATTCATAGTTTTGATGCTTTCAGTGTGAATGTACAATTTTCATAGTCACGAAAATACAGAAAAATCTTTAAATGAGAAGGTGTGTCCAAACTTTTGGTCTGTACTCTATCTTGATTTTATTTATGAAAAATGGAAATTTGGTAAAAATTTTGAAAATGTTGCAATTTTCAAACTTTTATTTTTTGGACCCTTAAATCAGAGGTCATATTGCTCAAAATAGTTAATAAATAACATTTTCCACATGTCTACTTTACATCAGTGCAATTTTGTAAACATATTTTTTTTATTAGGACGTTATAAGAGTTAAAAGTTAACCAGCAATTTCTCATTTTTCCAACAAAATTTACAAAACCATTTTTTTCAGCGACTACATCCATATCACATTGAAGTGAGTTTGGGGGGTCAATATAACAGAAAATAGCCAAAAGTGACACCATTCTAAAAACTGCACCCCCTTAAGATGCGCAAAACCTCATTAAAGAAGTTTATTAACCCTTCAGGTGCTTCACGAGAACTAAAGCAATGTGGAAGGAATTTTGGAATCAAGAGAAAATGGACCACAAAATTTGCCGTGCAATTTCTCCTGAGTATGCCAATACCCTGTATGTTGGAGAAAGCCACAGATTGGGCACAAGGCAGATTTCAGAAGGGAAGGAGCACCGTTTGACTTTTTGAACGCAAAAATGGTTGGAATCAATGGTGGCGCCATGTCACGTTTGGAGACCCCCTAAACAGTGGAACCTCCCAATTCTAACTCCAACCCTAACACCAACACACCCCTAACCCTAATCCCAACCCTAACTATAACCCTAACTATAAACCTAACTCTAACCATAACTACAATCATAACCCTAGCCCAACTATAACTTTAGCCCAACCCTAACTTTAGCCCAACCCTAACTTTAGCCCCAACTCTAACCCTTGCCTAACCCTAACCTTTGCCCAACCCTAACTTTAGCCCCAACTGTAACCCTAACCCTAGCCCACCCTAACCCTAGCCAACCCTAACTTTAGCCCAACTCTAACTCTTAGGGTATGTTTTCATGGTTTGGATCACATCAGGATTAGCTGCGCACAGCAGCAACATTTAATCCGCAACGTCCAGATGTTACAGCATAGTGGAGGGGATTTTAAGAAATCCTGTCTCCACTATGCGTACTAAAATGCGGGTGACACACCTACGAATCCGGACATGCGGTGTATCTTTATAGAACGCATCATGTCTATTTATCTTGCTATACGCTCAGTCTCCGCAAGATAAATAATACAGTCTAAGGATATGATGCGGAGATTCCGCATGTGTTCAATGAACACTTGCGGAATCACCGCACGTAAAAAGGGGGCGGCGCTTTTGGCGGAGCGGGCTTTCCGCTGCGTCCAAAGCACCGGCAATCCGACTAGAAACACACTCTAATGGAAAAATGGAAATAAATACTTTTTTAAATTTTATTATTTTTACCTAACTAGGGGTGATGAATGGGGGTTTCATTTACTATTTTTTCTATTTTGATCACTGTGATAGGGTCTATCACAGTGATCAAAATGAACCAATAACAAAATTTTCCTATTGTTGCCGGGTGCCAGCCAGCAGATGTCGGTGGGCGCACTGCGCATGCGCCCGCCATTTTCTTCCTGGAAGAAGACGCCGATGGCAGGGGGACTTCACGGGGGGATGCAGGGACTCTGGAGGTACCGGGCGAAATCGGGGGGCCCCATTTCTCTCTCCTCTGATGTGCGATCACATGAGAGGAGAGAGAAATTAAACGAGAAATCGGACTTTTCTTTTTGCAGTCGCTATTATTTCGTGAATAACGGCGATTGCAACACCGGGGTCGGTAAAAGCCAACACTAATCATATTTTCTGGGGTCTCAGCTATCCTCAGTAGCTGAGACCCCGGTGAAATTCCAACTCTTGGGGGCGCTATTCACTTATTTGTCAGCGCCGTTAAAAAGCTGTGCCGAGGCATAAATACCCTTAACTGCCATTGTTAAAAGGCGTATTGACGGTTGTTAAGGGGTTAAGGCACAACACTAATCTCACTTATATCAGCACGATATTGTTACCTACGACAGTGAGACCATTAGTTTGTGTCAGTGTTCTGTACAGAAAAGTCTGCCTGATCAAAAATAACTAAGATGGATAATTTTTGGACCCTTTTATAAGTTTTAAGAAACATGTAAAGTCTCTCAGTTCACTTTTATTAAATGGGCTGCAGGTTACTCCTAGGTTATCATATATTTGTATGGTGCAATCACTTTGAAATTACTAAGGTTGTGTTTATGTTATAGAGCATGTCATGGAAATATATATGTATTCCATATATTCAAAGTATATTCATATATATGCATTCACAGTTAGATAGATCTCACTTGCTAAAAATCCTGTGCTCACACATCTATGCAAAAGCTGATGCCAGCTATAATCAGTCGTTAAAGACGACCCTGGCCTTCATAAGGAACAAGTACAGAGTCTTAATAGATATCTATTGTTTTCTTTACTAGTCATGCAAGAAAGCTAGGGCAAAGAACAAAAACAATAAATCTGCAACTTCAGCCCTTTTATCATAATTATCATAATTTCATACTTACACTAGAACAGCCAATAATCTAGCAGCTTTTAATTGTATGTTAATTGACTAACCAGCCCCTTTTTCTAAACGTATATGTGATGGTACTGCAAGCTCCATATCCTGTGCTTCTCTAGAAGTCTCCACAGCTACTGCATTCATTAGGCTTTGCAGCCTGTGGGCTTCCCCCCCCCCTTCTGCTCACTACACACTCTGTGTAATCTGATTCCAGGTGGCTAGCCCCCACAGGGAGGCCGGCTGAAAGTGGCTGACAAGCCACATGGTCTGTTCCTTTGTTGTATGGTAGTTATTCAAGATCAAAAATCTTGGCTCCTGTGTATGTTATAAGTATGAAATTTTCATATCTGCCAATTCATCGGTGAATCCAGGGATCAGTGAAGTTTCTAAGCGCTGGCACCAGCAGAACCTAAGAAACAGATTTCTGCTTAGCCGATCCACCCAGGCACTCTGCGTTTAGACTTAAATGCACGCCAACATCTTGCGGAGTACAATGGTATGCTCTGCATCGCTGTAAGAGACTCCATCTCTAAGTTATGAAAGTTTTGAGTTTTCTGAACTAAGAATTACCACTTAGAGCAAGAGGAGGACCCTGGTAACTCCACCCCGTTTATGATGTCACGGCCACAGGTCTATAAGGTAGGGGTCAGGTATTCTGCCTCAGATCTGCCCTGGACACCAGACTTATAGCAGCTCTGTGATGCATTGTGATGTGTCTCCCCTCCCCCGACCGCATGGCTTGCCTACTATGATCTAAGAACTGTAAGTTGATCTTCCTTATGTTAACCCCTTTTATTTTCTGTAACCATATTGTACATAACGATATTGTCTCAGCTTGTTACCGTTTTTTTTAAACTATAAGCACTGCCTGCCTTTTTAAGGAATAAACCTATAAAATTATTAGTTTGTTTCTCCTGCTCTATAAACGAATTTACACGTGCCTGAAGTACTACGCTACTGTTTTGGGGTTGCTACGGACCCTCTTGATAAATTGTTCCAAGTAAACCGTAGCTGGTGGCAGCTTAAAAGAAGGGGTGTAAAGTGTTGACCTATGGGTGGCGTTGGCAGTGACGGAGCGGGTTTTATAAGTGTATTGCCCGGCTGCGGCCCGGAGTAATTATAATTCCCTCACTGCAGCGTGCCCAATAGCCAGCACACATCCAAGTGACCCGTCTGGCGACTAATTATCCTAGGTGCAGTACCCTGACTGACCTGAGGGTAAGGGGGCGCCCAGAGAGCTGCAAGTTCCTAAGTGGAAGTGGGATAATTATAAATCCCTGCAGTTTACTGGGTCGGACGGAAGCAGCCGTCGTGTGTGTGCGCGTTTTCGTCACATTTGCGGCACGGAGGGATCACAAGCCGTGATACCCCGGGCTACCGTGTGGCGGACCGTGTGCACGTTTCATCACATGTGGTGGCAGAGCGGTGGGATTATAGAGCATTAGTGATCTGGTCTGAGCAATCATTCCTCTCACTAAAAAACTTGCACGGTTCTTCAGGGACCCTGCATCTAAAGTTTTGGAGAACAAGCTCAGTGTTTATTAGTCCTGAGACAATTGTGTGTACTTGCGGTTACCCCTCCCTTCTCTTTGGTTTTTCTATCCTATCTTTTATTTGGCAACCATGGCTACGAGGGGATACGACTGGTATAATCGGAATAGCAAGGAAGCTCTTCTTGCCATGTGCGAGTGGAGGGAGATTGTCCCCATGGCCCAAACCAAGGCCGAAGTGATCCAGGCCCTGATGGCACGGGACCACGCTGAGAGCGAGGCGGGCGCAGGAGCCGGCCCCAGCCAAGGTGGTGCTGCAGCAGAGGCCCAAACCCTGCACGATTACACCCAGGGCGGGTTGGACCCTTACCTGCAGGCAGCCCTGGAGGCACTCCCAACCGACGACCGTGATGGGCGCCTGGAGCTGATCCAGCGATACCAGCAGGAGGCCAAAGCCCAGCGAGAGGCTGAGAGAGCCGAGGCCCGAGCCCAGCGGGAGGCTGAGAGAGCCGAGCGGGAAGCTCAGAAAGCCCATGAACTGGAGCTGCTCAGACAAGGGGCAATGCCCTCCACAGCCCAGAGCAGTGTGCCCAGCAGCGCTCAGAGTCCCAAGCCCCGGCCGGAGCACTTTCCCGTGATGGAAAAGGACGGAGACTTGGACACTTTTCTGCGGGCCTTTGATAAAGTCTGCAGACAGTACCTGCTGCCTGACAACCAATGGGCCAGGTACTTGACCCCCGGGCTAAAGGGCAAAGCTCTGGAGGCGTTTGCTTCACTCACGCCGGATCAAGATATCTCAAGGGCTGTCACATTGTAGAAGGATCATCTTTATTCTCATTTGCACAAGGAAAGACTAGAAGCAATGGGATGAAACTGAATGGGAGGAGACACAGATTAGATATTAGAAAAAACTTTTTGACAGTTAGAGTGATCAATGAGTGGAACAGGCTGCCACGAGAGGTGGTGAGTTCTCCTTCAATGGAAGTCTTCAAACAGAGGCTGGATAGACATCTGTCTGGGATGATTTAGAGAATCCTGCTTTGAGCAGGGGGTTGGACCAGAAGGCCCAGGAGGTCCCTTCCAACTCTACCATTCTATGATTCTATGATTCTATGAAGATGACAACTATCAGGCCATCAAGCAGGCCCTGATCGCCAAGTACCAGCTAACCCCTGAGGTATACCGAAAGAAGTTCCGGAACCTCCAACGTGGCCCACACGACAGTTATAGCGATGTGGTGCAAGGACTCAGGAACCACTTTGACCAGTGGATCCATGGACTGTCAGTTGACACCTTTGAGAACCTGAGGGACCTGATGATCAAAGACCAGTTCCTGCATCTGTGCCCAGCTGAGGTCCGACAGTTCATCCTGGACCGAGAACCGGAGGACGCGGTCAGAACAGCACGGATCGCCGACAGCTATGAGGCCAACCGGAAAACCGAGGTGCGGAAGCCCGTCACCGCCCGCTGGGGAGGGGGTAAGCCTGCAACCAACCCCAGTGCCCCTGCCAGTCGTCCCTCTGGAGGCACTATCCCCTTTGCCAGCGCCAGGCCTACATCAGACCCCCGCCAGTGTTTCTCCTGTAAAAGGACTGGACACATCAGCGCCACCTGTCCGGAGAGGCAGAAGAACCCCCCCAACCAAGGCCTCCGGGCCCAACGCCTCTGTTCTTTTGGTGGGTGGTTTGGTGGGGAGGGTTGATGACAACGTGCAGCCCGTCCGCGTGGGGGCCCGTCTTGCTACAGGCCTCAAGGACACCGGGGCTGAACGAACGCTCATCCGACCCAAACTGGCGGCCCCTGAAGAGTTGATTCCGGGGAAAACCTTAACTGTCACCGGGATTGGGGGCGTCCACTACCCCTTACCGATAGCCCGAGTTTTCATTGACTGGGGTGCCGGGAGCGGGGTGAAGGAAGTGGGGGTGTCCGAAAACCTGCCCACTGATGTTTTATTGGGGACTGATCTGGGGAGGATGGTCGCGTACTATGTCCCTGACACCCCTCCCCAATCTGATGATAAGGTTAACGTTAACCATGATGTTGAAGTTGATGATGATGGGAAACTGATTGTGTTACCTGCCAATGCTTTGCGAAGTGATTATGCAACTGATAACCTTTATTTCCCTAGGAATGCTGTTGATAGTGATGTATCTGTGATATCTGAACCTGTTAACCCTTTCTCTGAAGTGGTAGATGTGTCTACAGGTACAGGAGCGTTCAGCTACGTCGCTCTGCGGAGTGAGACGGCTGAGGAACCCCTAGCAGGAGTAAGCGACAGTGCTCAAGGAAATGGGGAGGTGCATGGGAACCGTGAGGAAGGTGACGCCATGACACTGACCAGTGCCACCGAGGAAGGTAACTGGCCCATAAGTAGCACTGCTCCTGAAGTGTTGGGGGTGGATGGGGAGGTAAAGCCCATAGCAGCGCAGGCTGATGGGTCTGTAGAAATCCCCGGGGAGACTGCATATGTAGCTGCTGTCACCCGCAGTCAGAGTGCCCGGATCGCAGGTAGCACCCTGCCATCTGGACCCTCCTCCGCTACAGGAGAGACTGAACCAGAGGTGGACCCAGAGCCGGTCCCAGAGGGTCCCAGTGAGGAAGGAACCCTGACGTCACTTCTGGCTGCCTCCAGCCAGGAGTTCCAGGCCGTTCTGCACTCAGATGCGAGCCTGGAGAACTTGAGGCACCTCGCCGAGACGCCCACCTCCGTGACTGATAAGGAGAGGGTGTTCTGGGAACGAGGAAGGTTGTACCGGGAGACAGTACCCGGAGACTCCCAACAGGAGTGGTTGAGGGAAAAACAGCTGGTCGTCCCGCACCAGTTCCGAGGTGAGTTGTTGAGGATTGCCCATGAGATTCCACTCGCTGGACACTTGGGGATCAGCAAAACTAAGGCACGGCTGTCTCAACACTTCTATTGGCCCAAGATGGGGACAGATGTGACTAACTACTGCCGCTCCTGTATCACCTGTCAAAGAGTGGGGAAGGCGGGGCCTGCTCTTAAGGCTCCCCTGATCCCGTTGCCAGTGATAGAGGAGCCTTTCCAGAGGATCGCGGTGGACATTGTGGGCCCGCTGGCCGTCCCCAGCCGCTCTGGAAAGCAATACATCCTTACTGTGGTAGACTACGCTACCCGGTACCCGGAGGCAGTAGCTCTGTCCTCAACTAAGGCAGATAAGGTGGCGGATAGTGTTGAGCGATACTGCTCGATATCTAAAAATATCGGATCGGAATGGTATCGCCGATATCACTAAATATCGGCGATATCCGATTCCGATACCGGAAGTCCCATGTAAGTCTATGGGAACAAAATATCGCAACTAAAAAAAACCTTTATTTCCTTGTAAACACTAAATATACACACATAGAATACATATATATATATATACATGTCATTGTGACATATATATATATACATATATGTATAGTTTATACACTTCTACATAGTAAAATATCCTCTGATTCAATTGCCGGGTAAAGCCGGCTTCTGTGAAAAGACAGAAGCACCCGACATGAAATGACACTTGGTGTACATAGGGTTAACCATGTCTTTTCATGTCGTTTGCAATCTGATTTGCACAAACAATTACATCAGTCTATGTGTGCAAAATTTCACACCTGTAGGGGTTAATTAAAGGTGTAAATTCGTTGTAAAAAAAACGGACTTTTTTGCTACGAATTTACACCTTTAATTAACCCCTACAGGTGTGAAATTTTGCACACATAGACTGATGTAATTGTTTGTGCAAATCAGATAGCAAAGGACATGAAAAGACATGGTTAACCCTATGTACACCAAGTGTCATTTCATGTCGGGTTCTGCATTTTCACAAAAGCCGTCAATTGACTTAGCGGCTATTATACTATGTAGAAGTGTATGAACTATAAATATAAATATATATATATATGTGTCACAAATTCAATGACATGTATATATATATATATGAGGTGTAAAATTGTTTAAAAAAAATGCGTGGGCTCCTGCCCTATTTTCGCAACCAGACAGACAAAGCCAGCGAATGGGGGCAGATAATAATAGCCCAGAGAGGGACCATTATTTTTGGCCCCCCCTGGCTACTAACATCTGCCCCCAAACACCCCAGAAAAGACAAATCTATAATTAGATTCGTCCTTTCTGGCACTTTGCCCGTCTATTCCCATTGCCCTGTAGCGGTGGCGAATGGGTTAATATGGGGTTAAAGCCACATTGCAATTGAAAGGTGACCTTAAGCCAGGTTAATAATTGAGAGCTGTCAATTAGACAACTATCAATTATTAATCCTATTGCATGAAATAAAAATAAAACATACATGAAATAAAGACACATGTTTTTGACCATCTTTTATTTGACTGCAAAAAACATTTCCTGTAATAAAAATAAAATAAAAAAGCAAAATTATTCTTACCTATCCCATGCACAGTCAGGTCCCACGGTGTAATCCTTCAGAAAGGGTTAATGTTTACTGCAGGGACCGCAGCTAATGCTGCAGCCTCACAGTAAACCCCCAAATGAATGAGTTCCTCTCCTGGCTGACAGGAGAGGAAGTGGAAAGCTTAATTGATTGCTTTCCACTTTCACTTCAGGTCAGCCAGGGACACAATCAGTGACGTCAGAGGGAACTGATTAACAAAAATAGGGGATCCCCTCGAAAAAAATTGGCGTGGGGTCCCCCCTATTTTTGTTAACCAGCCAGATGAAGCAGACCGCTGAGGCCTGGATTTTCAGGCTGTTAAGGAGCCAAGATCCATGGACCTTGCCAGCCTGATAATACCAGGCCACAGCAGTCTGCATATCTTGGCTGATTAACAAAAATAGGGGATCCCCTCGAAAAAAATTGGCGTGGGGTCCCCCCTATTTTTGTTAACCAGCCAGATGAAGCAGACCGCTGAGGCCTGGTTTTTCAGGCTGGTAAGGATCCAATATCCATGGACCTTGCAAGCCTGATAATACCAGGCCACAGCAGTCTGCTTAGCTTGGCTGGTTAACAAAAATAGGGGATCCCCTCGAAAAAAAAAACGGCGTAGGGGTCCCCCTATTTTTGTTAACCAGCCAAGTAAAATGCAGACTGCTGCGGCCTGGTATTAAAAGACTGTCAAGGCCCATGGATTTTGGCCCTCAACAGCCTGATAATACCAGGCTACAGCAGCCCCACATTTGGCGCATCAAAAGATGTGCCAATTGTGGCACTTTACCCGGCTCTTCCCACTGCCCTGTAGCGGTGGCAAGTGGGGTAATAAGGGGTTAATGTCACCGTTGATTGCATGGTGACAATAAGCCCGGTTAATAATGGAGAGGTGTCAATAAGACACCGATCCATTATTAATCCCAAAGTTATTAAATGTATAAAAAAAAGACAAAGCAAGAAAAAAGTCTTTTAATGAAATAAAAGAGACAACACAGTTTTCATTAATTTTATTATACACTCATTCCTGCGACGCCATCGATCTCCTGTAAAAAAAGAAAAAAAACAAACCAACAGTATACCACCTGTCCGACGCAGTCCATAGTAACGACAGTCCCACGACGATCCAGCTCTGCTACATCGCATCGCGACGCAGCACAGCTGATTACCTGCTTCCCCGGCGGTGACGTTATCGGACTGACTGCTTTACGGCCGGGATTACCCAGCAGTCACTGCAGTTATCGCGAGAAACTGCATGTGACCGCCGGGGAAAGATGATGGCGGCCATGAAGCAGTCCAGCCCGTGACCGCCGGAGATCTTCTGCCAGGTAAGTGCCGCTGACTCCTGACAGACCCGACCGACGGACACTGACAGTGACAGTGACAATCCCGATTCCGGTATCCGATATGACGAAAATATCTGTACTCGGAATTGAAAGCCCGATACAGCTAATATCGGCCGATACCCGATATTTGCAGTATCGTATCGCTCAACACTAGTGGCGGATGCACTGATGACCATATTTTCACGGGTAGGATTTCCCAGGGAGATGCTTACCGATCGAGGGACCCAATTTATGTCTCGCCTAATGAAGGCTCTCTGCAGCAAAATGCAGGTGACGCGTATGGTATCGAGTGCGTATCACCCACAGACCAATGGTTTGTGTGAACGCTTTAACGGTACCCTCAAACAGATGCTCCGCATGCTGGTTGAGACCCAGGGACGCGATTGGGAGCGGTACCTCCCACACCTGCTTTTTTGCCTACAGAGAAGTCCCGCAGGCCTCGACGGGGTTCTCCCCCTTTGAGCTCCTGTATGGCAGGCGAGTCCGGGGACCCCTCTGGTTGATAAGAGAATCCTGGGAAGATGAGCCAAACCCCACAGAAGTGTACATCGTGGATTATGTCATGCGCTTCCGCGACAAGATGCAGACCTTGACGCAGTTGGTGCATGACAACATGACGCAGGCTCAGGCTGACCAGAAGCACTGGTACGACCAGAACGCCCGGGAGCGGACCTACCAGGTGGGTCAAAAGGCGTGGGTGCTGGTACCCGTACCAAAGGATAAGCTTCAGGCAGCCTGGGAAGGCCCGTACGTCGTGCACCAACGGCTCAACCCAGTCACCTACGTGGTCATGCTTGACCACACTCGGGGTAGGCGCAAGGCCTTTCACGTCAACATGATGAAGGCCCATCACGAACGTGAAGCCTGCGTCCTACCGGTCTGCAACCTGCCGAGGACGGGAAGGAGGATCCCCTCCTGGACATGCTGGCCCAAGCCCAGGCCAATGGGTCCATTGAGGACATGGAGGTAAATGCCTCGCTAACCGCTTCCCAGCGGCTGCAGTTGCTGACCACTCTGGAATCCTTTCGGGCCGTGTTCACTAACCGACCCGGAAGGACCAAGTTGGCAGTCCATGAGGTGGACACCGGGAATCACGCCCCATTACGGCGGACACCTTATCGGATCTCTGAGGAGGTGCAGCAGATTATGCGCCAGGAGATCCATGAGATGTTGCAGCTGGGGGTGATCCGGCCGTCCAAAAGCGCGTGGGCCTCACCTGTAGTTCTCGTGCCCAAAAAGGATCGGACCACCCGGTTCTGCGTGGACTACAGGGGGCTCAACGCCATCACTACCTCTGATGCGCACCCAATGCCACGCATTGAGGATCTGCTGGAGCGGTTGGCGAATGCCAAGTACATATCCATCATGGATTTAAGCCGGGGATACTGGCAGATTCCCCTGAGCCCTGAGGCGCAGGAGAAATCCGCCTTTATCACCCCTTTTGGACTGTACGAGTCCACGGTCATGCCTTTCGGCATGAAGAATGCCCCTGCCACTTTCCAGCGGATGGTCAACCACCTGCTTCAGGGACTGGAGGAGTACGCTGTGGCGTACCTGGACGACATTGCCGTCTTCAGTTCCACCTGGGAGGAACACCTTCAGCATCTCCAGGAGGTGCTCAAGCGTATTCACCAGGCAGGTCTGACCATCAAGCCGGGAAAATGCCAGATGGGCATGAGGGAGGTCCACTACCTGGGGCACGGGTAGGCGGGGGTTCCATGAGTCCAGAGCCAGAGAAAGTGGACGCGATCGTGTCCTGGCCCACCCCCAGGACCAAAAAGCAGGTGAAGTCCTTCCTGGGCACTGCAGGGTACTATAGGCGTTTCGTACCGAACTATAGCACCATTGCAAAACCCTTGACGGACCTCACCAAGGGCGGTCTACCCCAAACAGTCAGCTGGACAGATGGCTGTGAGGCGACATTCCGAGCTTTGAAAACAGCCCTGTGCAGCTCTCCAGTGTTTTAAAGCCGTCGACAGCAGTCGGCCATTCCTGGTACAGACTGACGCCAGCGAATTTGGTCTCGGTGCTGTACTCAGCCAGGTTGATTCGGGGAACCAGGAGCACCCCGTGTTGTACCTGAGCCGGAAACTTCTGCCGAGGGAAGTGGCATACTCCACCATCGAGAAGGAGTGCCTGGCCATGGTCTGGGCACTGCAACGTTTACAGCCCTACCTGTACGGGCGCACCTTCAAGGTGGTCACTGACCACAACCCTCTGAGCTGGCTGCACACAGTGTCCAGAACCAATGGTAGGTTGCTACGCTGGAGCCTTGCCCTACAGCAGTATGATTTTGCCGTACAACACAAGAAAGGCAGCGATCATGGGAATGCTGATGGGTTGTCACGACGTGGCAAACCCGCTGAGGTGCGCATGTCGGATTACAGGCAGGTCATGCCTCCTTAGCGCCCTCTAAGAGGGGGAGGTGTGATGGTACTGCAAGCTCCATATCCTGTGCTTCTCTAGAAGTCTCCACAGCTACTGCATTCATTAGGCTTTGCAGCCTGTGGGCTTCCCCCCCCTTCAGCTCACTACACACTCTGTGTAATCTGATTCCAGGTGGCTAGCCCCCACAGGGAGGCCGGCTGAAAGTGGCTGACAAGCCACATGGTCTGTTCCTTTGTTGTATGGTAGTTATTCAAGATCAAAAATCTTGGCTCCTGTGTATGTTATAAGTATGAAATTTTCATATCTGCCA
>JARQOD010000005.1:13749954-13778156 GCA_033576555.1 Oophaga sylvatica | reverse complement strand
AACACCGCCAGTTGTTGCTCGGAAGTGCTGTTAGCACAGTCAACACTTGCTCCTGTGTTACTGGGGTTCAGTAATGTCAGCTGTTCCCCTGCTTGTGAACGGCAAAAAGTCCTGCTGCATCCACCATGTTCTATTCTCATCCCTGGGCTACAACACCGCCAGTTGTTGCTCGGAAGTGCTGTTAGCACAGTCAACACTTGCTCCTGTGTTACTGGGGTTCAGTAATGTCAGCTGTTCCCCTGCTGTGTGAACGGCAAAAAGTCCTGCTGCCTCCACCATGTTCTATTCTCATCCCTGGGCTACAACACCGCCAGTTGTTGCTCGGAAGTGCTGTTAGCACAGTCAACACTTGCTCCTGTGTTACTGGGGTTCAGTAATGTCAGCTGTTCCCCTGCTGTGTGAACGGCAAAAAGTCCTGCTGCCTCCACCATGTTCTCTTCTCATCCCTGGGCTACAACACCGCCAGTTGTTGCTCGGAAGTGCTGTTAGCACATTCAACACTTGCTCCTGTGTTACTGGGGTTCAGTAATGTCAGCTGTTCCCCTGCTGTGTGAACGGCAAAAAGTCCTGCTGCCTCCACCATGTTCTCTTCTCATCCCTGGGCTACAACACCGCCAGTTGTTGCTCGGAAGTGCTGTTAGCACAGTCAACACTTGCTCCTGTGTTACTGGGGTTCAGTAATGTCAGCTGTTCCCCTGCTGTGTGAACGGCAAAAAGTCCTGCTGCCTCCACCATGTTCTCTTCTCATCCCTGGGCTACAACACCGCCAGTTGTAGCACAGAAGTGCTGTTAGCACAGTCAACACTTGCTCCTGTGTTACTGGGGTTCAGTAATGTCAGCTGTTCCCTGCTGTGTGAACGACAAAAAGTCCTGCTGCCTCCACCATGTTCTATTCTCATCCCTGGGCTACAACACCGCCAGTTGTTGCTCGGAAGTGCTGTTAGCACAGTCAACACTTGCTCCTGTGTTACTGGGGTTCAGTAATGTTAGCTGTTCCCCTGCTGTGTGAACGGCAAAAAGTCCTGCTGCCTCCACCATGTTCTCTTCTCATCCCTGGGCTTCAACACCGCCAGTTGTTGCTCGGAAGTGTCATTGGCACGGGTACTCACTCCTGCCCAGACTGGTTACAGCACGCCATCTGTTTCCTGTCAGTGTAAACGTCACTTAGCCTCCAATAAGTTGTCCTGTCATGTTGCGGTCGGGTTAGCTGACTCTATGGTGCTTGGAGTTTAGGTGCTTCCTATGTGTGCTGCGGGATATGCAAATAAAGGCTGTTTCCGTTGTGACAATAGGACAATCACCCACTGTAGTACTGTGGGATTCGGTAACTGCGGCCGGCTCGCGGCCTGTCAACTTAAATTTCCATGGGTACCTTCTGCTACCCGTCCGGGTTCCAGTACCGTCAGCTGGTTCTCCGCAGTGCCTTTGGCCTAGGTGCCTCCATCTCGGTATCCGAGTTCCAGCAACGTCTGCTGGTCCTTGGTAGTGCTTTGGAGCACAGGTACCTCCTGCTTAGTAACCGTGTCCCAGTAACGTCAGCTGGTCCTCGGTTGTGCCATTGGCTCTTTTCCTTCTGCTGCCCCTCCGAGTTCCAGCACAGTCAGCTGGTCCTCGTTACTTGCATTGGCTCTTGTACCTTCTGCTACCCGTCCGGGTTCCAGTACCGTCAGCTGGTTCTCCGCAGTGCCTTTGGCCTAGGTGCCTCCATCTCGGTATCCGAGTTCCAGCAACGTCTGCTGGTCCTTGGTAGTGCTTTGGAGCACAGGTACCTCCTGCTTAGTAACCGTGTCCCAGTAACGTCAGCTGGTCCTCGGATGTGCCATTGGCTCTTTTCCTTCTGCTGCCCCTCCGGGTTCCAGCACAGTCAGCTGGTCCTCGTTACTTGCATTGGCTCTTGTACCTTCTGCTACCCGTCCGGGTTCCAGTACCGTCAGCTGGTTCTCCGCAGTGCCTTTGGCCTAGGTGCCTCCATCTCGGTATCCGAGTTCCAGCAACGTCTGCTGGTCCTTGGTAGTGCTTTGGAGCACAGGTACCTCCTGCTTAGTAACCGTGTCCCAGTAACGTCAGCTGGTCCTCGGTTGTGCCATTGGCTCTTTTCCTTCTGCTGCCCCTCCGGGTTCCAGCACAGTCAGCTGGTCCTCGTTACTTGCATTGGCTCTTGTACCTTCTGCTACCCGTCCGGGTTCCAGTACCGTCAGCTGGTTCTCCGCAGTGCCTTTGGTCTAGGTGCCTCCATCTCGGTATCCGAGTTCCAGCAACGTCTGCTGGTCCTTGGTAGTGCTTTGGAGCACAGGTACCTCCTGCTTAGTAACCGTGTCCCAGTAACGTCAGCTGGTCCTCGGTTGTGCCATTGGCTCTTTTCCTTCTGCTGCCCCTCCGGGTTCCAGCACAGTCAGCTGGTCCTCGTTACTTGCATTGGCTCTTGTACCTTCTGCTACCCGTCCGGGTTCCAGTACCGTCAGCTGGTTCTCCGCAGTGCCTTTGGCCTAGGTGCCTCCATCTCGGTATCCGAGTTCCAGCAACGTCTGCTGGTCCTTGGTAGTGCTTTGGAGCACAGGTACCTCCTGCTTAGTAACCGTGTCCCAGTAACGTCAGCTGGTCCTCGGTTGTGCCATTGGCTCTTTTCCTTCTGCTGCCCTCCGGGTTCCAGCACAGTCAGCTGGTCCTCGTTACTTGCATTGACTCTTGTACCTTCTGCTACATTTACAAATTGAAGATTTTTTCAATGCTTTTTTGGGTAATCACTCTGGATCTCCAACAATTAAGACGACGACCCTGATGACCACCCCGAAGAAGATGACGACCACAAGGACGACGAGCATCAAGCCAACCAGCCTAAACACCATCACAAAGAAGAAATAAAAGATTACCAAACAGGACTAAGAAGGTTAAGACAAACTACAAGATACAGAACAAGAGACTTAAGAACAATAAGCAGAAGATCAAAAAGCAGAAGAACATGAAGTATAAGACCAAAATGAAGAGCAAAATATATGCTCTAAATTCTAAGCAGAAGAAGACTAAGCAGTGTATTGGGGTGAGTCCGTTCCTCCTCGTGGTGCCCCTGGAAAATGCCTGCTGCTGCAGGCTAAACTGAACACGGACAAATACTGTTGTAATTTAAATCTTTTGTGACAGCAAGTACGGAAGGATGAAAAATTCATACTTTGACAGATTACAAGTACAGGATTCTCTGTCACAAATAAGAATATGATGAAGAAGATGAAGTACAATATGAATAAGAATAATAGTTTAATAAGAAGAATATGAGTAATGTTAACAAAAAGATGAATAGCAAGAAGTTTAAGAAGAAGATAAAGAAGGTGAAGATGAAGAATAATTTGATGAAAAAGATGATGCTGCTGAAGATTATGAAGGAGAAAGTGTGTCAAAAGTTAAAAAGGTGAAGAGCATGGAAGTTGTGAAATATACATATTTGCCAAAATAGAAAAAACGTTAACAACATTGTCAATTTCTTCGTCAATCCGAACATATTTAAAAAAAAAAATATTTATGCTATTCCATTTGATTGGGTTAAACATCTATGCCTTTAATGTCTCCTCAACCTTCCCCAATACATTGTACATTACTCTTTGTTGTTTTCCTTCATGTACAATTAACCAACAAGGCAAGAATGGGGTTTTTTTAATTCCGATATTTTGTTCCCATAGACTTACATTGGATTTCCGGTATCGGGTATCGCCGATATTTTTTGGGTATCGGCGATACCATTCCGATTCCGATACTTTTGGATATCGGAAAGTATCGCTCAACTCTACTGCAGATACAAGTCGTAACTGTTAGAAAACCTTGAATGAATAATAAATGTGTGGTCTTGACGAACTGCTATACTGACACTTCCGTGTGGACAGTTTTCATTTCGTTCTGAGCGCTCAAAAAGACAATTTGGATAAAATTGAGAACAGAAGCAGCAAACACTTCAGGATGGATTTATCCTAATTAAATTTCCATAACAGTTGGCGCCTGCACGCGGGGCAGTGGACGAAACGTACGGGGACCTGCTGACCGGAGAGACAAAGGTGTTGGCCATGGCCTTGGCTCACGGGACGGAGACTGCGCAGCTCCATAAGTAAGGTAAGAAAATCTTGTCATCTTACCTGAAAGTCCCTTGTGTCCAGTCCAGGTCTTACACCTCTTGCCGGTCAGGTGTGGTCACCACCGCATTCCCAGGTAGTGTAAAAAGTCCACACCCTTATCCAAAACCCTGGGATATATGGTGTTTGCTGCTGTGCTGTGTATGTGTTTCATGTTTTATGTGAACCGGGAGAAAAGTTGGAACGGTGACTGTGTTTTTGCTTGCTGATTTTGGGAGCTGTATAGCAAAAAACCAAATTGCTGGATAAGTTCCCGCAGTTATCCTTCACACATGGGAGGGAGGTCATCCCAGTAAAATCCAGGTGTGAGGAGCGGGAGCTTTGATTGGATAAGTCCACGCAGTTATCCTTCACACATCGGAGGGAGGTCATCCCAGATCAATCCAGGTGTGAGGGCCGAGGGCTTTGAATCGGTTAAGTTTCTGCAGTTATCCTTGACACATAGGAGGGAGGTCATCCCAGATCAATCCAGGTGTGAGGGGCAGGAGCTTTGATTGGATAAGTTCTCACAGTAATTGTCCACGCAAGGGGGGAGGTCATCCCACTCAAATCAGACGTGGATGGTGAGAATTTTGATTAAGGCTATTACAGATTACTGTGACCGACGCACCGGCCAGGGCGTACGGTTTTCAGAAGTGGTAGACTTGGAGCATTGCCATGCTCAGTGCAATTGGTGAGTTATCAGTTACCAGAGCAGCTTGTATGTGTCACAGATCATCAAAAGAGGGATTCGTATACTCCCGGGTGTTTGTTTCATTTGTACGTCTTCCTATCTGTATCAGGTATCGCTGCTTTAAATTCACACTCAGAGCAGCGTGCGCTCTATCACTATCTCATTCACTGCTGGCTGCAGCAGCGAGAAACCCCTTTGACCCTCCTCCTCTGCTAATCACGTTGTCACATCTGTTTCCTGGTTTTGATCTTTTTAAGCTAGTTTTTTGGCTACAGGCTGTAGCGTGAAAATTCTCAGGCATTCAGACTGAACTGTATTCATTTTTTGCTATTCTATATGGATAATCTTTTTTTTTTGATACGTGATTTCAGTGCCTGTAGAGACAGCAAGCAGAGATATAAGGGAGGGGGGAAGTGCTGGCAGCAGCGAGATTTTTTTTTTTTTTCCAGAGGGCGGAAAGGATAAAGCCTACGCTACCAGACAAAAGTTTTAAAGTATTTTTTCTTTTTTGTTTTTATCATTTTACAATCAGTTTTTCCACCTCTTTTCTGTTTTTAATTAGCTGTTTTAGTAACAAGGGTTGTTTTTCAGAGTTTTATGATTAATACGGTTTTTTTTTCCCTCCCCTTTTTGGTCAATCTTTTTTCCTAGAGTTTTTTACTAAATCTAACTTTTGTTTTTAAAGTTTTTCTTTTAAGTACATTTTTAAATAATTTTGGAGAGGTTTTTCTAATCAATTTATTTTAGAGTTTTATTCTCCAACCATTTTTTAAAAGAAAAGAAAAAAAAAAAAAAGCACAAAATCTACTAGCGTGCTGTGGACCAATGTCACTCCACAGATAAGGAAATTGCAGGCTGAGGGAGAACACACACACAAACAGCTGCGCAACGGTTTCACTCACCCCTCCCATCAGGCATTCAGCGAAGACAAGAATCTTGCACACAGAACCAGAATGCAGCAGTTCTCAGATTTTAATCACCTTTGTTGAATAGGTTTTTGGAATAGACACAGTACGTGAGAATCGAAGGGCTCCGCATGTGAATAGAAGGTCAGAGTACGTGAGAAGCAAATGGACAGGCAGACTTTACGCTGCATAATGAAATGTTTTTTCTTGTTTTTTGTTTGAAAGGCAACAGGAAAGTTTGTTTATAGATTACCGTCTGCTATAAAAGAGCAGTGGTGCATCGTGTAGAAGGTACAGCAAGTTAATTTGAACGGACCAGGAAGTGATTTTTTATGTGAATATGATTGAAAAGGTGATAAATCGTCTGTGAGAAAATGATCACTGACATGTCACAAGAGCAGAATTCAGAGTCACAACACATCACATGTCCATCATGTGGAGACACGGGACAGGTGTAGGCTGCTCTCATTGAATATGGAGCCTTGTACAGGGAAAAACGCTCCCCGCCTCTCTCCACAGGGAGAAGGCATTTTTGTTTCAACGGTCCCCTCTCAAGAGCCACAGGGGGGACACCTCTCCTTTTTCTTCTCTCAGTCCCTTTCTCCTTCTTCTTCAGACTTTTCTCCTCTTTCCTCGCTGCCATCCCTCTCTATCCTTCTTTCCCTATCATTCCTTCTTTCCCCTCCCTCACATCTCTGACACATCCATTTTCTTCCTCTTCCTCTTCTTCACCCTCCCCTCTACCTCTCTCCCCTCCATCTCTCTCCCCTCCTCTTTCCCTCGCTCCTCCCTCACACCTCCCTTCTCTTCCTCTTTTTTCTACTTCGTTATCAACTGGGTCAACGCCCAATCAAAGCAATGTGGTGTCCCTGTATTCAGTGCCTCAAGCACAGGGCACCCTGTCTATCCCAAGCACAGTACAAACATTGCCAGTCATTATATCAGGAGAAGAAAGTGCAAATCTCCCTACACAAAACGCTGCATGTAGCCCCCAGACACAACAGCTAGCAGAGCCCCAGCCATGGCTTCACAGGGGGGAAGTGTAGCTACAGACACAAATGAGGAACCTCAGTGCCGAGCAGGGCTGCCAGCATGGAACCATGACACTGATCCACCGCAGCCTCAGCAAGGAAGAGGGAAATCCCCATGCAGCAAGACAACTTTTAAGCCAAATCTCACCCAGTATATGCACCAAGCACACCATGTCACTTCTCATCTGATGAAGATGAAGACACAACGTCATACATGCTGCCCAATACTAGGGAAGAAAACCCACAAACACCAAGAGAGCAGGGACAGGTAGAGGCACCATCCTATGAGCCCTTCATCCCAAGCCAGGTGATCAGTATGCTGCCAGACCAGGGATACACCCCATGCCATTTTGCCAAAAAATGCAGCAGATCCAGCAAACGTATGCAGCAGCCTGGATTGATCTCTGGACCGTAATGGAAATAAAAGCAGGTGATGCATTCTGGCCAATTATGAGAGAACACTTCAAGCTTCCAGCAGAGTTAGATGCGTATGCCTGGGAGACAGGACCAAAGCTAATTGAGCAGCTCAGAGAATGGGCCAAAAGCAGACTGACAGGACAAACTCTCAGCCTACATGACATGAGTCAAGACAAGACAGAGTCTGTGGAGAAGTTCCATGACAGAGTGATGCAAGTGATTCAAGATTTGGGCCTCATTACCCATGATCAGACACACAGACGGATGTTGGCACAGGCTTTTGTGCATGGACTGAGAGAACCAATCAGGAAACCAATGGTAGTAGCCAGGCCTGAGTACACGTCAATAGCAATGGATACCCTGCTCGCAGTAGCAAAAAGGATTGAGTCCCGCCGGGACAGAAGGGATGTCCAGTGTTACAACTGTGGCGAGTTTGGTCATTTCCGGAACTGGTGCAGAACACTGATTTCGCCCAGAAGAAGAAGCACAGAAAGCAGGGAAGAACCCCGTCCATAGGACAGGAGCACGCCAAGTCCACAGGGAACCCCACCAGTGGGACCAATATCCTGAGAATGGATGGCGTAGTCAGATCTTTTCTTGTGGAACTCCGCAACCTCACCTATCTATCAGAATCTTCTGCGTCCTGCATGGGAATTGATGGTCAAGTCAGATATTTCCAGATTATGAAGCCTCTGAGCGTGTGGACTCAGCCAGAACACTCCATCATGTCCCAGTTTGTTGTGTCAAAGACCTGCACCCTCAACCTATTGGGAGTGGACCTAAAGCAGAAGCTGAAAGCGACCAGAGTGTTCCAGGAAGATGGGACCATGACACTTTCTTCACCCCTGACCGAAGAAGAAACAGGAACCTCAAACAACCACACTGCAGACCTATCACAGGAGGTGCTGGACATAGTACCAGAAAAGCCACTCCATCACCCAGAGTCAAGATGTCTCTGACCAACTGAAGGTCTAAGTGAACTCGCCTAAGAAGACGGCATGAGAACTTTGACATTGGCCAGGATATTCAACTCAAGAAGGACCCTACTCGCTTCATGGAATGGCAACACCACATCCGGCTCCAACGCCAGAGGTTCATCTTTTGCAAGCTCAGGAGGTGCCCCTGCAATCAACCAGTTCACCCAGGCCCTAGACCGACAAAAGGCCACTCAGCTCTTCAAACTTGTGCACAAATACTGACCTGAGACCGAGCTGGAGAAAAAGAAACTACTGATGGCCCGTGCTGAGAAAAAAGCAGCCGGTGAAGGAGACGTCCCAACAAGAAGACCCCCTGTGACCAGAGCAGGTGCTAACATAGTGACTGCCTTGGTGGAGAACTAGAAAGCCAGCTGGTCGTCATCTCTCATGATGTGGATCCTAGTAGGCGGCTTGTTTTCCCGCCAGCTCTGTGCCGGGAGATGGGAGTCCCTGCCGCATAGTGAAGGACAAGGCCAAACTGGGCTGCCTCGCCCATCGGAATCAATCCCAGCTTTCCACAGTGAAGAAAAAGACTGTAAAACCCACTGAGTTCAGAATGGTGCAAGGCCTGGAGGCCGTGAAAGAGGCTACGGTATTTGAAACCCCACAGTGCTGAACCGTCACACTCTGCTCTCAAAAGTCCCAGTCACCGCAAACGGTATTCACGGTGATCAACCTGGCCAGTGCCTTCTTCAGTGTCCCCCTCCACCTGGATGGCCTTCTCTTTTGTGTGGTTGACATCGATACCTGCACAGTCCATTCCTTGTCTCTCCTACTCTACCTGGAAGAACAGCAACGCAAGGTCTGGAAGAACAAAGTCCAGTGATGTCAGAAGCAAGTTACATCCCTGGGACACTGTATTGCCCACCAGACGAAACACATGTCAAAAGACTGGAAGACCACTGTAGAGAAGATGGCTCCCCCAACAACTCCAAAAATGCTGCAGGCCTTCCCTGGTCTAGTGTCGTATTGCAGAACTTGGATCCCTGATGCCTCAGTCCTAATGTAGCCTCTGTGCGCTTGCATCATAGCAACCCCGCTCCTTCTATCGGACGCAGCCTTCAACTCATTCAGGAGACTGGAAGATCTCCACAGTCTCAGCGCCAATACCAGGCCTACCTGACTACGAGAAGTCTTTCCATCTACCTGATGGAAGAAAGAAGGTCATGCTACTGGAGTCCTGACATGGATTCACGGGGGAAAACAGAGACTTTTAGGCTGCCTCTCAGCCCGCTTGGATCCAGTTGCAAGAGGAGCACCCTCCTGCCTGATGGCAGTATCTGCAGCACACACCTTCTGGACAAGGTTGCTGACATCACTCTTGGACAGCCACTGGAAACTCTCACTCCACGCGACATCTTGGCAATCCTCAGTCAAGCTCAACCAACAATAATCTCCCCACCACCAGGCATCTTTGTGGCGCCTCTATCGCCTTTGTCTCATAATGTCACCGTCTCCAGACCTACAGTCCTCATCCCGGCCACTCTACTCCCACTCCCAAGGGGGGATACAATATGGACTTTTCAGAACAAAATTTACAGAATTTATCCTCTACTTGGATGGCTCCAGATTTGCAGATGATGAAGAAGTTTCCACACAGCAAGTGCAGTGACCAGCAATCAAGAAATCCTGTGGTCCAGAAGTCTGTCACCTAGCTTGTCAGCCCAGGAAGCAGAACTGATAGCACTGACGAAGGCCTGCCAGATGGCAGAAGGCAAGACTGCAAACATCTACACCGACTACAGGTGCTCGCATGGCATAGCACACGACTTTGGGCCCATCTGGGCTGCAAGGGACTTCATCACAGCAAACGGACAACCGTGAAGCATCATGGAGCCTTCAGGGACCTGCTGGGTGTACTCCAACTTCCAAAATGGTGGCAATTTGAAAAATCAAAAGCGCATGGAAAACTGAGAACAGAAAGAGGCGTGAGGCAATAACATGGCGGACATGGCAGCCAAAGAAGCGGCCAAAGGAAGACAACATGGAGAAGTGGGAGACGTCGTAGAGCCGGACGGCTACTACATGACGACTGAAGACAAGAAACCTGACAAAAAGACGTCCTGGGATCTGCTCAATAAGTTGCAAGACCAAGCTCCAAAAGGAGAAGAAAAGCTGAATGCGAAAAAAGCAACACGTGAAGAAGGAAGGCTATCAAAAATGGACTCCAAACCCTGCCTACCACAAAGTATGCACCCTATGGTGGTCCAATGGGCACATGGACCCACACCCACATATCAAAGACACAGATGAATGATCCGATTGGTGCTTACTGGTTCGCTTCAGGGATCTCCACCCTAACAGCCAAATTCACCAGCAGCTGTCTGACCTGCGGCAAATGCAAGCCTGGACGTGTGGAAGAAAGTCCCCCTCACCTCATCTGGCAAGACCACTCTACCAGCTTCAGAGGATCCAGATAGACCACATCCAGATATCGCCAAGTGAAGGATTCAAATACGCCATTGTGGTCAAAGAAGTATTTTCAAGATGGACATAAGCGTTCCAAGTCAGCAAAGACTACTGCAAAGCAGCTACTTTCGGAAAATAGTGTGCAGATACGGGGTTCCAGAAATGACAGAAAGTGATCAGGGACCCGCATTCACAGCAAATCTGACACAAGAGATCTGGTTAGCAGTAGGGTCAGATTTAGGCCTACACACTCCTTACCACCCCCAGAGCAGCGGGAAGGTAGAAAGACTGAACGGAACACTTAAGAATAGGATGCTGAAAATTGCCCAAGAGACACGCAAATCATGGCATGAGACACACCCCCAATTGCACTGTTTAGCGTAAGGCACACTCCCAGAGACCCAGAAAAGCTGTCACCATGCAAAATTTTGTTTGAGTCTAGTCCCAAGTTAGGTGCATTTTTCCCTCAGCAGCAGAATATGCAAAATGATATCTTGTTTGCTTATGTAATTGAATTGGTCAAAAACTAATGTCCATTCTCGAGTTTTTCTCTTCACTGCCAGATTTGATGGTCCTGTCCAAGAGCCCCAGATGACACCAACCTCTGTGTAACTAGAGGGAAAGCCTGCTTGGATCCACGTATCGCATTGCAAGGAAGCTCCCGTACCAGGAGAGACACCTAAGCCATGAAGGATGTCGTGGATGCTCTGACTGACCAGACAGATGACCTACCTGATGAAGAATACACACGTTTTTTCTGAACATGCAGTTAAATAAAGAGACTACAATTGCAAATACATGAACCCCTGCTAGGGACAGTCCTCCTGACCGCCCATTTGCGAAAAGTCTGTATTCGGTGGGGGAGGCATGTACAAGGCATATCTCAACCCGCCGGCAGCACAAAAGAGTTGCAGTGCTTTGGGACAGGAGCAGGTTTTTAGGGCAAGTGGTATCTAAGGGGGGACTGTCATGGAAATATATATGTATTCCATATATTCAAAGTATATTCATATATATGCATTCACAGTTAGATAGATCTCACTTGCTAAAAATCCTGTGCTCACACATCTATGCAAAAAGCTGATGCCAGCTATAATCAGTCGTTAAAGACGACCCTGGCCTTCATAAGGAACAAGTACAGAGTCTTAATAGATATCTATTGTTTTCTTTACTAGTCATGCAAGAAAGCTAGGGCAAAGAACAAAAACAATAAATCTGCAACTTCAGCCCTTTTATCATAATTATCATAATTATCATACTTACACTAGAACAGCCAATAATCTAGCAGCTTTTAATTGTATGTTAATTGACTAACCAGCCCCTTTTTGTAAACGTATAAAACCTTGAATGAATAATAAATGTGTGGCCTTGACGAACTGCTATACTGACACTTCCGTGTGGACAGTTTTCATTTCGTTCTGAGCGCTCAAAAAGAGAATTAGGATAAAATTGGGAACAGAAGCAGCAAACATTTCAGGATAGATTTAGCCTAATTAAATTTCCATATCAAGCATATAAGTTGTATTCAGTCATAGGAGACTCTAAAGTATTAAACACATTTTTTTCAGGGCATTTTTATGCTTTGCAGTATTGTGATTTGCAGTGTATCAGTGTATCAATTTACTATGAATCACAATTTTCAGATAAATTCTTCGAGCCTTGTGAATTTGAATATCAAAAGAGGATACTAGGAGGATGGACAGTTTGTGTAGGTTGGGAATAGGTGAGGGTGCAGTGAAATGTGAAAAGTGAAATGTGGCTTTGTTCTAATCTCTGCAGATACAAGTCGTAGCTGTTAGAAGTCATCATGGTGGTGTGGGATAGATGAAAAAGATTGGAAAAGTGAATGACCACCATCAGAAACTGTGAATTACTATATTTGACTGTACTGTGATCACTTTTGTGGCTGGTAAATCCGTTATCTACCACTATATGCATTGTTTATGCTTTTTGTAGTGGTCGTGGTATAGCAATATTATTTGGGCCTAATACAAGTGGACTTGTATAGTAATTGTAACGGGAGTGGTGGAACCACTGTTCTGTGGTCCGAGTAGAGCCTGGTGAGGTGTTCCACCATGTTTCAAATTATTATGCAAATGATATTTTTCTCTGATTTTCCTAAGTGGTCGATGCAAATGACAGTCAGTCTAATAAAAGTCATCACCGGTTACAGTATACATCGAATTTTATTGAAGAAACCTCCCAATGATAACAGTATCTCCAAAAATGGAAAAAAACTCAGAATGCACTGTTCCAAATTATTAGGCACAGTAGAATTTCTAAACATTTGATATGTTTTAAAGAACTGAAAATGCTCATTTGTGGAATTTGCAGCATTAAGCCTCTTTCACACTTCAGTCGCTTGACGTCAGTTAAAATCCGCCAAAGTGTGAAAATGGTGAAAAACGGATGCCATGAACTTTTCAACCGGAATATAACCCAGAAAATGCAGGTACGCATGTCCGGACCGAGGAGAGAGAGAGACCCCGGACAGTGTTCTGGGCATTTTGAATGCATTTTCTATGGGAGAAACGGATCCGCTGATGGATGGTCGTCTGTTAGATCCATTTTTTGACGAATCCGCCATAGTCCGCCATTTTGACGCACAAAAAACGTTGCATTGGACGTTTTTCAAAAACGGCGGATGCCAAATTTTTGGCGGATCCGTCAAAAAACGGACCTAGCGGACGACTATCCGTCAAAATCCGCCACTAATGCAAGTCAATGGGAAAAAAGCGGATCCGCTGAAGTGTGAAAGAGGCCTTAGGAGGTCACATTCACTGAACAAAAAAGCTATTTAACTCCAAAACATCCTAATAGGCGAAGTTACATGTTAACATAGGAACCCTTCTTTGATATCACCTTCACAATTCTTACATCCATTGAACTTGTGAGTATTTGGAGAGTTTCTTCTTGTATTTCTTTGCATGAAGTCAGAATCGCCTCCCAGAGCTGCTGTTTTGATGTGAACTGCCTCCCACCCTCAAAGATCTTTTGCTTGATGATACTCTAAAGATTCTCTATAGGGTTGAGGTCAGGGGAAGATGGTGGCCACACCATGAGTTTATCTCCTTTTATGCCCATAACAGCCAATGACTCAGAGGTATTCTTTGCAGCATGAGATGGTGCATTGTCATGCATGAAGATGATTTAGCTCCTGAAGGCACGTTTCTGCTTTTTATACCATGGAAGAAAGTTGTCAGTCAGAAACTCTATATACTTTGCAGAGGTCATTTTCACACCTTCAGGAACCTTAAAGGGCCCTACCAGGTGTTTCCCCATGATTCCGGCCCAAAACATGACTCCTACACCTCCTTGCTGACGTCGCAGCCTTGTTGGGACATGGTGGCCATCCACCAACCATCCACTACTCCATCCATCTGGACCATCCAGGGTTGCTCGACACTCATCAGTAAACAAGACTGTTTGAAATTAGTCTTCATGTATGTCTGTGCCCACTGCAACCGTTTCTGCTTGTGAGTACTGTTTAGTAGTGGCCGAATAGTAGGTTTATGCACCACAGCAAGCCTTTGAAGGATCCTACACCTTGAGGTTCGAGGGACCCCAGAGGCACCAGCAGCTTCAAATATCTGTTTGCTGGTTTGTAATGGCTTTTTAGCAGCTGCTCTCTTAATCCGATGAACTTTACTGGCAGAAACCTTCCTCATTCTGCCTTTATCAGCACAAACACGTCTGTGCTCAGAATCAGCCACAAATCTCTTAACAGTACGATGATCACGCTTAAGTTTTCGGGAAATATCTAATGTTTTCATCCCTTGACCAAGGCACTACACTATTTGATGTTTTTCAGCAGCAGAGAAATCCTTTTTCTTTCCCATGTTACCTAAAAAACTCTGGCCTGCTTGTTAGTGTGGAACATCCAGTTTTCCTTTTATAGGGCTCACATGGCAAACTAATTATCACAGGTATCTGAGATTGATTTCAGTGATCCAATGAACTCTGAAACACAATATAATCAATGGGTTTTATTTACAAAAAAAAATACTATGACACTTAAAACCAATTTGCATAATACTTTGGAACATGGTGTAGGTAAGCCGTAGAGATGGGCAAACCTGAACAGTAAAGTTCGGGATCTGTACCAAACACCTACTGTTCGGGCATGAACCCCGAACATGGATTTTTCCAGGAAGTCCATGTTACTGTTTGGGTTCAGCACCCTGAAACTCGGGTGTTTCCTATCCTGTCATTTACATGACAGCACGAGAAACACCCCTGGCTCTGATTGGTGGTAAGATTATTACCACTGGTCAGAGCGCTGCGGTTCTGAGCCAGCAGCTATGACCAGCGGTAAAAAGTTTGATGAGAGATTTCTACTCCTATCAGCCTACACCTGCTGCCAGTAATAATATTTCTCATGGTGCTAGCGGTGCTCTCACCAAGATCACAGCATTTCATCTGCTCTGCTCACAGAGAAGTGAGTTGGGAAAACAGCCTCAGTGACTTGCGGTAACCTCGATGGTGTCACTGCTAGTCACTGATGCTGCACTGACAGCATCTCATTCTTCTGTGGTTTTCAGCCTGGATGATCGCATCTTGGCACCATGTTGAAAACCACTTAATGCAGACATGGATCACAGCATGGGACAGTGTGTGGGACAGATGAAGGATATGGTTGTTTTTTATTTTTGCTTTTTATAGGAGACCAGAGTTTCAATGGAATGGGCGTTAGGTAAGTATTATTGTTGGTTATTATTTTCTGTTTTTTACAGGGGACAATGGGTTCAATGGACTGGGTGTAAGGTGAGTATAACTTTGTTTTTTATTTTTAAACAAAAAGTAAAACTGTATTTTTATTTTAAATAAAGGACTTAATGATGCTGTGTGTTTATTTACAATATGACTATTACTAATCTGTGGGCTTTATGTCACCTGACAATACAAAGGTAATAGCAACCCCACAAATATTAACCCCACTTACCACTTCCACAGAGCAAGTGGGAAGAGCTGGGTAAAACGCCAGAATTGGTGCATCTAATAGATGTGCCTTTTCTGGGGTGGCAGTGAGGCTGCTATTTTAAGTCTGGGAGGCCCAATATCCATGGCCCCTTACCATCCTGAGAATAAGAGCCCCCAGTTGTCTGCTTTGGCTTGGCTGGTTGTCAAAAATGGGGGGGACCACACGCTTTTTCTTTTAATGATTTATTTAAACAATTTAAAAAAAATGCATGGGGACCCCTTCATTTTTGATAACCAGCCATGATAAAGCTGACAGGTGAAGGTTTCAGCCCACAACTGTCAGCTTTGCCATGCTGGTTATTAAAAATAGAAGGGAATCCACTCCATTTTTTTACTATTATTCTCATCAGCCGCCGCCTGCTCTCGTTGTTATTAGTGACAGCAGGCATACGCTGATGGGAGAAGTACTCCCATCAGGTGACGCCTGCAATCGGAGGTAAACTTTTTACCTCTTGTCACAGCTGCTGGCTCAGGCTGTCATCTGACGGACACACGTCAGCTAACCCCCAAGGGACTAGCAGCTGGAATGGCCCGGAAGGAAAGAACAGCTTATGTAGACAGGCACGGCAAGTGCGGACTCGTACGGCTAATTTATAGACTGGTACGGCAAGTGTTGGTGGATTCGGCTGATGTACAGACTGCCACGGCTGGTACAGGCAAGTACGGCTGTAATACAAGTTGGCACAGCAGGTACAGGTGGGTCTGACGGTATTACTGATTGGCACATCAGGTGCAGGCGGGTCCGGCTGTAATACAGGTTGGCACGGTAAGTGCAGGAGGGGACGACTGTAAGATGGATTGGAATGGCAGTTGCAAGTGAGTCCGACTGTATTACAGTTTGGCACAGCAAGTGCAGGTAGGTCTGGCTGTAATACGGATTGGCACGGCAGGTGCAGGTGGAAGCGGCTGTAATATAGACTGACAAGGTAGGTACTGGCAAGGTGGTTAGGAACGGACTGATACTATTGGGACTAGAGGGAAGTGACCTGAAAACTATAAAGCGTGTTTAGGAACAGACTAACAACATTGCACAGGCACCTCCATGCAGGTGGACCCCGTAAATAATAAGTGTCTCCTAGCCATTGGCTGGGGACACTTTAGGACAGCGGGCATGGCTTCTTTTAGAAGGAGGGAACGACCACACCCTAAGCACAGAGCCCAGGGATCTGCATATCGAGTGAGCATTCTGGGAAGCAGCTGATGAGGAAGGAGGAGGAGGTGCCGGACGGGGGCCGCAGCGGTGAGTGAGTCTGCGTCCCTGCGGGGGGGTTAGGAGCAGCATGCAGGGAAGCCGCCGCTACATTAATATTGGTCTTTGTATAGTGCGTTTTGTTATAATGTGTTTTAGTATGTAAGTAGTACTCATGATAATTATGTATGTAAATAATTTTATTTTAAACGGTGGGGGGTGTGCATGAGGATACATATACAGGGGTGTAGCGATAATAGGTGCAGGGGCTGCAGTCGGGCTCTGGAGCCTGGGGGGGGACCTAAAAAGTCCCTTTGGCAAATATGAAAAGACCAATACTGTTAAGACCCATAGTAGTTGGGGTTCCTGTTGGAGATTTTGCATTAGGGAGCAAGATGTTGATGTTACACCATTGTACTTTGTGCTTGGGCCTTTGACCTTTTATGACCCTGTCAATGCCCCTGGTATTCACATATTTATTGTTCACTGATGTATCTTATTTAGTTCTACTATGTCGCCTTTAAAAGTCCTTCAGGATTGTGATTGACAGCTGCATTTGGAATGATGGATGACTTTTGGTCCCAATCCCTCGAATAGGTGGTGAGAATGACAGGCAGAATTTTCAAGGGTTTCCCATGATAGCTGTAAGCATAGGAAGGAATAAAAGCAAGGTGAGAAGAAAGTAGGGTGGGATAGATGGAGTGATGGAAGGAGGTTAGTGGAAATATTGAAGGATGGATAAAAACATGAGAGGAAGGGGAACAGAAAGAGAAGGAGGTAAAGAAGAAAGAAGTTTTAAAGAAAAATAGGATGGAAGGAAATTGGAAATGGTAAGAGACAGGATGGGCAAAGAAACAGAAGAGAATAATTAAGCAATGGAGGAAAGGAAGCAAAGGAGAAAAAAGAAAGGAAGACAGATGACTGCACCAGAGAGACAGCAGTGTTAGTGAAATGCTCGAGTGCTCAGTGCTCGAATCAAGCACAACGGATTCTGGGACGTGCACAACTTAAGTAACAAGCATAATGAAATACAATGTGAGACGCGAGCAGTTTTCTGGAGGACGGTTTCACTTAAGTGAAAAAATCTCTTTCTCACCTGACAGAGGAGTCCCTGCACTCCCAGCAGTGGGATACCCCTCTTCAGTGTGGCTCAGATTCAATTGAGCTTCTCACAGGAAGCACTGAAGCACTACGCAATTACTGTCACTAGCAAGACTAGTGTCAGCAAGATGACAGCGTAAGCCTGCAGCTGTGACCAGAGGTGAAAAGTTTACCTCCAATTGTAGGTGTTGCCTGATGAGCGCACTTCTCCCATGAGCCTACACTTGCTGTTGTTAATAACGGCGAGAGCAGGCGACGGCTGATGGGAGTATCCTGCCTGCCCAAAAATAATATTTTAATAATAAAATTATAGTAACATAGTAATATGGTTAGCAAGGCAGAAAAAAGACATTTGCCCATCCAGTTCAGCCTATATTCCACCAGAATAAATCCCTGGATCTACGTCCTTCTAAAGAACCTAATAACTGTAAGATACAATATTGTTACGCTCCAGGAAGACATCCAGGCCTATCTTGAACCCCTCGACTGAGTTCGCCATCACCACCTCCTCAGGCAACGAATTCCAGATTCTCACTGCCCTAACAGTAAAGAAGCCTCTTCTATGTTGGTGGAAAAACCTTCTCTCCTCCAGACGCAGAGAATGCCCCCTTGTGACCGTCACCTTCCTTGGTATAAACAGATCCTCGGAGAGATATTTGCATTGTCCCCTTATATTCTTATACATGGTTATTAGATCGCCCCTCAGTCAACTTTTTTCTAGACTAAAAAATCCAAATTTTTCTAATATCTCTGGGTATTGTAATTCCCCCATCCTCTTTATTAATTTTGTTGCCCTCCTTTGTACTCACTCTAGTTCAATTATCTCCTTCCTGAGCACCGGTGCCCAAAACTGTACACAGTCCTCCATGTGCGGTCTAACCAGGGATTTGTACAGAGGCAGTATAATGCTCTCATCGTGTATCCAGACCTCTTTTAATGCACCCCATGATCCTGTTTGCCTTGGCAGCTGCTTCCTGGCACTGGCTGTTCCAGGTAAGTTTATCATTAACTATGATCCCCAAGTCCTTCTCCATGTCAGATTTACCCAGTTGTTTCCTGTTCAGTGTGTAATGGTGATATTGATTTCTTCTTCCCATGTGTATAACCTTACATTTATCAATGTTAAACACCTTTTTGCCCAAGTTTCCAACTTAGCTAGATCCATCTGTAGCAGAATACTATCTTCTCTTGTATTGACTGCTTTACATAGTTTCGTATCATCTGAAAATATCGATATTTTACTGTGAAAACCTTCAACCAGACCGTTAATAAATATGTTGAAGAGAATAGGTCCCAACACCGACCCCTGCGGTCCCCACTGGTCACAGCGACCCAGTTAGAGAATATACCATTTATAACCACCCTCTGCTTTCTATCACTAAGCCAGTTACTTACCCATTTACACACATTTTCACCCAGACCCAGCATTCTCATTTTGTGTACCAACCTCTTGTGTGGCCTGGTATCAAACGCTTTGGAAAAATCAAGATATACCACGTCCAATGATTCACCTTGGTCCAGGCTATAGCTGTAAGGTTCTTTGTCTCTGTTGACATGTTCCTTGAAACTCAGTTTTCCGTCGGCCATTTTGCTTTCTGTCTTTCTGCAGCTCTTGCCCTCAGTTAATATGGAGTTTCCAGTTTTCATGTTCCCGCCCTGATTCTTCCCTCTTGCTTCTTAAGCAGCCTCAGCTGAACAATCAGTGCTCCTGAATCAAGCCTCAGTCAGTCTGTGACCTGACTCCTGAAACCTTGGACTTGTACTCCAGCTATTCCCTACTGAGGAACCTTGGAACACTTTTGGACTCTGGAAACCTGCTGTTTGGTGAATCCATGTTTGCAGAGGAATGACGGTACAGAGAAGAGATCCTGAACCTGCCTTGGAGATTTATTGTAGTGCTTGAAGTTACTCTGGCCTGCTGTGTCTCCTGTCGCTGTTCCTGCAAACTGTGTGAACTTTTCAGCATGCTTGTATGAAGTAATACAAGTCATTTCATTTCAACCTATGTCTCCTGTGTTTTCCTCGCACCCAAGCACAAGACGCTATAGGAACTGTACACTATACTTGACAAGATTCAGGAGCCAATGTTTAGTGTCTGCTGGGTCTGGGAAAGCCGTGTCTGCTGTGACTGTGGATATCAGATGTCCGTTTAATACCTTATGTGATGACAGTGGTTGTGACTTCTCACAACCATTCCAGGTGAGCGCATTCCCTTAAAATTTTACTCTGGAGTGTTACCACAGGTAAACACTATTGTTTTTTTGTTTTTTTTTTTCCTTTCCTCTTCCAGCACTTCTGCCTTAAAAGATCTGGAAGATGGAGGCCCGCATAAAGGAACTTTGCGGAGTGACTGATACAATCCTTTCAGATGTACAGACTTTAAAAACCCGTTTTGCAAGCCTACAGGACCTCACTAATCATAATTTGCAAGTGTTTGGACAGACTACCCAGGAATTGCGAGCCAGGATTGAGGCTCTAGAGGAACGAGCCCAGGCTCCTGCCATAACCCCGAGTTCTAGGATCCCCAAATTACCTCCTTTTCGTTTTGGCGGTGAACGTGAGAAATTCAGGGGATTTATTAATCAATGCAATTTATTTTTCTCTGCACATGCTTCACAATTTCCCACTGAACGATCCAAAGTGCTTACTATAATCATGTTGCTTACCAATAAGGCTTTGATGTGGGCAAACCCTCTGATTGAGACTGAGGATGATTGTTTGAATCACCTTGATGCTTTTATTTCAGCCATGGGGCAGGTGTTTGATGACCCCAATCGAGGTGCAACAGCTGAAGCAGCCATATTAACTTTGCGCCAAGGTAAGCGTTCAGTAGCCGAATATGCCCTGGATTTCAGGAGATGGGCTCTTGATACCACTTGGGACACTTCCGCTAAAAAATCTATTTTTCGGAAAGGGTTGTCTCCACTGATTAAGGATGAACTTGCTTGTGCCGACCCTCCCACTGCGTTAGGTGACTTTATTAACTATTGTATCCGTATTGATGCTCGTCTGACTGAACGCAGACAAGAGAGATGGTTCGAAAATAATCGCACTAACCTTTTACTACCTCCCTCCTCAGCTAAGGAACCTTTGAGTAGGATCACAAGGGAACCAGAACCTGAACCCATGCAGGTGGACTCTTTACAAAGACGGGTTAGTGATGCACGCAAAGAACATCGTATAAAGGAAAATCTATGTTTCTACTGTGGTAAGTCAGGGCACTTCATTATAAACTGCCCCAGCCGTTCTCGTAAGACTACTGCAGCAGTCATTCACTGTGAGTGTTGCGAGAGGAGCTCTGTCATGTCCGAGCCTCAGGCTCCAGAGAGATCTGCTGCAAGAGATCTTGATTTCTCGGACTTAAACTCTGTTAGTTCTGGGGACGATGACGGTATAAACGCTGCAATTTTTCAAGTTTCCTCAGCGGTGTCCCAGCTGAGTTGTAAAAGAAACAATTCTCATTGCTTCCTTTCCATCAAACTCTGGGTTGACTCAGTCTGGGTGTCTAGCTCTGCTATGATCGACTCAGGAGCAAGTGGAAATTTTATGGATATCTCCTTTGCTCTGAAACAGGGGATACGTTCAGTGAAGAAGGCTACTCCAGTACAGATGGAGACTGTGGATGGCTCTCTACTGACTTCTGGACCAGTGGATCAAGAAACAGAGCCTTTGAGGGTCCTTATGGGTAAAGATCATCAGGAGAAAATGTCTTTTTTGCTTATCTCTTCTCCCCACTTTCCCATTATTCTAGGGCTACCATGGCTGCAGGCGCAGAATCCTACGATTAACTGGGAGACCAAGGAATTACACTTTCCGGAGAAACAGATGAGTCAAGGAGTTTCAGCTTGCTCTGTTCCTAAAGGAACCATGTCAGTCCCTGAACTACCAGCTGTATACCAGGACTATGTGGATTTATGTGACAAGAAGAACGCTAATCAGCTTCCTCCTCACCGTCCATATGATTGTCCAATTGAATTATTGCCTGGAGCCGAGATACCTTTTGGTAAGATCTACCCCCTAGCGGGGCCCGAGCTAAAAACTTTGAAGGATTATATAGACGAAAATTTAGCCAAGGGCTTCATACGCCCCTCTTCATCTCCCGCAGGTGCACCCATCTTCTTTGTGAAGAAGAAAGATGGATCTCTGAGACCCTGCATAGACTATAGGGAACTCAATAAGGTTACTATTAGAAACCGTTATCCATTGCCTTTAATCCCTGAGTTGTTGGAGAGAGTGCAGCATGCCAAAATTTTCTCTAAACTGGATCTCCGTGGGGCCTATAACTTGGTCCGTATTAGACCTGGGGATGAATGGAAGACTGCTTTCAGGTCACGCTATGGACACTTTGAATATCTAGTTATGCCTTTTGGTCTGAGTACCGCCCCAGCCACTTTCCAACACTTCGTGAATGATATCTTCAGGGATCTCCTAGATACATTTGTGGTGATTTATCTGGATGATATTCTAATTTTTTCTAACTCCACAGAGGAACATCATGGACATGTGAGAATGGTCTTAGAACGCCTAAGACAAAACCATCTCTACATCAAACTTGAAAAATGTGAATTCCATAGGACCGAAATTCAATTTCTGGGGTATGTACTATCTACGCAAGGGATTAGTATGGATGGAAGCAAGACCCAAGCCATCAAGGATTGGCCAATTCCTAGAAATGTGAAGGAGGTGCAGCGTTTCATCGGGTTTGCCAACTTCTATAGACATTTCATTAAGAATTTTTCTGAGGTAGTGTCACCTATCACCCAACTTACCCGGAAACAGTCTAGGTTCTCCTGGACCCCGCAAGCTCAGGAAGCATTTTCCTGTTTAAAGGATAAATTTACCACCGCACCTATCTTAATACATCCCAACCCCGAGCTTGCCTTCATAATAGAGGTGGATGCTTCAGACTGTGCCGTTGGAGCTATACTCTCTCAGAGAACAGGTGAGAAGAATGTCTTGCATCCCTGTGCCTTCTTTTCCCAGCAGTTGTCTTCGGCTGAGAGGAACTACGATGTGGGCAATAGAGAATTGTTGGCCATTATTGCCGCCTTCAAGGAATGGAGACACCTTCTTCAGGGAGCTGCACAGCAAATAGTCGTCCTGACAGACCATCGTAACCTTGAATTTATCAGGTCGGCTAAGTGCCTGACTCCTCGCCAGGCTCGCTGGAATCTTTTCCTAAACCAATTTAATTTTGTCATTTCTTATAGACCAGGATCGCGCAATGGAAAGGCTGATGCACTCTCTAGGATTCATTCAGCAGAGACACGTCCACTTACTCCTCCTAAGACTATTCTTCCTGACTCTAGATTCCTGGGAGTGATTCATAATCAAGACCTACTTAAGGACATCAAGGAAGCATACCATGCGGATTCTTTGTTGGCTCAACCCCCAAGGGACGTAAGTCTTGTCTTTAAGAATGGTGTGTGGATTCAGGGACAACGTCTGTATATACCTGAAACAGTCAGATTGAGAGTATTGCAACTCATCCACGATTCCTAGATAGCCGGGCATAGGGGAATTCTAAAGACACAAGAATTTATTTTTTGTTTCTTTTGGTGGCCCACTTACAGGAAAGATGTCTTAAACTATGTCACTTCATGTGAAGTCTGTGCAAGATGCAAAACACCTCGCTCCTCACCAACTGGTCTGTTGCAACCTCTTCCCACCCCGTCCCGCCCGTGGGGATCCATTTCTATGGACTTCATTGTGGAGTTACCAACCTCTCAAGGTAAGAACACCATTCTAGTGGTGGTTGACCGTCTAACAAAGGCAGCTCATTTTATCCCTTGTGTCGGCTTACCCACTGCAAAACAGACATCAGACTTGATGATTAAGAATGTGTTTCGCTTACATGGAGTACCGGATGAGGTCATTTCGGATCGAGGGGTGCAATTCACTTCAAGGTTTTGGCAAAATTTCTGTGCAGCATTGGACATTAAAGTAAACCTTTCTTCTGCTTTTCATCCCCAGACTAATGGACAGACAGAACGAACCAATCAGACCCTGGAGCAGTATCTCCGCTGTTTTATCTGCCACCTACAGGATGATTGGGTGGATCTACTTCCACTGGCTGAGTTCTCTTATAACAACTCTCAGAGCGCCTCCACTAAGCAGTCTCCTTTTTACTCCAATCTAGGTTATCATCCTAACATTCTTCCTCGATTTCCCATAGATACGCCCTTGCCGGCAGTGGCTGAAAGAATCACTTCTTTACAAAAGAATATGGATCTTCTAAAGGAAAATCTAGAATTGGCTCAGGAAAGGTACAAGAAAGCAGCAGATAAATTTCGTAAACCTGCACCAGCTTTCAAGGTAGGAGATTTGGTCTGGCTGTCAACCAGAAATCTTAAATTAAAGATTCCATCGTCTAAATTGGGACATAAGTACATTGGACCTTATAAGATCAATAAGATTATAAGTGCTGTTGCTTGTCGTCTTCAACTGCCCAGAACTATGAGAATCCACCCTGTCTTTCATGTATCCCTACTAAAGGCTGCAACACCCAATACGTTTCCTGGACGTTCTTCTCCTTGCCCTGACCCAGTGCTGGTCGATGGTCAGGAAGAATTTATGGTGGAAAGGATTCTAGATTCCAGGTTGTACAGAAATCAGTTGCAATATTTGATTAAATGGCAGGGCTACCCAGTGGAGGACAACTCATGGGAACCAGTCAATAATGTAAATGCTCCTCGCCTGCTCCGCCAGTTTCATCAGAGGTACCCTGACAAGCCTGGTCTGAGGTCATCCGGAGGTTGTCCCTAAGGGGGGAGTAATGTAAGGTTCTTTGTCTCTGTTGACATGTTCCTTGAAACTCAGTTTTCCGTCGGCCATTTTGCTTTCTGTCTTTCTGCAGCTCTTGCCCTCAGTTAATATGGAGTTTCCAGTTTTCATGTTCCCACCCTGATTCTTCCCTCTTGCTTCTTAAGCAGCCTCAGCTGAACAATCAGTGCTCCTGAATCAAGCCTCAGTCAGTCTGTGACCTGACTCCTGAAACCTTGGACTTGTACTCCAGCTATTCCCTACTGAGGAACCTTGGAACACTTTTGGACTCTGGAAACCTGCTGTTTGGTGAATCCATGTTTGCAGAGGAATGACGGTACAGAGAAGAGATCCTGAACCTGCCTTGGAGATTTATTGTAGTGCTTGAAGTTACTCTGGCCTGCTGTGTCTCCTGTCGCTGTTCCTGCAAACTGTGTGAACTTTTCAGCATGCTTGTATGAAGTAATACAAGTCATTTCATTTCAACCTATGTCTCCTGTGTTTTCCTCGCACCCAAGCACAAGACGCTATAGGAACTGTACACTATACTTGACAATAGCTTACCTCTTCATAAAAACTGATTAGATTGGTTTGACAGGAGCGATTCCTCATAAACCCATGCTGTTATGGAGTTCAACAGTTATTCTCATTGAGATAATCCAGAATAACTTCCCTCAGAAACCCTTCAAATACTTTACCAACAATAGAGGTTAGACTTATTGGCCTATAAATTCCAGGGTCACTTTTAGAGCCCTTTTTGAATATTGGTACCACATTTGCTATGCCCCAGTCCTGTGGAACAAACCCCATCTCTATAGAGTTCCTAAATATAAAAAAATAATGGCTTGTCTATTACATTACTTAGTTCTCTTAGTACTAGTGGGTGTATGCCATCCGGACAAGGAGATTTATCTATTTTAATTTTATATAGCCGGTTTCGCACATCTTCTTGGGTTAGACTGGTGACCCTTAATATAGGGTTTTCTTTGTCTCTCAGCATTACACCGAGCATTTTATTTTCCCTGTGAATATCGTGGAGAAGAAGGAGTTTAATATATTAGCTTTTTCCTTGTCATCTACAACCATTCTTTCCTCACAATTTTTTAACCCCTTAACCCCCAAGGGTGGTTTGCACGTTAATGACCGAGCCAATTTTTACAATTCTGACCACTGTCTCTTTATGAGGCTGTAAAAGATGTATATATTTGTACCGTGTTAGCCAGTAGATAGAAAAATATTTAGAGTTGAGAGTCCTCAGTGGTTGATACCTTTTAATGGCTAACTGAAAAGATGGTAACAAATTGCAAGCTTTCGAGACTACTCAGGTCTCTTCATCAGGCAAAGACTAATACAACATCTGAAGAATCACATATTTATACACAAAATAGCACAGAAAAAATGTGATTCTTCAGATGTTGTATTAGTCTATGAAAACATAACAAGGACTAAAGAATTTATGAGACATAATAATAATAATATGTGACGCTCTCCAAACAAGATAGAAACCATAAGAGCAAAGAAGAGGGAGCTCAAGCCACCAATATGTAACTGAATAATAAGAAACAAATACAGAAAATAGCAAAAAAGTATAACAAATTTTATTAAATAATCAAATAACTATGCTACAAAATTACATAATATGACAAATATTTAAAAGAAACACCAGTAGAAAAGATGATTAGACCATGATGCGATAACAGCAGAAAAATGTAAGTACATAATAGTACTTCCATTGGGTGAGAAAAACATGTGTAGGGGGAATCAGTAGTTGTAAACATGCCCATATGTGAAGTGGTAGAAAGATTAGGTATCTCAGTAAGATAAAGGCGAATGCCTAATGTATTAGCCCATAGTGGGTCCCACTGAGAACCAAATGCAGTCACTATAAACCACAAACCGCCGAAAACCCAACCTAGAGATGGAAGAAAACCAAGATCTATAGCCAAGTGCTAAGTCCTATGGTCTCACTCACCCATGGTAAAAAGCTGCTGGTCGCACCGAGGCCCCGACGCCGTTTCGCGTTTCCACTTCCTCGGGGGGCAGTGTGTAAATGTGCCAGAGGGTGGGTTTAAATAGTCCCTGACCTAGTGCGATCACCAATCATGCCGCGCTCTAAGGAGGGTATGAGCTCCATAGTAATATTCGTCGTCTCGAGGCGGGACATCCGGTCCTGGCACCGTCACTTCCGGCATCACGGGAACGATGTGCAGGAACAAATGTTCCTAGGACGTCATCAGCGCACAACGTTCCCTCTAGATGCCATAGGTGACGGGAGCACACAGGAGGGACCGGCAGGAGGCGACGGTAATGGAGCCCCATCCGCCCATAGTATATCGCTGTGAAGGAATGAGTGTAACGAGCCCCATGCGTATGTATATACATGTGTGACCATATCGCAATCGAATTATAAACATAATACACACATAAGCAGCAATACACATGCAGCCTGCAGATCGAATAATACAATGGTAAATAAATACAAAAATATACAGCGGATACAGGGACGAATCTCCCTCCACATCAACATCCACCATTAATTTAATGGAAAGACTGGGCTCGAATAGATTTGTTACCGGTCGAAAGGGAAAATCATTTAATAAACGTAAGATAACTCCACCTCAATCTATTGAGAAGAAATGTAAAAACAATAAACTTGAGGTCCTTCAATTGGGCCTCTCGTTTGTTCCTAATAATAATTTTGATTTTTTCACAACAGTGAAAGATTTGCATTTATTCTTGAGGAAACTTATTCTGAAGCGTCTGCACTCTGGGGACCGTCGGGACATAGACCTGGACAGCACCACAGAACAAGAAGCCCTGCGCATCTTGGAGGAATTGGAGAGTGAGGGCTCTGGCACTCAGACAGGTAAATTTCCCCCCTCCATTCTCCCTAGGTCAACCACATTCCCTCCCTTATCTTTATGCCCCCAGATTGAAATTTTCTGCAAATTGGTCACAGATGACCTTAAAACTATTCCCACAGGTAGGGTGGGTGACAATTTGACCGGCGCACAGAGACGTGCACTGAGTGATCTGAGGGCGTTAAGGGATGTGGTAATTAAACCAGCTGATAAGGGGGGGAATATTACTATGGAGCTCATACCCTCCTTAGAGCGCGGCGTGATTGGTGATCGCACTAGGTCAGGGACTATTTAAACCCACCCTCTGGCACATTTACACACTGCCCCCCGAGGAAGCGGAAACGCGAAACGGCGTCGGGGCCTCGGTGCGACCAGCAGCTTTTTACCATGGGTGAGTGAGACCATAGGACTTAGCACTTGGCTATAGATCTTGGTTTTCTTCCATCTCTAGGTTGGGTTTTCGGCGGTCTGTGGTTTATAGTGACTGCATTTGGTTCTCAGTGGGACCCACTATGGGCTAATACATTAGGCATTCGCCTTTATCTTACTGAGATACCTAATCTTTCTACCACTTCACATATGGGCATGTTTACAACTACTGATTCCCCCTACACATGTTTTTCTCATCCAATGGGAGTACTATTATGTACTTACATTTTTCTGCTGTTATCGCATCATGGTCTAATCATCTTTTCTACTGGTGTTTCTTTTAAATATTTGTCATATTATGTAATTTTGTAGCATAGTTATTTGATTATTTAATAAAATTTGTTATACTTTTT
>JARQOD010000005.1:13609217-13749854 GCA_033576555.1 Oophaga sylvatica | reverse complement strand
AATGTACATCGTCTCTCTGTCGATGTTACTAACAGTGGAGGGGACACCATAGATTATGTCAGGGTACTTTAGGGTCCGCAGTCTGGGGATCTTTAGATTAGCTGACACTTCCTCCCAGATCTTCCTCCCTCCCCAGCAATCACATATAAAGTGCTCCATAGTCTCCTCCTGCTGACAACCAAGGGACAATTCCGATCAGAGACACTCAGATGTTTCATGTTCCCCCTGACAAAGAGCCGACTATGAAGTGAAAGCCAAGTGACATCAAACAGTTTAGGAGGAAGTCGTTTCCCGTTTAGGAACCTAAGGCTTTCCTGCAGGGTGGTGGTGACACAATCTCTCAGGGCCAGTGGAGAGAAGAAGAAAGTCCCACATACATGAGCATACAGGTCTCTTCTCGTACTGCTCTCAATGTAAGACTTCTCCAGTCCCCACCTCCTAACACACTTCAGACCGTAGTCCAGATACTGGGGGAGGTGGTCACTTGTCCATCTCCTCCTCTTGAGACTGCCGCCTCGCACCCAAGATTCTGCAAAAGGCAATATCCAATCCCTGATACTATTTACCCACAGGGAGCTACTATTTGAGTCCATGTTCCCAAAATTCACCTTTAAGAAACAAGGAGTCAAAGAAAACCCTTGGATTCAACATATCCAGTCCACCCTCTCTCCGCCGTAGGTACGTTATTCCCCTCTTTATTAGGTTCAACCTATTCCCCCACAAGAGCTGGAAGAACAGGCTGAAGAGCCTCGCTGAGAAAGATTCTGGCAAAGGGAAAATGACAGAGACATACAAGAAAACGGGGACCAGGTAAGTCTTCAACATTTTGACCCTTTCTCTGTAGGTCAGCCTCCAGTTCTTCCATCGCTGAACCTTTGCATTTCCGGCTTCCAATTTCTCCTCCCAATTTAGCGTGGCATTATCATCCCTCCCAAATTTAACCCCTAGGATCTTAATATGGGTGGAGGCTTTGGCAAACTGCTGCAGATCAAAGCTGGGATCAGTATCTAATGTCCACAGAGCTTGACTCTTTTCAAGGTTCACCAGAGACCCGGAGGCCTCTGAGTAGTTTCTGATGGACGCAGATAACATCTGCACCTCTCGAGGATTAGATATCACCAACGTCACATCATCCGCATAGGCAACAACATTCAGAGGCAGGCAGTGGGGACCGGCACCCCCTGAAAATCGCACTCCTGCAGTGACCTCAGAAACGGGTCTAGGGCAAAAACATACAGGAGCGGACTCAGTGGGCAACCCTGCCTCACCCCCGCCCCAACTCCAAAAATGTCACCCTGCCAACCATTAATCAGAGGAAAGCTCACCGCCTCTCTGTACAAAGTCTTCAGCCAATCCACAAATTGTCCCGGAATACCGTACTTTGACAAAGTGGCCCACAGATAGTCATGATCAACCCTGTCAAAGGCTTTAGCCTGGTCCAGACTAACAACATATCTCCCACACCGCAGAGCTTTACATCTCTCAAACATCTCCCGTATCGAGATGACTGCTCCAGAGATGTTCCGCCCTTTTACTGTGCCAAACTCAGAGCCTGCCAACAGTGCCGGGGACAAACAGACTAATCTAGAAAATAGAATCTTTGCTAGAATCTTCCTATCTACATTCAAGAGGGCAATCGGCCTCCAGTTCTTGATGTCGCTTGGCTCTTTACCTTTAGATAGCAGAATTAACGAGGACACTCTCATGGATGGAGGCATCAGGTGATTTTCTAGACAATTTCTATACACATCCACGAGGATTGGAGCCAGGAAGTCTCTGAATTTCTTATAGAATTCTGCTGTTATACCATCTGGACCTGGTGCCTTCTTCAGATATAATTTATCAATAGCCTCCTTAACTTCCTCCACCGTTAATTCTGCTGTCAAAGGAGAAAAGTCCAGATCATTAGTATCAGGCACTGCAGTTGCCTCCAAGAAACTGAGCCATCTTATCTTTATCCAAAACTTTCCTCTGAAACAAGTCAGCATAGTAAGATCTCACCACCTCCAGGATACCCTCCCGTGAATCCTGCAATACACCCTGGGAGTCAATGAGACCTGTGACCATTTTTTTTGGCCACCCTCTCCCTGCAATTCTCAAAGGGATCAGGAGCCCCTAAGGACCCATAATCCCGTTCAAGAACCAGAGAGGTATACCGGCTATACTGATACTGCCTTATCTCAGATTTCAGCCGGTCGATCTTCACTTTGTCATCCCCACCCGCCGAATACAGTGACTCCAATTCTTTGCGCAGCTATAGGTACTGGCTGTACTTATTCCTCCCTTTATTAACTGACAGTCTCTTTAAGAGGGATCTGATATCCTCCTTGACGTCCTCCCACCAGTCGGTCATGTTGTCATAGAAGTCAACCCTGTCTAGATGAAGCTGGATTAGGGAGTGGACACGACTCTGAACATAGGCATCATCCAGAAGACTGGAATTGAGCTTCCACAACCCTCTACCAATATCCGGATGGTTAGAGGTCCCCAGACAGAAGCACAAGGCGAGGTGATCAGAGTAAGGGACGACCTTCACATTTAGGGTGCCGACAGCCTCAGTAGGACTCACAAAAGCAAAATCTATCCTACTGCTCCTGTTGGAACATGAATACGTGAATTTTGGCTGTCGACCTCCCTGTGTGAAAACGTCAGTCAGTCCAGCCTGCGTTATGATGTTATGTAGGACCTTTCCGTCCCTGGTCACTGTCCTGCCTGAAGAGCTGTCACCTGATGTCAGTATGGCATTAAAGTCCCCCGCCATCACCACTGGAAGAGAAGTGAAGAGGTAAGGCTTGACATCATTAAACAGCTGGATCCTGTCAGTCACCGTCTGTGGCCCATAGATGTTAATAAGCCGGAGTCGCCTACCATGGATAGTGACTTCCAGGACCAGACATCTTCCCATGACCACCTCCGTCATCCTATGCACAGTCACATCATTGGTGTTAAACAGGACAGCGACCCCGGCATAAGGCTCCACAGCCAGTGACCAGAAAGATGGACCGGACCGCCATTCCCTCTCAGCCTCTCTCATAAGCCCCAGAGATGTCAGTCGTGTCTCCTGCAGGAAGATGACATCTGTGTCCAGATATGTGAGATGTTCATACACCGCTTGTCTCGTCCTCCTCGCCTTAATACTATTGACATTACTGGAGGTCAGTGTTAATGAGAACCCCGCCATCACAACACAATATAGAAGGAGCAGAGAAACAGCCATCATCATGAGTCAGAGATGTTCTGTCCACCACTGGTGTCCATGTCAGATTCTACCTGAGGTTCTACAGATAAGGGCTTCCGCTTTGGCGGGGGATGGTCTTCTATGTCCCTGTCATCCTCAACATCAATTTTCCTCAACTCTTTCTCATAATCGTCATTGTTGGACTCAGATAAAACTCCATACTTGTTGGACACGACCATCACACCTGCAGGATTTGGAGCCTTCTTACTCGCACTCTGACCGGTGTCATATTTTGCCTCAGGCTTACGGGAGGACGTGTTCTTTTTCTTCCTTTTATTATGACTAACACTCCAATCATCAGATAGAGACAGTGATGCTGAAGCGAGGGCTACCTGAGGCTGCTGGGCCTGAGGGATGACCTCCATGTTCCCCTCTGCACCCTCCTGCTCTGGTGTTACATGAGTGGACTCCTGATGGGCATCTGAGCTGGTCAGCATCTCTCCTGACATTGAATGCTCCTCCCCATGCGCCCCTATCACCACATCCTCATCCTCCTGAGCCTCTGCCCCTGCCATCACATCCTCATCAGGGAAGACTCTGCAGATGTTGTGCCAGGCGTCTGGACAGTCCCTGTGAGCGTGGCCCATCTGACCACAGAGGTTGCACCTCACGTCTCGGCAGTCTGCAGCGACATGGCCGATTGCCCCACACAGACTGCACTTCACCACAGTACAGACATTAGCCAGATGACCTTTCCCACCACATTTGAAGCACTTTCTGGGCTGCCCGGGATAATAACATCTTCCCTTCTCCCTCCCAATGAAGAAGGAGTTGGGTAAGTGGGCAGTGATGTTATTATACTGCTGCAGTTTCACTACAGCTTTCCACCCCATTGTCCAGATACCATCCTCATCTCTGACCTTGGTGAGTCCAGAGACAAGGTCACAGTGTCTCCGGAGCCACACCTCGATGTCCTGTGGGGGAACGGCCTCATTCCAGAAGGTGACATTTACTGTGACTGTGTCCGGCCTGGAGATAGGAACCATCATAAACTTATTCCAGCCCTCAGCATCCCTGAACTTGGGGTAACTGGCCCAGAATCTGTCCAGGTCAGACGAGAGCTTGAAGCTGACCTCATAGCCCTGCCTGTCCTGAAGATTAGACACCGCCAGTATCTGATTAACCTCAAACCCCATCTGGCCGCATAGCAGCTCTCTCACCACATACCTGCGTTGTGGCAGATCCTCCTTGGCACCTAAGTATTTAAACCGCACCACATTAATGCGCTTGAATGTCTGGCCGGTATACCTGGCGCTGGAAGTGAAGGATGGGGCGCCGCGGCTCCATTCATTCCTGGGGGGCACCTGCCGGTTCACACTGGGCCAACTGACAGGGAGAGGGCCTGCAGCAGGGGGGGCTGTCACACCTTGTGGACTAGATGGTAAAGGGGGATAGTCACACATATCATGCACATTATCATTAGCAGCATCATTATCATCAGACAGTGTCATGTCAATTGCAGAATGTGAAACCCCTCCAACCCCTGACCCCATGGGCACAGCATCACCAGCCACAGTCTGTGCCCCAGCCTCATCAGCACAAACAGTCTCACATATACTGTCCTGCTCCTGTGTTGGGCACTCTGGGACCTGTGGTGCCTCTGCTGGAGTCTGAAGTGTATGCTCCTGTTCACACTTCGCTGCTTGCTGCTGCAGTTGTTTTCCCTCCTGGAAGCAGAAGCGGGCAGCCTGTAACACTGGCCGTGTCCGCTGCTGGGGGGTCCCGTCCTGAACATCAGGGGTCCTGGTCTCTACAGCACAGCCCTGCTTATAGGAGGCGAACTGCTCCCGGTTCCTGTAGGTCTCTGCCAGGGGCCCCATGCCCTCCATCACAGACTCAATGTCCTGCACAACACTAGCCAGCTGTACACCCAGTGTGTTCAGTCTCAGGTCATATGTGTAGCCCTGGTGTGAAGGCACACGCAGTACCCTGGAGGATGTGTGGAGAGTTAGCAGTTTAATGCTCAATGAACATTCATTCCAACACACTTAGACACGCCCACAGGTATAAAGTCTAGTCACAGGGAGTGTTCAGTGGTAGTTCAGTCAGAGGAGTTCAGTCAGTGACTCGAAGGAGTCAGGAAGTGCAGTCTGCGTGCAGTTCAGAGAAGTGGAGGCCAGTAAAGGTGAGCCAGATCACCTCAGTCTGGTCAGAGCTGTGCCCCACTGATAGACAGACTGAGACAACTATTGAGAAGAGAGAGTGAGTTGCAGATATACTTCAGTCTCCTGTCCCAAGGACAGTGAAGGTTCAGAGACGTGCTCCTGCCTAGAGGATTACTGAGATTCTGGCAACAAGCTCAAGAAAGAAGTTAAGAAAGGGACTGACTTTTATAACCTTTGAAGTGAGGAATGCTTATGCTACAAGCGTGGACAAGGCGAAAGGCACAGTGGTAGGAATTCTGAGTGCTATAGGATTGGAGAAGTCCTGCACATTGTCACCGGTCACTGGGGACCGAAGCATCACTATAGCTTCACGCATAGTGGTAGAAAAACCAGAGGCTTACTGGACCTTAGGTAACAGAAAGCAGCCCTTGGAGTGTCGGTACGTAACTGGGGTCAGGGGGAGTGAGAACCTTGAGCCTGATCAGCAAGAATAGGAACTCAGCTCTCTCACAGGAAGGCTCCGACCACAAAACTGACCGGGCAGTACAGCTTTGAAATAGCTGGAGATTATAGAGGGAACTACGCTTTATGCTGGTTGGACTCATCTTTGTGAAAGTAAAGGAGGCCCCTAACTTGTCCAGCTGCTACCTCAAAACACATCCTCCATTGGATCAGCCTCTCTGGGACCTGCCTTACCATCTTACAAGTAAAAGGTATGGAAAGACGCTGACGTGTGAGACTGTGTTATTTAATTGCATGCCTGCACAACCCCACCATAATCATCGACCTGAGGGAAGAGTCCCACCTGTAGGGGACCCGACATCTAGCTGCCTCACCATCCCCTCAGAGATCTACAGCAGCGCTGGTACAAATTACCAGAGACTACAGGTGGCGTCACGAACTGTAAATATATCAAATCCCCTGTAAATATTCCCCCCCAACATACGCCAGACCGCCAGGGCCACAGACCGAGCCACCGCTACCTGTGACAACCCCATAGACTTCCATGGGCTCGGCTCTGAGTACCCCATTGCCCTGGTAATCCACAATTGTGGTGGCGGGTCGATACACATACGCATCATTACAGGCAGGATTAGTGGTCTTTAGGGTATAGATAAAGTCTACTTCAATTTGCAGCGCTTTTTTTGCTGCTGTAACTCACCCAGTTTTCTGACCAGTCCCGGTATCTCATCTGCTAGCACGCGCCGGCTCCACAGCTTTAGTCTTCACCACGGGTACAGGGCTTCTGAACACAGTCCTGTGCGGTTCCACCACAGATGGTTTTGTGGCTCCTTGGCTGGATGCAGGCTCCACAGCAGGTTTATCGCTGCCACCTGACTGCGACCATGTGCGTCCTGACCGCGCCATACTGCCATGCTGCTGTAAGTTCTCCTGGATAGTTTGTCTTTCCAAAGACGTCCGTCTCTGCCTGGGAGCAGGAGAGGTGATCTGCACAGCTGGGGCTGATCTCACCTGTGCAGCCGGCAGAAGCTGCTTGCTGACTGGGGAGTTACCTGACTTCACATTGTGCTGTAACCCATCGCTGACCGACACTTTTCCTTCTTGCTTCTTTGCTGGGCTTGGAGAAGGTTTTCCTCCCAAAACTTTACTGACGGCTTTTTCCTCCTTCACAGAACTGCTGCAGCTTTGGCTCGCTGCATTCACTGGTCTGACAGTGGCTCTGGGATTAACATTCCCATTAGGAGAGGCCTGGGAGGCTTGTCCCAGTGTAGGCCGGGAAGCCTGGGCCTTGCCTGGGGAGCTTCCCCGCCCAGGGTGGCCCCTCCCTGGGCTTGCTCCAGACATGAGGAGATCCACAAAACACAACCTCACAGCTAGGAGGCAGTATTATAGTAGTTATATTCTTGTACATAGGGGCAGTATTATAGTAGTCATATTCTTGTACATAGGAGCAGTATTATAGTAGTTATATTCTTGTACATAGGGAGCAGTATTATAGTAGTTATATTCTTGTACATAGGAGCAGTATTATAGTAGTTATATTCTTGTACATAGGGAGCAGTATTATAGTAGTTATATTCTTGTACATAGGGGCAATTTTTATTATAAAACCAAACATAAATACAATTATAATGAAACAAAAATCATCCAGGATTACAAAACACAAATCACTTAGGTTATATATACACAAGCATTAAATAATCATATCACATTCATAAAGAAATTAAAGTCCACACCTGGGAAGGAAGAGAAGAAAATTAAACAAGAAAAATAAATAAATAAATAAATAATCATATTTCCTAACTGAATTTTACGTTCCTCCATAGCTTAATGTTTCTCGGACTCCTTCCAACTTCTAGTGATTTTATCCACCGGAGTTCTGACAAAACCTGATTGGCTGCAGCGGTGTGATCGAACGGCTCATTGTGCAGTGACACCCGGGTTCTCATGTGTGTGGCCCAGCTACGCAGGCACACATAAAATCCAGGAGAGTGCACAGGAAGGTAACAGCAACGCTTGATATGCATTCACTGTCACTCACACTTTCAGACACACCCATCTGAGATATAAGGGGGAGTGACACGTGGCAGACAGAGATAGCTTCCTGTCTGAGGACAGGGCAGTTTAGTCTTTGGGGAGTAGTGTTCAGTCGAACTTCAGTCTGTTAGCTTCTGTCTAAGGACAGAGCAGCCATTCAGTCTCAGTCCAGTCTGGACTTTGGAGGAAACTGAGAGCTGTGCAGCGAGCTCTGGAGTAAGCTGACATTTTCCACAAAAGCCACAAGTGCTTATGTTAAGAGCGTGAAGCAGGGCGAAGGGCGCAGTGGAGAAGTTAGAGAAGTGCAACAGGTATTGGATTACCTGCACTAAATTGCCGGACACCGGGGTCCGAAGCGTTGCTACAGTTTCAAGCTTAGTAACAAGAAAACCGGAGGCATCTGGACTACAGGTCGCAGAGAGCAGCCCTAAGTGTCAATACGTAACCGGAGTCAGGAGAACGGGGACTTTGAGTCAAGTGCACGACAAAAGTAAGGACTTAGTTTTCACCACTTAGAAGGCTCCACCACAATGTTGGCCGGGCAGTACAGCTATTGAGAAAGCTGGAGATTCAGAGTTAACTTCGCTTCAGGCAAGTTGGACTCACCTACATTTGAAGTAAAGGAGGCCTCTAACCTGCTCAGCGGTTACCCGAATGTGCACTCTCCACCCCGACCAGCTCCCCGGGATCTGCTTGAACCATCTACCAGTAAAAGGTATGAAAAGAAGCTGTATTGTGTGTGACTGAATTCTTATCTACACTCTGCATCATCGTCACCATAGACTTCTAGGGACCAGTCTCACCTGTGGGAGACCCACCATCTTGCTGCCCCATAACATCCCCTTTGAAAGTCCTTATAGCAGCGCTGGTCCAACTAACCAGATACCACAGGTGGCGTCACGAACTACCTATCCTAAATATCCCCTGTAAATATTCCCCCATTGTATGAGCGCCCAGGGCCACGGACCGAGTCCCGCTGCCAGTGACAAACCCCATAGACTTTCATGGGCTCGGTGCCGAGTACCCCATTGCCCTGGTACTAAGTGCGACTCATCTTTGGCGTCACGAACAGGATGCGAAGCTTGCAATTGTGAGTCCTGTGTGCCTATATTGAACTGTTTGGTGAAAAAGACTGTTTGCTGCATTTGGCGCCAAATACCGCCATTTTACCGCCATATTGGCGCCCTGAGGCGCTGGTGAAGAAGGTGGGTGTGCATTCGTGGGCATGTACCCCCCTGTGGCGCGAAAGATATGGCCGCCCTCTCCAAATGCTACTATAATGTGCGATCCTGCCCCACTGCTAAGGAAATCCGCCTCCTCTTCATTTTCTATGCGAAGAGGAGGAGACGCAAATCCGGCCTCCACGGAAGAGACCGGACTGTTCCTGATGGAAACTACAGTCTGGCCTGGGACGAGATGGCGGAAGGACAGGAGAATTTGTGCAGAGGACCGGAGGTGTACCGGCCCTGCTCCCCTGAAGATGTACGGCCTGTGCCAGAGCTGTCCCCGGATCGGGACACCGACCCCGCTATACTAGAGCTACAGAAGGAGAACGCGGAGTTGAGAAGGAAGCTCCAGAGCCATACAGATTTAAAGGAGACGAAGAGACGCTGGCGGGCCCAGACACAGCGGCTGCTGTGGGACGCGGTGTTCTCTCCTACAAGCATAACGCCGTCTCCTGATTTCCCGAAATCACTGCTGAAGAAGGCTGAGGGACGACCGGAGGATGCTACCAAAAGTGCTGTACCTGATCCCACCGATGCGGAGGTGGAGGCGAAGGAGGCTGAGGAGGTTCTGCCCGGTTCGGAGTGCCAGTCAGGCCAGGAGGCCACAGCAGAGTACGGTTCCCCGGTAAGATCACTGGAGGGGTCCCAGCCATCATTGCCGGAAATCGACTGGGATGAGATGGAGCGTCTGGACGACGTGACTTACGACCTCCAGACCGGAAATGCCTGGCAGTACTGTGAGAGAGTGAGACAGCAGCAAGAGGAAGAAAGAAACATCCAGCGGTCCCGACAACGGCAGCATGAGGAGTTCATCGCTGATAAGGAGACCGTCCGCAGAGACAAAGGTACCCGACGGGAACCGCGGCGGCAGGGGTGCGTTACTGAGTTTCAGCTCCGCAAGGGCTGGGGCTTTATCCGCGAGCCGGGCCTCTATGCAGGGGTCTTCGTGAGCCGCCGGGACGTGGAGTCCCACTTACCAATCGGTCATCCTGGGAGGGACCTGATAAATGGGGACATTGTGAGTTACACCCGTCACTGGGGTTTGAAGGGGTGGTATGCCCTGAACGTCTCCATCGTCAGTGACCCCGTTCCCGACGCCGGTGCCGAAGCGTCTCAGTCCCGAGCTCCCACCGCACCAGGCCGTGCCCCGGCATCGCCCCCTGCATCGCAAACAGCGACCTGCTTTGCATCGCAAACGGTGACCTGCTCTGTATCGCAATCGGCGACCTACGCTGCATCGCAATCGGCGTCCTACAAAAAGAAAGAACCCGTTGGGTCCCCTATTAAAATGAGAACTGTGGCTACGCAAACGTTGATATCAGGCCATGACTTATTCGTAATGAGATCAAAAGAGCATTGCGTCGTTCCAGCCCCAGGAGTGGAAGACGTCATTGAGAGTTGTAAAAGTGAAGACCGGTAGGACCCAGACAGGGGTTTACCGTATCCAGGAATTGTAAAAAGTTTGAAGAAAATTTGCAGAGTTGCACTTTATTGCTGTGTATGATGATGTTTAATATATTGAGTAGAATACCCGGCTGGGTACAAGGTTAAAAAGAGAATTTGAAAAGTTAAAGAATAAATGTGATGATTGCCTAGTTGCATAGACTAACCCGGTTGGATAAATACAGTTAAATTATAATGTGAATACTTGAAGTGTATATATCTGTTTAACCATGCCAATGGACTGAGAGGCTGTGGACTGTGCTAGCCCAAGAACTTGTCTTGTAAATAGTTGCGCTTCGGTGCATTATCTTGGTCTTACATGAAACCATTACTATCTACCTCTGAAGAAAAACCCGTATGGTGTGGCCTAGAGTGAGGTCTGCAGTCAGAAGTCCTGCAGCCCACCCAGGACCCACGTGGGAGGTTTTTGGTGCGGGTCCTCCACAAGTATCTTGTATTTATGAGCATGTCTTGATATTTTGATACTTTTGTATTCTTCATTGTACAAATTGTAACGTTCAAGAAGCCTCACCTCCCGGATGGGATGAGTTAAAATGTTGATGTTTAATGCAAAACAAAAATGTTTTCTTTTTTCTCTTTTACAGCCCGGGAGTGCTGTGTTTTACCAAGGGGGGATGTGTGGCCCAGCTACGCAGACTTTCATGGGCTCGGTGCCGAGTACCCCATTGCCCTGGTACTAAGTGCGACTCACATGTGCCAGTGATAGTATTTGATGACGCTGATTATGATGTACATCGTCTCTCTGTCTGTAAGGTTCTTTGTACATGTTCTTGAAACTCAGTTTTCCGTCAGCCATTTTGCTCTCTGTCTTGCTGCAGCTATCTTGCCCTCAGTCAATATGGAGTTTTCAGCTTTCATGTTCCCGCCCTGATTCTCTCCCTCTTGCTTCTTAAGCAGCCACAGCTGAGCAATCAGTGCTTCAGAATCTAGCCTGCAGTGAACCTGTGACCTGACTCCTGGAAGCCTTGGACTATGTACTCCAGCTATTCCTACTGAGGAACTCTGAACACTTGTGGACTCTGGAACCCTGCTCTTTGAAAGATCCACGTTTGCATGGACTTACGGTAACAGAGAAGAAGATCCTGAACCTGTTGTGGAGAGTGATTGCTGAGCTTAAGTTACTCTGGCCTGCTGTGTCTCCTGCTTCTGTATCTGCAAACTGTGTGACTATTTTTGCCACTTGTATGAAGTAATACAAGACCTTCTATATCAAACCTGTGTCTCATGTATTTTCATCGCACCCAAGCACAAGACGCTATATGAACTGTACTACATACATTACAAGATTCTGAAGCCAAAACGTTAGTGTCTGCTGGGTCTGGGAAGGCTGTGTCTGCTGTAACTGTGGATATCAGACGTCCAGTTGTACTTTCTGTGATGACAGTGGTTGTGACTTCTCACAACCATTCCAGGTGAGCAATTCCCTTAAGTTTTTTTTTTTCTCTGCAGTGTTACCACAGGTAAACACTATTGTTTTTTTTTCTCTTCCCTCTTTTGTGTCTGCTGTAACTGTGGATATCAGATGTCCGGTTGAACTTTCTGTGATGATAGTGGTTGTGACTTCTCACAATCATTCCAGGTGAGCAGTTCCCTTAATTTTTTTTTCTCTTTGCAGTGTTACCACAGGTAAACACTATTGTTTTTTTTTTTTCTTTTCTCCTCTCCTTCCAGTACTCCTGTCTTAAAAGATCTGGAAAATGGAGGCCCGCATAAAGGAACTTTGCGGAGTGACTGATAATATCCTTGCAGATTTACAGACTATAAAAACCCGTTTTACAAACCTACAGGACCTCACTAATCACAATTTGCAAGTGTTTGGACAGACTGCCCAGGATTTGCGAGCCAGGATTGAGGTTCTAGAGGAGCGAGTCCAGGCTCCTGCCGTAGCCCCAAGTTCTGGGATTCCCAAGTTGCCCCCTTTTCGTTTTGGCGGTGAACGTGAAAAATTCAGGGGATTTATTAACCAATGCAATCTGTTTTTTTTTTGCACATGCTTCACAATTTCCCACTGAACGATCTAAAGTGCTTACTATAATTATGTTACTTACCAACAAGGCTTTAATGTGGGCAAACCCTCTGATTGAGACTGAGGATGAATGTTTGGATCATCTTGATGCTTTCATTTCAGCCATGGGGCAGGTGTTTGATGACCCCAATCGAGGTGCAACAGCTGAAGCAGCCATGTTAACTTTGCGCCAAGGTAAGCACTCGGTAGCCGAATATGCCTTGGATTTCAGGAGATGGGCCCTTGATACCACCTGGGACAGTTCCGCCAAAAAATCTATTTTTCGAAAGGGGTTGTCTCCACTAATTAAGGATGAACTTGCTCGTGCCGACCCTCCCACTGCGTTAGGTGACTTTATTAACTACTGCATCCGTATTGATGCTCGCCTGACTGAACGCAGGCAAGAGAGATGGTTCGAAAGCAATCGCACTAACCTTTTCCTACCTTCCTCCCCAGCTAAGGAACCTTTGAGTAGGATCACACGGGAACCTGAACCCATGCAGGTAGACTCTTTACAAAGACGGGTTAGTGATGCACGCAAGGAACATCGTTTTAAGGAAAATCTATGTTTCTATTGTGGTAAGTCAGGGCACTTCATTATAAACTGCCCCAGCCGTTCTCGTAAGACTACTGCAGCACTCATTCACTGTGAGTGTTGCGAGAGGAGATCTGTCAGGTCCGAGCCTCAGGCTCCAGAGAGATCTGCAGCAACAGATCTTGATTTCTCGGACTTAAACTCCGTTACTTCTGAGGACGATGACTGTGTAAACGCTGCAATTTTTCAAGTTTCCTCAGCGGTGTCCCAGCTGAGTTGTAGGAAAAACAATTCTCATTGCTTCCTTTCCATCAAACTCTGGGTTAACTCAGTCTGGGTGTCTAGCTCTGCTATGATCGACTCAGGGGCAAGTGGGAATTTTATGGATGTCTCCTTTGCTCTGAAACAGGGGATACGTTCAGTGAAGAAGGCTACTCCAGTACAGATGGAAACTGTGGATGGCTCCCTGCTGACCTCTGGACCAGTGGATCAGGAAACGGAGCCTTTAAGGGTCCTTATGGGTAAAGATCATCAAGGAAAACTGTCCTTTATGCTTATCTCTTCTCCCCACTTTCCCATTATTCTAGGGCTACCATGGCTGCAGGCTCAGAACCCTACCATTAACTGGGAGACCAAGGAATTACACTTTCCAGAGAAACAGATGAGTCCAGAAGTTTCAGCTTGCTCTGTTCCTAAAGGAACCATGTCAGTCCCTGAACTACCAGCTGTATACCAGGACTATGTGGATTTATGTGACAAGAAGAACGCTGACCAGCTTCCCCCTCACCGTCCATATGATTGTCCAATTGAATTATTGCCTGGAGCAGAGATACCTTTTGGTAAGATCTACCCCCTGGCGGGGCCTGAGCTAAAGGCTTTAAAGGATTACATAGACGAAAATCTAGCCAAGGGCTTCATACGCCCCTCTTCATCTCCTGCAGGTGCACCCATCTTCTTTGTGAAGAAGAAAGATGGATCTCTGAGACCCTGCGTAGACTATAGGGAACTCAATAAGGTTACTATTAGAAACCGTTATCCATTGCCTTTAATCCCTGAGTTATTGGAGAGAGTGCGGCATGCCAAAATTTTCTCTAAATTGGATCTCCGTGGGGCCTATAACTTGGTCCGTATTAGACCTGGGGATGAATGGAAGACTGCATTCAGGTCACGCTATGGACACTTTGAATATCTAGTTATGCCTTTTGGTCTGAGTACCGCCCCAGCCACTTTCCAACACTTGGTGAATGACATCTTCAGGGATCTCCTAGATACATTCATGGTGATTTATTTGGATGATATTCTAATTTTTTCTAACTCCACAGAGGAACATCATGGACATGTGAGAATGGTCTTGGAACGTCTAAGACAAAACCATCTTTACATCAAACTTGAAAAGTGTGAATTCCATAGGACCGAAATTCAATTTCTGGGGTATGTACTGTCTACACAAGGAATTAGTATGGATGGAAGTAAGACCCAAGCCATCAAGGATTGGCCAAGTCCTAGAAATGTGAAGGAGGTGCAGCGCTTCATCGGGTTTGCCAATTTCTATAGACGTTTCATTAGGAATTTCTCTGAGGTAGTGTCACCTATCACCCAACTTACCCGGAAAGAGTCTAGGTTCTCCTGGACTCCCCAAGCCCAGGAAGCATTTTCTCGTCTAAAAGATAAATTTACCACCGCACCTATCTTGGTACATCCCAACCCCGAACTTGCCTTCATAATAGAGGTGGATGCTTCAGATTGTGCCGTTGGAGCTATACTCTCTCAGAGAACAGGTGAGAAGAATGTCTTGCATCCCTGTGCCTTCTTTTCCCAGCAGTTGTCTTCGGCTGAGAGGAACTACGATGTGGGCAATAGAGAGTTGTTGGCCATTATTGCCGCCTTCAAAGAATGGAGACACCTTCTTCAGGGAGCTGCACAGCAAATAGTCGTCCTGACAGACCATCGTAACCTTGAATTTATCAGGTCGGCTAAGTGCCTGACTCCTCGCCAGGCTCGCTGGAATCTTTTCTTAAACCAATTTAATTTTGTCATTTCTTATAGACCAGGATCGCGCAATGGAAAGGCTGATGCACTCTCTAGGATTCATTCAGCAGAGACCCGTCCACTTGCTCCTCCTAAGACTATTCTTCCTGACTCTAGATTCCTGGGAGTGATTCATAATCAAGACCTACTTAAGGACATCAAGGAAGCATACCATGCGGATTCCTTGTTGGCACAACCCCCAAGGGACGTAAGTCTTGTCTTTAAGAATGGTGTGTGGATTCTGGGACAACGTCTGTATATTCCTGAAACAGTCAGATTGAGAGTATTGCAACTCATTCACGATTCCAAGATAGCTGGGCATAGAGGAATTCTAAAGACACAGGAATTTCTTTCTCGTTTCTTTTGGTGGCCCACTTGCAGGAAGGATGTTTTAAACTATGTCACTTCATGTGAAGTCTGTGCAAGATGCAAAACACCTCGCTCCTCACCAACTGGTCTGTTACAACCTCTTCCCACCCCGTCCCGCCCGTGGGGATCCATTTCTATGGACTTCATTGTGGAGTTACCAACCTCTCAAGGGAAAAACACCATTCTAGTGGTGGTTGATCGTTTAACAAAGGCAGCTCATTTTATTCCTTGTGTCGGCTTACCCACTGCAAAACAGACATCAGATTTGATGATTAAAGATGTGTTTCGCTTACATGGAGTACCGGATGAGGTTATTTCGGATCGAGGGGTGCAATTCACTTCAAGGTTTTGGCAAAATTTCTGTGCAGCATTGGACATTAAAGTAAACCTTCTTCTGCTTTTCATCCCCAGACTAATGGACAGACCGAACGAACCAATCAAACTCTGGAGCAGTATCTCCGCTGCTTTATCTGCCACCTACAGAATGATTGGGTGGATCTACTTCCATTGGCTGAGTTCTCTTATAACAACTCTCAGAGCGCCTCCACTAAGCAGTCTCCTTTTTACTCCAATCTAGGTTATCATCCTAACATTCTTCCACGATTTCCCATAGAAACGCCTTTACCAGCAGTGGCCGAAAGAATCACGTCTTTACAGAAGAATATGGATCTTCTAAAGGAGAATCTGGAATTGGCTCAGGAAAGGTACAAGAAAGCAGCAGATAAATTTCGTAAACCTGCACCAGCTTTCAAGGTAGGAGACCTGGTCTGGCTGTCAACCAGAAATCTTAAGTTAAGGATTCCATCGTCTAAGTTGGGACATAAGTACATTGGACCCTATAAAATCAGTAAAATTATAAGTGCCGTTGCTTGTCGTCTTCAATTGCCTAGAACTATGAGAATCCACCCTGTCTTTCATGTATCCCTACTAAAGGCTGCAACACCCAATACGTTTCCTGGACGTTCTTCTCCTTGCCCTGACCCAGTGCTAGTCGATGGTCAGGAAGAATTTGTGGTGGAAAGAATTCTAGATTTCAGGTTATACAGAAATCAGTTACAATATTTGATTAAATGGCAGGGCTACCCAGTGGAGGACAACTCATGGGAACCAGTCAATAACGTTAATACTCCTCATTTGCTCCGCCAGTTTCATCAGAGGTACCCAGACAGGCCTGGTCTGAGGCCATCCGGAGGTTGTCCCTAAGGGGGGAGTAATGTAAGGTTCTTTGTACATGTTCTTGAAACTCAGTTTTCCGTCAGCCATTTTGCTCTCTGTCTTGCTGCAGCTATCTTGCCCTCAGTCAATATGGAGTTTTCAGCTTTCATGTTCCCGCCCTGATTCTCTCCCTCTTGCTTCTTAAGCAGCCACAGCTGAGCAATCAGTGCTTCAGAATCTAGCCTGCAGTGAACCTGTGACCTGACTCCTGGAAGCCTTGGACTATGTACTCCAGCTATTCCTACTGAGGAACTCTGAACACTTGTGGACTCTGGAACCCTGCTCTTTGAAAGATCCACGTTTGCATGGACTTACGGTAACAGAGAAGAAGATCCTGAACCTGTTGTGGAGAGTGATTGCTGAGCTTAAGTTACTCTGGCCTGCTGTGTCTCCTGTTTCTGTATCTGCAAACTGTGTGACTATTTTTGCCACTTGTATGAAGTAATACAAGACCTTCTATATCAAACCTGTGTCTCATGTATTTTCATCGCACCCAAGCACAAGACGCTATATGAACTGTACTACATACATTACACTGTCGATGTTACTAACAGTGGAGGGGACACCATAGATTATGTCAGGTATTTTAGGGTCCTCAGTCTGGGGATCTTTAGATTAGCTGACACTTCCTCCCAGATCTTCCTCCCTCCCAGCAATCACATATAAAGTGCTCCATAGTCTCCTCCTGCTAACAACCAAGCGGACAATTCCGATTAGAGACACTCAGATGTTTCAGGTTGCCCCTGACAAAGAGCCGACTATGCAGTGAAAGCCAAGTGACATCAAACAGTTTAGGAGGAAGTTGTTTCCCGTTTAGGAACCTAAGGCTTTCCTGCAGGGTGGTGGTGACACAATCTCTCAGGGCCAGTGGAGAGAAGAAGAAAGTCCCACATACATGAGCATACAGGTCTCTTCTCGTACAGCTCTCAATGTAAGACTTCTCCAGTCCCCACCTCCTAACACACTTCAGACCGTAGTCCAGATACTGGGGGAGGTGGTCACCTGTCCATCTCCTCCTCTTGAGACTGCCGCCTCGCACCCAAGATTCTGCAAAAGGCAATATCCAATCCCTGATACTATTTACCCACAGGGAGCTACTATTTGAGTCCATGTTCCCAAAATTCACCTTTAGAAACAAGGAGTCAAAGAAAACCCTTGGATTCAACATATCCAGCCCACCCTCTCTCCGCCGTAGGTACGTTATTCCCCTCTTTATTAGGTTCAACCTATTCCCCCACAAGAGCTGGAAGAACAGGCTGAAGAGCCTCGCTGAGAAAGATTCTGGCAAAGGGAAAATGACAGAGACATACAAGAAAACGGGGACCAGGTAAGTCTTCAACATTTTGACCCTTTCTCTGTAGGTCAGCCTCCAGTTCTTCCATCGCTGAACCTTTGCATTTCCGGCTTCCAATTTCTCCTCCCAATATAGCGTGGCATTATCATCCCTCCCAAATTTAACCCCTAGGATCTTAATATGGGTGGAGGCTTTGGCAAACTGCAGCAGATCAAAGCTGGGATCAGTATCTAATGTCCACAGAGCTTGACTCTTTTCAAGGTTGACCAGAGACCCGGAGGCCTCTGAGTAGTTTCTGATGGACGCAGATAACATCTGCACCTCTCGAGGATTAGATATCACCAACGTCACATCATCCGCATAGGCAACAACATTCAGAGGCAGGCAGTGGGGGACCGGCACCCCCTGAAAATCGCACTCCTGCAGTGACCTCAGAAACGGGTCTAGGGCAAAAACATACAGGAGCGGACTCAGTGGGCAACCCTGCCTCACCCCCGCCCCAACTCCAAAAATGTCACCCTGCCAACCATTAATCAGAGGAAAGCTCACCGCCTCTCTGTACAAAGTCTTCAGCCAATCCACAAATTGTCCCGGAATACCGTACTTTGACAAAGTGGCCCACAGATAGTCATGATCAACCCTGTCAAAGGCTTTAGCCTGGTCCAGACTAACAACATATCTCCCACACCGCAGAGCTTTACATCTCTCAAACATCTCTTGTATCGAGATGACTGCTCCAGAGATGTTCCGCCCTTTTACTGTGCCAAATTGAGAGCCTGCCAACAGTGTCGGGGACAAACAGACTAATCTAGAAAATAGGATCTTTGCTAGAATCTTCCTATCTACATTCAAGAGGGCAATCGGCCTCCAGTTCTTGATGTCGCTCGGCTCTTTACCTTTAGATAGCAGAATTAACGAGGACACTCTCATGGATGGAGGCATCAGGTGATTTTCTAGACAATTTCTATACACATCCACGAGAATTGGAGCCAGGAGGTCTCTGAATTTCTTATAGAATTCTGCTGTTATACCATCTGGACCTGGTGCCTTCTTCAGATATAATTTATCAATAGCCTCCTTAACTTCCTCCACCGTTAATTCTGCTGTCAAAGGAGAAAAGTCCAGATCATTAGTATCAGGCACTGGAGTTGCCTCCAAGAATTGAATCATCTTATCTTTATCCAAAACTTTCCTCTGAAACAAGTCAGCATAGTAAGATCTCACCACCTCCAGGATACCCTCCCGTGAATCCTGCAATACACCCTGGGAGTCAATGAGACCTGTGACCATTTTTTTGGCCACCCTCTCCCTGCAATTCTCAAAGGGATCAGGGGCCCCTAAGGACCCATAATCCCGTTCAAGAACCAAAGAGGTATACCTGCTATACTGATACTGCCTTATCTCAGATTTCAGCCGGTCGATCTTCACTTTGTCATCCCCACCCGCCGAATACAGTGACTCCAATTCTTTGCGCAGCTTTAGGTACTGGCTGTACTTATTCCTCCCTTTATTAACTGACAGTCTCTTTAAGAGGGATCTGATATCCTCCTTGACATCCTCCCACCAGTCGGTCATGTTGTCATAGAAGTCAACCCTGTCTAGATGAAGCTGGATAAGAGAGTGGACATGACTCTGAACATAGGCATCATCCAGAAGACTGGAATTGAGCTTCCACAACCCTCTACCAATGTCCGGACGGTTAGAGGTCCCCAGACAGAAGCACAAGGCGAGGTGATCAGAGTAAGGGACGACCTTCTCACTTAGGGTGCCAACAGCCTCAGTAGGACTCACAAAAGCAAAATCTATCCTACTGCTCCTGTTGGAACATGAATACATGAATTTTGGCTGTCGACCTCCCTGTGTGAAAACGTCAGTCAGTCCAGCCTGCGTTATGATGTTATGTAGGACCTTTCCGTCCCTGGTCACTGTCCTGCCTGAAGAGCTGTCACCTGATGTCAGTATGGCATTAAAGTCCCCCGCCATCACCACTGGAAGAGAAGTGAAGAGGTAAGGCTTGACGTCATTAAACAGCTGGATCCTGTCAGTCACCGTCTGTGGCCCATAGATGTTAATAAGCCGGAGTCGCCTACCATGGATAGTGACTTCCAGGACCAGACATCTTCCCATGACCACCTCCGTCATCCTATGCACAGTCACATCATTGGTGTTAAACAGGACAGCGACCCCGGCATAAGGCTCCACAGCCAGTGACCAGAAAGATGGACCGGACCGCCATTCCCTCTCAGCCTCTCTCATAAGCCCCAGAGATGTCAGTCGTGTCTCTTGCAGGAAGATGACATCTGTGTCCAGATATGTGAGATGTTCATACACCGCTTGTCTCGTCCTCCTCGCCTTTATACTATTGACATTACTGGAGGTCAGTGTTAATGAGAACCCCGCCATCACAACACAATATAGAAGGAGCAGAGAAACAGCCATCATCATGAGTCAGAGATGTTCTGTCCACCACTGATGTCCATGTCAGATTCTACCTGAGGTTCTACAGATAAGGGCTTCCGCTTTGGCGGGGGATGGTCTTCTATGTCCCTGTCATCCTCAACATCAATTTTCCTCAACTCTTTCTCATAATCGTCATTGTTGGACTCAGATAAAACTCCATACTTGTTGGACACGACCATCACACCTGCAGGATTTGGAGCCTTCTTACTCGCACTCTGACCGGTGTCATATTTTGCCTCAGGCTTACGGGAGGACGTGTTCTTTTTCTTCCTTTTATTATGACTAACACTCCAATCATCAGATACAGACAGTGATGCTGAAGGGAGGGCTACCTGAGGCTGCTGGGCCTGAGGGACGACCTCCATGTTCCCCTCTGCACCCTCCTGCTCTGGTGTTACATGAGTGGACTCCTGATGGGCATCTGAGCTGGTCAGCATCTCTCCTGACATTGAATCCTCCTCCCCATGCGCCCCTATCACCACATCCTCATCCTCCTGAGCCTCTGCCCCTGCCATCACATCCTCATCAGGGAAGACTCTGCAGATGTTGTGCCAGGCGTCTGGACAGTCCCTGTGAGCGTGGCCCATCTGACCACAGAGGTTGCACCTCACGTCTCGGCAGTCTGCAGCGACATGGCCGATTGCCCCACACAGACTGCACTTCACCACAGTACAGACATTAGCCAGATGACCTTTCCCACCACATTTGAAGCACTTTCTGGGCTGCCCGGGATAATAACATCTTCCCTTCTCCCTCCCAATGAAGAAGGAGTTGGGTAAGTGGGCAGTGATGTTATTATACTGCTGCAGTTTCACTACAGCTTTCCACCCCATTGTCCAGATACCATCCTCATCTCTGACCTTGGTGAGTCCAGAGACAAGGTCACAGTGTCTCCGGAGCCACACCTCGATGTCCTGTGGGGGAACGGCCTCATTCCAGAAGGTGACATTTACTGTGACTGTGTCCGGCCTGGAGATAGGAACCATCATAAACTTATTCCAGCCCTCAGCATCCCTGAACTTGGGGTAACTGGCCCAGAATCTGTCCAGGTCAGACGAGAGCTTGAAGCTGACCTCATAGCCCTGCCTGTCCTGAAGATTAGACACCGCCAGTATCTGATTAACCTCAAACCCCATCTGGCCGCATAGCAGCTCTCTCACCACATACCTGCGTTGTGGCAGATCCTCCTTGGCACCTAAGTATTTAAACCGCACCACATTAATGCGTCTGAATGTCTGGCCGGTATACCTGGCGCTGGAAGTGAAGGATGGGGCGCCGCGGCTCCAGTCATTCCTGGGGGGCACCTGCCGGGTCACACTGGGCCGACTGACAGGGAGAGGGCCTGCAGCAGGGGGGGCTGTCACACCTTGTGGACTAAATGGTAAAGGGGGATAGTCACACGTATCATGCACATTATCATTAGCAGCATCATTATCATCAGACAGTGTCATGTCAATTGCAGAATGTGAAACCCCTCCAACCCCCGACCCCATGGGCACAGCATAACCAGCCACAGTCTGTGCCCCAGCCTCATCAGCACAAACAGTCTCACATATACTGTCCTGCTCCTGTGTTGGGCACTCTGGGACCTGTGGTGCCTCTGCTGGAGTCTGAAGTGTATGCTCCTGTTCACACTTCGCTGCTTGCTGCTGCAGTTGTTTTCCCTCCTGGAAGCAGAAGCAGGCAGCCTGTAACACTGGCCATGTCCGCTGCTGGGGGGTACCGTCCTGAACATCAGGGGTCCTGGTCTCTACAGCACAGCCCTGCTTATAGGAGGCGAACCGCTCCCGGTTCCTGTAGGTCTCTGCCAGGGGCCCCATGCCCTCCATCACAGACTCAATGTCCTGCACAACACTAGCCAGCTGTACACCCAGTGTGTTCAGTCTCAGGTCATAGGCATCATTACAGGCAGGATTAGTGGTCTTTAGGGTATAGATAAAGTCTACTTCCATTTGCAGCGCTTTTTTTTGCTGCTGTAACTCACCCAGTTTTCTGACCAGTCCCGGTATCTCATCCGCTAGCTGCAGCTCGGGTGCACGTGCCGGCTCCACAGCTTTAGTCTTCACCACGGGTACAGGGCTTCTGAACACAGTCCTGTGCGGTTCCACCACAGATGGTTTTGTGGCTCCTTGGCTGGATGCAGGCTCCACAGCAGGTTTATCGCTGCCACCTGACTGCGACCATGTGCGTCCTGACCGCGCCATACTGCCATGCTGCTGTAAGTTCTCCTGGATGGTTTGTCTTTCCAAAGACGTCCGCCTCTGCCTGGGAGCAGGAGAGGTGATCTGCACAGCTGGGGCTGATCTCACCTGTGCACCCGGCAGAAGCTGCTTGCTGACTGGGGAGTTACCTGACTTCACATTGTGCTGTAACCCATCGCTGACCGACACTTTTCCTTCTTGCTTCTTTGCTGGGCTTGGAGAAGGTTTTCCTCCCAAAACTTTACTGACGACTTTTTCCTCCTTCACAGAACTGCTGCAGCTTTGGCTCGCTGCATTCACTGGTCTGACAGTGGCTCTGGGATTAACATTCCCATTAGTAGAGGCCTGGGAGGCTTGTCCCAGTGTAGGCCGGGAAGCCTGGGCCTTGCCTGGGGAGCTTCCCGCCCAGGGTGGCCCCTCCCTGGGCTTGCTCCAGACATGAGGAGATCCACAAAACACAACCTCACAGCTAGGAGGCAGTATTATAGTAGTTATATTCTTGTACATAGGGGCAGTATTATAGTAGTCATATTCTTGTACATAGGAGCAGTATTATAGTAGTTATATTCTTGTACATAGGGAGCAGTATTATAGTAGTTATATTCTTGTACATAGGGAGCAGTATTATAGTAGTTATATTCTTGTACATAGGGAGCAGTATTATAGTAGTTATATTCTTGTACATAGGGGCAGTATTATAGTAGTTATATTCTTGTACATAGGGGCAGTATTACAGTAGTTATATTCTTGTACATAGGGGCAGTATTATAGTAGTCATATTCTTGTACATAGGAGCAGTATTATAGTAGTTATATTCTTGTACATAGGGAGCAGTATTATAGTAGTTATATTCTTGTACATAGGAGCAGTATTATAGTAGTTATATTCTTGTACATAGGGAGCAGTATTATAGTAGTTATATTCTTGTACATAGGGGCAGTATTATAGTAGTTATATTCTTGTACATAGGGGCAGTATTATAGTAGTTATATTCTTGTATATAGGTGCAGTATTTATATTAGTTATATTCTTGTACATAGGGGCAGTATTATAGTAGTTATATTCTTGTACATAGGAGCAGTATTATAGTAGTTATATTCTTGTACATAGGGGCAGTATTATAGTAGTTATATTCTTGTACATAGGAGCAGTATTATAGTAGTTGTATTCTTGTACATAGGGGCAGTATTATAGTAGTTATATTCTTGTACATAGTTGCAGTATTATAGTAGTTATATTCTTGTACATAGGGGCAGTATTATAGTAGTTATATTCTTGTACATAGGAGCAGTATTATAGTAGTTATATTCTTGTACATAGGGAGCATATTATAGTAGTTATATTCTTGTACATAGGGAGCAGTATTATAGTAGTTATATTCTTATACATAGGGGCAGTATTATAGTAGTTATATTCTTGTATATAGGGGCAGTATTATAGTAGTTTATTTCTTATACATAGGGGCAGTATTATAGTAGTTATATTCTTGTATATAGGGGCAGTATTATAGTAGTTATATTCTTGTACATAGGGGCAGTATTATAGTAGTTATATTCTTGTATATAGGGGCAGTATTATAGTAGTTATATTCTTATACATAAGAGCAGTATTATAGTAGTTATATTCTTGTACATAGGAGCAGTATTATAGTAGTTATATTCTTGTACATAGGGGCAGTATTATAGTGGTTATATTCTTGTACATAGGAGCAATATTATAGTAGTTATATTCTTGTATATAGGAGCAGTATTATAGTAGTTATATTCTTGTATATAGGAGCAGTATTATAGTAGTTATATTCTTGTACATTGGAGCAGTAGTATAGTAGTTATATTCTTGTACATAGGGGTAGTATTATAGTAGTTATATTCTTGTACATAGGTGCAGTATTATATTAGTTATATTCTTGTACATAGGGGTAGTATTATAGTAGTTATATTCTTGTACATATGGACAGTAATATAGTAGTTATATTCTTGTACATAGGAGCAGTATTATAGTAGTTATATTCTTGTACGTGGGGCAGTATTATAGTCGTTATATTCTTGTACATAGGGGGCTGTATTATATTAGCTATATTCTTGTACATAGGGGCAGCATTATAGTAGTTATATTCTTGTACATAGGAGCAGTATTATAGTAGTTATATTCTTGCGCATGGGGGGGCAGTATTATAATAAAAAATCTAGTATTGTGGCTTGGAAAGGTTTTCCCTTCTTTGGCTGGTTACCTTTTTTGTTACATTACAATCTGTGTTTAAATGTTTTTGTAATCCGGCATAAATATTGGCATAAATTAAATTTATGGCATCAAAAAACTAAAAATTGACATTTGCATATATATTTACCCCTTTTTGCTATGAATCCCCTAAAAATTTCTGGTGCAAGCAATTACCTTCATAAGTCACATGCTGAGTGACAGGAAGTCCTCCTCTGTGCCATCTGTCAGTACAGTATGTAGATTTTACCTTTTCTGAAAGGCCACAGAGGCTGCAACACCATTAAGCAATAGGCACCACTAACCAAACAACACCATCAAGACCAAGGACATCTAGAAATAAGTCAGGGACATAGCTGTTGAGAATACAGGTCAGGGTTGAGTTATAAAAAAAAAATCCCAATCTCTAATGATTGAAAACTCTCAGCCTGGGCAAGGAGGGAATTAATCAGAGGCATCACAGAGACCCTGAAGGAGCTGCAGAGTTCCCCAGCAGAGACTGGAGTATCCGCCCATATGACCACAATAAGCCAAAAAAAGCTTTACTTATTCACAAAAATTTTAAGGCTCATTTTGAGTTTGGCAAAATACATGTAGTAGACTCCCCAAATATATGGAGGAAGGTGCTGTGCTCAGATGAGACCAAAATTGAGCTTTTTGGGCACTAAGGTAAATGCTATGTCTGTCGTCAAACCAACACAACTCATCACCCCGCAAAACACCATCCCCAACAGTGAAACATGGTGATGTCAGCATCATGCTCTGGGGACGTTTTTTGGCAGGAACAGGGAAAATGGTCCGAGTCGAGCAAAACCTGCTTCAGTCTGTCAGTGATGTGAGACTGGGACGGAGGTTCACCTTCCAACAAGAGAGTGACCCAAAGCATACTGCTAAATCAACACTCGAGTGGTTTAAGGAGAAACGTGTAAATGTTTTGGAGTGGCCTAGTCAATGCTCAGACCTTAATCCAGTAGAAAACTTGTCGTCAGACTTGAAGATGGCTGTTCACCAGAGGAAACCATCTAACTTGAAGGAGCTGGAGCAGTTTTGCCTTGAGGAATGGGCAAAAATCCCAATGGCAAGATGTGGAAAACTCATAGAGACTTCTCCAAAGAGAGTTGCAGCTGTAATTGCTGCAAAAGGAGGCTCTACAAAGCATACCTCCCAACTTTTGAAGATGGGAAAGAGGGACAAAGGTTCGGTGCTGCGCGGCCGCGGCAAATTGTAGGCCACGCCCCCCAACCACACCCATTTCACAACTAGTCACACCCATGTCCACGCCCCGACCACACCCATTTAGCACTGGTGATCACACTGGCTGGTACTGAGGGCACACTGGTACTCAGTAAAAGAAAGAACAGAGAGAGAAAAAAAACAGAAAGAAAGGAGATAGAGAAAGAGGGGAAAGAAAGAACAGAGAGAGAGAAAGAAAAAAGAACAGAGAGAAAGAAAGAAAGAAAGAGGGGAAAGAACAGAGAGAGAGAAAGAAAGAAAGAAACAGAGTGAAAGAAAGAGGGGACAGAAAAAAAGAACAGAGAGAAAAAAAGAAAGAGGGAAAGAAAGAACAGAGAGGGAGAGAGAAAGAAAGAGGGGAAAGAAAGAACAGAGGGAGAGAGAAAGAAAGAGGGGAAAGAAAGAACAGAGGGAGAGAAAAGAAAGAGGGGTAAGAAAGACCAGAGAGAGAGACAGAGGGGAAAGAAAGAACAAAGAAAGAAAGAGAGGAAAGAAAGAACAGAGAGAGAAAGAAAGAACAGAGAGGGAGAGAGAAAGAAAGAACAGAGAGGGAGAGAGAACGAGGGGAAAGAAAGAACAGAGAAAGAAAGACAGAGGGGGGAAAGAAAGAACAGACAGAAAAAGAAAGAATAGAGAGAGAAAGAAAGAGGGGACAGAGAACAGAGAGAGAAGAAAGAAAGAAAGAAAGGGGAAATGAAGAACAGAGAGAGAGAAAGAAATAAAGAAAGAAAGAAAGAGGGGAAAGAAAGAACAGAGAGAGAGAGAAAGAACAGAGAGAAAGAAAGAAAGAGGGGAAAGAACAGAGAGAGAAAAATAAAGAGGGGAAAGAAAGAACAGAGAGAGAAAGAAAGAACAGAGAGGGAGAGAGAAAGAAAGAGGGGAAATAAAGAACAGAGAAAGACAGAGGGAGGAAAGAAAGAACAGAGAGAAAAAGAAAGAATAGAGAGAGAAAGAAAGAAAGAGGGGAAAGCAAGAACAGAGAGAAAGAAAGAGAAAGAGGGGAAAGAAAGAACAGAGAGAGAAAGAAAAAAGAACAGAGAGAAAGAAAAAAAGAAAGAGGGGAAAGAACAGAGAGAGAGAAAGAAAGAAACAGAGAGCGAAAGAAAGAGGGAACAGAAAAAAAGAACAGAGAGAAAAAAAGAAAGAGGGTTAAGAAAGAAACAACAGAGGGAGAGAGAGAGAGAAAGAAGGGAAAGAAAGAACAAAGAGAGAAAGAAAGAACAGAGAGATAGAGAGAAAGAAAGATGGGAAAGAAAGAACAGAGAGAGAGAAAGAAAGAGAAAGAAAGAACAGAGAGAGAGAAAAAGAAAGAGAAAGAAAGAAAGAACAGAGAGAGAGAAAGAAATAAAGATTCTATAAAGATACTATAACAGCCCAGCTCCCATTGTAGTGCCCACAAAAGCCTCCCGGTGCAGGACATATCATGATCCGCTCACACGGCCGACATCCCCGATTCCAAGGCGAGGACACGGTGATGGATCTGAAGCATTCCCTGAAGTGCCTCCATGGTTCCGTCACAATCTCCTCCCGAAATTATCTAATTTCCGGTCATCTTCCAGCATGTCACTTCTGGTGGAACATCACGTGCGAGTTTTAAAGTGCTCTTCGGGCTCCGGCATGTACTCCTGTGTCCACGGGAAAAGCTCCCGGCCGGGACAGTGGGGCAGACTCTCAAAATCGGGAGTGTCCCGCTGAATTCAGGACGGTTGGGAGGTATGAATGCTCCCCACCACACTCCTTGTACATGCACGGCTCTGCACACCTCACACACACACTGTTCCGCTTTGTATGCCTCGTACACACACGGCTCCGCTCCGTCCACCTCGCACACACAAGGCTCCACTCCGTACACCTTGTACACACGCAGCCACGCTTTGTACACCTTGTACACACACGACTCCACTCCGTAAACCTTGTACACATGCGGCTTTGCAGCATACACCTCGTACACAAGCGGTTCTGTTCCGTACACACGCGGCTCCGATACATACACACGCAGCTCCATCCATACACACACGGCTCAAGCACGGAGCCCTGTGTGTACGGAGCTGAGCGACTCAGCTCCGTACAATTCACACACAGGCTCCGTTTCGTCCACACACACGCACTGCTACATCCACCTCGTACACACGGCTCCGCTCCGTGCACCTCGTACACCGCAGCTCCGCTCACCTTGTACATGTGCCGCTTAGCTCGTACACACACGGCTCCGCTCCGTACACCTCGTACGCACACGGCTCCGCTCGAACACCTCGTACACACACGGCTCCGCTCCTTACACCTCGTACACACACGTCTCCGCTCCGTACACCTCGTACACACACGGCTCCGCTCCGTACACCTCGTACACACACGGCTCCGCTCCGTACACCTCGTACACACACGGCTCCGCTCCGTACACCTCGTACACACACGGCTCCGCTCCGTACACCTCGTACACACACGTCTCTGAGTCGCACTAAGTACCAGGGCTATGGGGTACTCGGCACCGAGCCCATGAAAGTCTATGGGGTTTGTCACTGGCAGCAGGACTCGGTCCGTGGCCCTGGGCGCTCATACAATGGGGGATATTTACAGGGGAATTGTAGATTAATTAGTTTGTGACGCCACCTGTGGTGTCTGATCAATTGGACCAGCGCTGCTATATGGATCTTCACAGGGGATGTTATGGGGCAGCTAGATGGTAGGTCTCCCACAGGTGAGACGGGTCCCTGGAAGGCTATGGTGGTGCAGAGTGTAGGTAATAAAGCAGTCTCACACAAGGCAATCTCTTTCCATACCTTTACTTGCAGATGTTTCAGGCAGGTCCCGGGGAGCTGGTCGGGGTGGAGAATGCACATTCGGGATAACCGCTGAGCAGGTTAGAGGCTTCCTTTACTTCATATGTATGTGAGTCCAAACTTGCATGAAGCGAAGTTAACTCTGTAATCTCCAGCTTGTTTCAATAGCTGCAACGCCCGGCCGACATTGTGATGGAGCCTTCTATGTCTCTGATTTCCAGATGTTGGTGAGAACTAAGGCGTTGGGGCTGATCAGGCCTTGCCCGTCCTGTCCTCCCTGACTCCGTTTACGTATCAGCGCTTAGGGCTACCTTCTGCGACTTGTAGTCCAGAAAGCCTCTGGTTATCTTGTTACTAGGCGTGAAGCGCTAGCAACGCCTCGGACCCCGGTGTCCGGTGAATTAGTGCAGGTAATCCGGTACCTGAAGCACTTATCTCTGTCCTTCTCCACTGCGCCCTTCGCCCTGCTCTCGCTCTTAACATAAGCACTTGTAGCTTTGATGGAAATGTCAGCTTTCTCCAGAGCTCACTGAACAGCTCTCAGTATCCTCCAAGTCCAGACTGGACTGACACTGAACTACACTGTACTAAGACAGGAAGCTGACTGACTGAACTCTCTGGCTGATCTTCTCTGTCCGAAGACAGGAACTTGAATCACTGGGAATGACTCACTCCTGAGTCTCCCAAGGCTTGAATAAAAAACTGACTGACTGCTACGTGTCACTCCCTTTTATACCCCTGGTGGGTGTGTCTGAAAGTGTGAGTGACGTGAATGGATATCAAGCTTTGCGGTTACCTTCCTGTGCATTCTCCTGGATTATGTGTGCCTGACATAGCTGGGCCACACATCCCCCCTTGGTTAAACACAGCACTCCCGGGCTGTAAAGAGAAAAGAAAAAACATTTTTGTTTTGCATATAACAACCAACAGTTTTAACTCATCCCTTGCGGGAGGTAAGAATTCTTGAACGTTACAATTTGTACATTAGAAAAATACAAAAGTATCAAAGTATCAAAACATTTCCATAAATACTAGATAATATTCTTGTGGAGGACCCGCACCAAAAACCTCCCACGTGGGTCCTGGGTGGGCTGCAGGACTTCCTTGCCGCAGACCTCACTCTAGGCCACACTATACGGGTTTTTCTTCAGAGGTAATTAGGTTTTGTGTAAAACCAAGATAAGGCACCGAAGTGCAAACTATTTACATTTAAAAGTTTTTGGGCTGGCACAGTCCACAGCCACGCAGTCCATGCATGATAAAAGACATCAATAGAAATCACATTAATACTTTAACTTCTATTAAAGTGCAAAAATCTTCTTTGTAAAACTTTATACAATAACCATTAACCTGTTAACTTTCATTATTTAATTCTTTTACCCAGCCGGGTATTCTACTTTAAGTTATGTAAACATCATACATATTATTAAACATTTTAAATAATGTGCAATTCTTTCAAACTTCTTCATCAACTTTTTACAATTCTTCAGTGCAGTAAACCCTGTCTGGGTCATACTAAACGAGTTTATTAGGACTACTCTTGATAACGAATAGGCAACCTTCCTTTCGTTGTACGTTCTGACCTACGTGGTGTAGTGTCAGGTATAGTAGTCTCTAGCCTATCTGCTCTGTGTGCGGCGAACTATAGATACGACTCCACCTCTCTAGGGACCTGGCAAGCATGCTAGCGACTGGGCGATGCGGTACTGCTCCACCAGGGGTTTCCACTTCTTGTGGTGCTGCCTCTTGTGGTTCCGCTGCTTGGGATCCTAATGGTTGAGGGTCTGCCGGAACAGGTCCTTCTGGAACTAACTCTACTGGCACAATTGGCGTGACTGGATGTAGAGATTCTGCTTGCGGTTGATAAAACTGCAGCACAGGAATGATTACAGGCTTCTCCCATTCTGGGCCAATCCGCAGGTAAATCTCCCAAATCCGTGTGTATGACCGCTTCATCATTTTCTTCCTGATTGACAACAGGTTCTTCTTCGCAAAGCTTTAGTGGGCCCGGACACAACTTTAGATGATCTCTAGACACAGTTGCAGTCGTTTTTCCTCCATCATTGCTGATGGTACAGGTTTTTCTGTTATCAAATTTGGAATTTTGCACGACATATGGCTCCTGTTCCCACTGATCATCCAATTTGTGCATTCTTCTTTTTCTTTTTAGCACAATTTCTCCAGGCATTAAAGGCTTAGCGGGAGCATTTTTGTTGTAGCTCTTCTCTTGCCTTTCTCTTACTTTATTGAGACTGTCTTCCACGCAGGCTTGTACTCTCCTGTACTGTTCCTGTCGGTTTGTGTCCCAATCTTCAGCATTGTCATCAGCCTCTGGTTCTACCACACCAAGTTCTAAATCCATTGGCAGCCTTCCCGGTCTTGCTCTCATAAGGTAGGCTGGAGTGCAGTTGGTGGAACTTACTGGTATGTGGTTGTATAAGTCGACCAGGTCAGGTAGCAAGTCTGGCCACCGATTTCTTTCTTCCAGTGGTACAGATTTCAGTAAGTCAATGACAATGTGATTCATCTTTTCACAAAGGCCATTGGTCTGAGGGTGGTACGGTGTTGTTCTGATCTTCTTGCACCCATACAATTGACAGAATTCCTTAAACAGTTCAGCTTCGAATGCAGGACCTCGATCAGTCAGCACCTGCTCCGGATATCCGTGTGGTCTGCAGAAACTTGCTTGGAAGGTTTTTGCTGCTGTCTCTGCTGTCATATCTTTGACAGGGGCGACCACCAGAAATTTGGAATAGTGATCCACCATGGTCAGGGCATATGTGTATCCCGACCTGCTTGGTGACAACTTGACATGGTCCAATGCTACGATCTCTAAGGGACGAGTCGTCTGGATAGGCTGCAGGGGTGCTCTCTGACTACAGTAGTCTTTTCGCCTGAGGCCACAGGGTCCACAGTTCCGGCACCACTTCTCGATGGAGCTGCGCATCCCTACCCAGTAGAACCGACACCTCAACAGGGTCTCCAGCTTTTTCCAGCCAAAGTGTCCCGCTTGATCGTGGTAGGCTTCTAACACCATTTGGATGTCTGCTCTGGGAACCACTATCTGCCAAACCGTCTCATGGGTCCTTGGGTCAACGTATCTCCTGCACAACTTCTCACGGTAGATGAACAACCGGCTTCTCTCGTTCCACAGGAGCTTTGCTGGTATAGGTGCATCTTTCTCCAAGGAGGAACCTTCCTGTCTTATCAGCTCCTTGATACGGCTGACCACTGGATCGCTGTCTGAGTCTCCTTCCAGCTGTGATGAGGTAAAGGGTTTAACCTTCCACACCGCTTTCGTAGGCTCGTTGTGTGGATCATCCCATTTCGTGGAACGCAGGTAGCTCAATCTCTTCCAGGTCGTCCGATCTTCCTCCGTGTCGGATTCATGCGGCATTCTGGACAAGGCGTCAGCTTGGCATTTTTACGGCCCGCCCTTACTTGATGGTAAATTGATAGTTTACAGCCGAGCCATCCAACGTTGCTCCATGGCTCCCAGCTTGGCTGTTTCAAGATGCGTCAAGGGGTTTTGTCTGTAACGCAGTGAACTGTTGGAGGCAAGGTAATGCTGATCTTTGTAGGCGACCGCAACCATGAGTGATAGTTTTCGGATCTTGTTCAGCTTCTGTCTATGCAGACGGCCTTCGCTTGCTGAGTCCGAACGCAGGAACTTGGACATAGGTAGTTGTGAGATGGGTTTGAGATGAGTTCTGAGCAGAGGCTCCCTCTGGTGTTACAAGCGGTCTAGTGAGATTGTGAGGACTGGGAATCAGGTGTTACTGATGGTCTTATATAAGGGAGTCATTTTCCCATCAGGGTTGCCGGTGATCAATTGTTCTGGTCTGAATCCTTCATTCCAGTTTCCCTTGTAGCCTGCTGTGTCGTGTCTGCATCTCCTGCTACAGATAAGGACTTTTCTTCTTTTGTGTTTTTGCTATATTTTTGCATTTTGTCCTGCACTTCTTTTGGGGGCCTTCAGGGTCCCCTCCGGGGGCTTTTGCCCTCTCAGTTTAGTTCAGCCACTGAGTTTTGTTACTTTTGCTTTTTCCAGTTTTTTCAGTGGCTGCTGTTTTGATTTTTTACACCAGAGAACTAATTTAGGTGGTAGAGGTCGTGTGATCTCAGGTGATTTTGAAATTAGTAGAGTTGGTGTTTTTCAGGGTTTTCTGGGATTGCAGTAAGTACCTTCCTATCCTTTTCTATTTAGATAGTTTGGGCCCCAGCGTTTGCTCATACTATTTTCTTTCTGTGTCAGTATTTCCTCTTGTCTAACCGCCATTACATGTTTGGGGGCTTTCTATTATCTTTGGGGTTCTGCTCCGGGGCAGATAGCTTTCCTATTTCTGTCTTTAGGTGTAGTTAGTTTCTCAGGCTGTGACGAGGCGTCTAGGACCAACGTAGGAACGCTCCACGGCTGCCTCTAGTTGTGGTGGTTAGTCAGGGTACTGCAATCTCATAGATTCCAACTGCTCTGGTGTATTTCCTTTTTACCTGCACTCCTCAGCTACCGAAACATAACAGTATCACCGGCCTAAAAATTGAAAATTGTATGGTACTCACAGAAGGGAAAAAATTGTGATAGAAAAAAGGTTGTCAGAGTTGTCAGAGATATTTTTCTGTTTGTTGCATTTTTTTTTTCCTCTGTATCTCTGGGTGCTGGGGAGGATCTTTTCTCCCAATGGAGTTTGCACGGTTGTCTGGCCGTGTGGATCAGCTTGCCACTGAGGTTCGAGTATTGCTGCTATCTTGCTGGTTGCCTGTTGTGGAACCTAGGATCCCATGCCAGATTTGTTTTTGGGGGATCGAGCTAAGTTTCAGAATTTCAAAAATAATTGTAAATTGTTTTTTGCCTTAAAATCTAAGTCCTCAGGAAACGCAGCGCAGCAGGTTCAAATTGTCATCTCTCTCCTGCGCGGCGATCCTCAGGATTGGGCTTTTTCCCTGATACCTGGGGATCCTGTTTTGAGTGATGTTGATGCGTTTTTTCAGGCTTTGGGGTTATTGTACGATGAGCCTAATGTCACTGATCAAGCTGAAAAAGCCTTGTTGGCATTAAATCAGGGGCTTGATGACGCTGAGTTATACTGTCAGAGATTCCGTAGGTGGGCAGTCCTGACCAAATGGAATGACGACGCTTTGGCGGCCCTTTTCCGGAAGGGTCTGTCGGATAATGTAAAGGATGTTATGGTGGGATTCCCTGTCCCCTCTGGTCTCAATGATTCTATGTCATTAGCGATTCAAATTGACAGACGTTTGCGTGAGCGGAGAAGTATGCGTGGAGTGGTGTTGCCTTGTGAGCCAGCTTCTGAGCCCATGCAGTGTGATAGAGTGGTGTCTGGGGCACAGCGTCATGAGTTTCGAAAGCGCAATGGTTATGTTTCTACTGTGGTGATGCCTCTCATGCTATTTCAGTCTGCCCTAAGCGGGGAAGATGTTTTGCACGCTCAGTTGTCTTGGGTAGTGTTCAGACTAAGTTTTTATTAACTGTCACTCTGATATGCTCTCTGTCCTCATTTTCTGCTCAGGCTTTCGTTGATTCTGGAGCAGCTATTAACCTGATGGATTATGATTTTGCTAAACGTTGTGGGTTTCCTTGATACCCCTACAGAAGTCTATTCCCTACTGGGGATCGATTCTACCCCTTTGGCTGAGAATAAACCCCAGTTTCTACTCAGGTGATAATGAGGGTTGAACCTGATCACCAGGAGTGCTGCAAATTTTTGGTTCTATATAATCTGCATGACATTATCGTGCTGGGTTTCCCTTGGTTACAGTCTCATAATCCTGTTTTGGATTGGAAATCTGTGTCTGTAACCAGTTGGGGCTGCCAATGTGTTAATACCAACACTCCTGTTTTTTCTGCCTCCCCCCAAGCTCAGGATGTTCCTGACTTTTTGTTTGATTTTTCTGATGTGTTTAGCGAAAGTAAATCTGCATCCTTACCTCCCCATAGGAGCTATGACTGCGCTATTGAATTAGTGCCGGGTAGTAAATTCCCTAAAGGTCGCCTTTTTAACTTGTCTGTACCTGAACATGACGCTATGCGGTCTTATATCAAGGAATCATTGGAGAAGGGTCATATCAGACCATCCTCTTCACCCTTAGGTGCCGGTTTTTTCTTTGTGGCCAAAAAAGATGGTTCATTAAGGCCGTGTATTGATTATCGTCTCTTGAACAATATTACTGTGAAATATCAATACCCGTTACCCTTGATTTCTGACCTGTTTTCCAGGGTGAAAAACGCTACTTGGTTTACCAAGCTTGACCTCAGGGGGGCGTATAACCTTATTCGCATTAAGCACGGGGATGAATGGAAGACGGCATTCAATACCCCTGAAGGGCATTTTGAGTACCTAGTGATGCCCTTTGGGCTCACTAATGCCCTTCCGTCTTCCAGTCCTTCATGAATGACATTTTCAGGGATTTTGTGGACAAATTTCTGATTGTTTATTTGGATGATATCTTGATTTTTTCTAATGACTGGGACTCTCATGTGAAACATGTTCGAACTGTAGTTCCAGATTTTGAGGGATAATGCTCTGTATGTGAAGGGATCAAAGTGTCTTTTTGGCGTACAGAAGATCTCATTTCTGGGATTCATTTTGTCCCCATCTGTTATTGAAATGGACCCGGTCAAGGTTCAGGCCATCTGTGATTGGGTCCAACCTACTTCATTAAAGGCTCTTCAGAGATTTTTGGGTTTTGCCAATTTTTATCGTAAATTTATTGGTAATTTCTCGGTTATTGTTAAACCATTAACTGATTTGACCAGAAAGGGTTCTGATGTGGTGAATTGGCCTCCTGAGGCAGTCTCTGCATTTCAGGAACTTAAGCAGAGATTCACTTCTGCTCCTGTTCTACGGCAGCCTGATGTTTCTCTGCCATTTCAGGTGGAGGTTGATGCCTCTGAAATTGGGGCAGGTGCCGTTTTGTCCCAAAAAGATCCAGAGACCTCTAAAAGTAACCCTTGTGCCTTTTTCTCTCAAAAATTTTCTCCTACTGAACGTAATTATGACGTGGGTAATCGGGAGTTATTGGCCATGAAGTGGGCTTTTGAAGAGTGGAGACATTGGCTGGAGGGAGCCAAACATCAGGTGGTGGTCCTTACGGACCATAAGAATCTGGTCTATCTGGAATCTGCCAAGCGACTCAATCCTAGACAGGCCAGGTGGGCCTTGTTTTTCACACGTTTTAATTTTGTGGTTTCCTTTCTTCCTGGCACTAAGAATGTTAAGGTGGATGCCCTCTCGAGGAGTTTCCTTGCGGACTCTCCTGAGTTATCTGATCCTTCTGTTATTTTGAAAGAGGGTGTAGTTCTTTCCGCCATCTCGCCCAATTTGAGACTTGCTCTGGAGGGGTGTCAGGAGGATAGGCCCGAGCGCTGCCCTGTTGGAAAATTGTTTGTCCCGGACCAATGGAAAAAGAGTGTGATGTCTGAGATTCATTGTTCCGCATTGGCTGGGCATCCCGGAATTTTTGGTACCAGAGACTTGGTTAGTCGGTCCTTTTGGTGGCCTACCTTGTCTCGCGATGTCAGGGAATTTGTGCAGTCCTGCGGGACTTGCTCTCGCTCCAAGCCTTGCTCTCGCTCTAGTGGTTTGTTGATGCCATTGCCTGTGCCCAAGAGACCATGGACCCATATCTCTATGGATTTCATTTCCGATCTTCCTGTTTCTCAGAGAATGACCACCATCTGGGTAATTTGTGATAGGTTTTCCAAAATGATACATCTTGTGCCATTACCTAAGTTGCCTTCCTCCTCTGAATTGGTGCCGTTGTTTCTTCAGCACGTGGTTCGTTTACACGGCATTCCTGAGAACATTGTGTTTGACAGAGGAGTCCAGTTTGTTTCCAGATTTTGGAGGACTTTTTGTTCTAAACTGGGTGTTCAATTGTCTTTCTCCTCGGCATTTCATCCTCAGACCAATGGTCAAACTGAGAGAACAAACCAGACATTAGAGACTTATCTAAGATGCTTTGTGTCTGCTGATCAGGATGACTGGGTCTCTTTTTTGCCTTTGGCTGAGTTTGCTCTTAATAATAGGGCTAGCTCTGCCACTTTGATGTCTCCGTTTTTCTGTAATTCTGGTTTCACCCTCGATTTTCTTCAGGACAGACGGAAGCTTCTGTCTGTCCAGGTGTTGACTCTGTTGTTGAGCGTATGCAACAGATTTGGGACCAGGTAGTGGAGAGGTTGTCCCTCTCTCAGGAGAAGGCCCAGCGGTTTGCTAACCGGCATAGGACTGATGGTCCTCGGTTTAAAGTGGGGGACTTGGTCTGGTTGTCCTCAAAGAATATTCCTATGAGAGTAGCATCTCCTAAATTTAAGCCTAGGTTCATTGGACCTTATAAGATCATGGAGATTATTAATCCTGTTTCTTTTCGTTTGCTTCTTCCAGGGACATTTAAGATCCATAACGTGTTCCACAAGTCCTTGTTGAAGAGGTTTGTTGAGCCAGTGGTTCCTGCTACTGTGCCTCCTGACCCTGTTTTGGTTGAGGGCAATCTGGAGTATGTGGTTGAGAAAATATTGGATTCTCGTTTTTCTAGACGAAGACTCCAGTATTTGGTTAAATGGAGAGGTTATGGTCAGGAAGACAATTCTTGGGTGTTTGCTTCGGACATCCATGCTAGGAGACTTATCCGTGCGTATCATAGAACTCATCCTGACCGACCTGGTTGCTCAAATGAGGGTTCGGTGACCCCTCCTCAAGGGGGGGGTACTGTTGTGAATGGGTTTGAGATGAGTTCTGAGCAGAGGCTCCCTCTGGTGGTTACAAGCGGTACTAGTGAAGATTGTGAGGACTGGGAATCAGGTGTTACTGATTGGTCTTATATAAGGGAGTCATTTTCCCATCAGGGTTGCCGGTGATCAATTGTTCTGGTCTGAATCCTTCTTTCCAGTTTCCCTTGTAGCCTGCTGTGTCGTGTCTGCATCTCCTGCTACCAGATAAGAATTTTTCTTCTTTTGTGTTTTTGCTATATTTTTGCATTTTGTCCTGCACTTCTGTGGGGGCCTTCAGGGTCCCCTCCGGGGGCTTTTGCCCTCTCTGTTTAGTTCAGCCACTGAGTTTTGTACTTTTGCTTTTTCCAGTTTTTTCAGTGGCTGCTGTTTTGATTTTCTTACACCAGAGAACTAATTTAGGTGGTAGAGGTCGTGTGATCTCAGGTGATTTTGAAATTAGTAGAGTTGGTGTTTTTCAGGGTTTTCTGGGATTGCAGTAAGTACCCTTCCTATCCTTTTCTATTTAGTTAGTTTGGGCCCCAGCGTTTGCTCATACTATTTTCTTTCTGTGTCAGTATTTCCTCTTGTCTAACCGCCATTACATGTTTGGGGGCTTTCTATTATCTTTGGGGTTCTGCCTGGGGCAGATAGCTTTCCTATTTCTGTCTTTAGGTGTAGTTAGTTTCTCAGGCTGTGACGAGGCGTCTAGGACCAACGTAGGAACGCTCCACGGCTGCCTCTAGTTGTGGTGGTTAGTCAGGGTACTGCAATCTCATAGATTCCAACTGCTCTGGTGTATTTCCTTTTTTACCTGCACTCCTCAGCTACCGAAACATAACAGTAATGCTTGAATCTTTCCGTAATGGCCCAGACCAACGCCAGGAACTCCAACTTGAAGCTGCTGTAGTTTTCTGGGTTCCTCTCAGTTGGCCTGAGCTTCCTGCTTGCATATGCGATGACTTTTTCTTGGCCATTCTGCTTCTGACTGAGGACCGCTCCCAATCCTTCGTTACTGGCATCTGTGTACAGCAGGAACGGTTGGCTGTAATCTGGGTAGGCTAAGATTTCATCGCCTGTCAGAATCTCTTTCATCTCTTTGAATGCCTCAGCTTGTTCTTTACCCCAATTGAATGGAGGGTTTCTGCTCTTGAGAGGTTGTCCTACCAGGAGGTCCTGTAAAGGCGCCGCTTTCTTGGTGTAATCTTTTACAAACCTCCTGTAGTAACCTGTTAGTCCCAGGAACTGACGCACCTCTTTAGATTCTTCGGCTCCGGCCATTTCTGGATGGCTGTGACCTTTTCGGGGTCCGGCGCTACTCCTTCGGAACTGACAATATTTCCCAAGTACTGTACCTTTCGTTTGAGTAGATGGCACTTTGAGGGCTTCAGTTTCATCCCATACTTGGACAGTGACTCGAATACCTCTGCCAGGTGCTTCAGATGATCCTCATACGTCTTGGAGTACACAATTACGTCGTCCAGGTACAGCAACACGGTTTCAAAGTTGAGATGTCCCAGGCAGCTCTCCATCACCCTCTGGAATGTTCCCGGGGCACTGCTGAGTCCAAATGGCATTCTGTCAAACTCACAGAGTCCCATTGGGGTGGTGAAAGCAGTTTTCTCCCGATCCTCCTCAGCCACAGCTACTTGCCAGTACCCACTAGTAAGGTCGAGGGTAGAAAAGTAGTTAGCCGTTTTCAGAGCAGCTAAGGATTCCTCTATGCGTGGTAATGGGTAAGCATCTTTATGTGTTATGCGATTTACTTGTCTGTAATCTACACACATTCTCATGCTACCATCCTTTTTCTTAACTAGAACTAGGGGTGCTGCCCAGGGGCTACAACTATCCCTTATCACCCCGGCTTCCTTCATGTCACGCAACATTTCCCTAGCTTTTTGATAATGGGCTGGAGGTATAGGCCGGTACCGCTCTTTGATGGGAGGATGACTGCCTGTAGGGATATGATGCTGTACTCCCTTAATTGTCCCAAAGTCAAGTGGGTGTTTGCTAAATACTTGTGCGTACTCTTGTACCACCCGTAGTACTCCCTGTTTCTGGTGGGCGGAAGTGGTGTCTGTCCCTATATGAAGCTGCTGACACCAATCCGCACCGGGGTTGCCGGATCATTATCCTCCGCTGGTTGGCGGGAAGCTAAGGACTCGGTTGTGAGGATAGAATTGTTATCTACGGCATGTAATTTAGCAACTGTGGCATAACGTGGTAAATTTACTTCATCGTCTCCCCAGTTGAGAAGTCGTACTGGTACTCTCCCATTTGTTACTTCCACTACCCCTCTAGCAGTTAAGAGTGTAGGTCTGTGCTCTGAACGATGGGGCTCTACTACTGCTTGGTAGTTCTGTCCTCTCAGACCTATGGCTGCTCTACACCATATCAACATTTCACTCATTGGGGGTATCACAATGGGATTCGGGTCCGTGACCCGTACATTACCGATTTCACCATCTGTAAGCTTCGCTTGCTGCTGGCATATCAGGGCCCGGATCTCCCTCTGGATCACTCCCTTTTGCTTTGGCTTGGCAACTTCAGCGAGCTGTTGGAGCAAAAACACAACTTCTCCCAGACAGTTACTGATAATGTTAGTACCTAATATCACATTTAAGCCATTCTCCTCATTTACAGTCCTTACTACTAGAAGTCCCTGATCCTTCAGCTCCACTCTGCCCACTTTTACGTTCACGTTTTTGGCTCCGAGTACTTCAACAGGGAGACCATTAGTGGCGTACACTGTAAAGTCAGGGCTCGGGGGCTGGAGACTGTCCATGGACCAAAATTTATTATAAAGGACATCAGGTATGATGGTCACCTGAGATCCAGTGTCCAGCAGCGCAGGAATTGCAATCCCGTCCAGAATGATGGACAGGTAGGGTCGTCCACCCACGAACCTGCGATTCCAGTCTAAGGGGCCTGATGAGTCTACTCCTGGGTGTTGGCCCTCGGACCCAGGATCTGCTCGTTTAAAGGACACTGCTGAGCCATATGACCTTTTCGGTTGCAGCGGTAGCAGATGATCTCTCGGCGGGGATGGTGCTGATCAGGGGTCGCTCCTGGGGGTGGCGTTGTTCTCCTCCGGTGAGGCGACGTCCTCCATTTCTTCCGGTTCATCCAAGGGACATCCTCTGGACAGTCGGCTAGCAGGATCTTTCCTCCTTCTTCTTTCCGCAGTTGCAGGGCATTCATTACAGTGGCCAGGTTCTTAGTCAGCTGGCGCACTTCTGAGCGCAGACATTCCAACTCACTAGGGGGCGCCACCTGTGTTTTAGCTTCTGCCACCTGCGGGGAAAAGGTGGGTACTGCCGGCTTTAGAGTGGCTTCACCCGGGTGATACTGATTTGCCACCTCAGGCTTTTCCAGGGGTCGCAGTCCCTTTATTGCCATGTCCTTTAGGGCATCAAAAGTGTCATCTGGATGATCCAAGGACCACCAGTTTACAGTCCTGCCTTCCGCTGGAGACCTCAGTCCCCGTACAAATTGTTCTTTCAACATTTTGCTTTCATCAATGGCACTTGTAGGGTTAGCCTGTTTGAGAGCTCGCAGGGCCCCCTGTAGTCGGCAGGCGTAGTCCCTAATACTGTCACCTGATCTCTGGGTGCACTGATAAAATGCCATCCGGAGATCCGTTTCTGTGCGGTCCTCAAAGATGGCCTGTAGCTTTAAGAGAATCGCAGGTACCGACTCCTGGTCTGCAGTGGTCCAAGTCTCTACTTCTCTCTCAGCCGCACCAGCTAACTGTCCTATTACCACAGCAGCCTTTTGCTTTTCAGTCATTGAGTACATGTCCAGGATGCTACATATTTTCCGTTTGAACCCTGGCAGGGTGTCTGGCTCGCCGCTGTACTGAGGGAGCCACTTCGCTCCAGGCATGTATGGGAGCGTTAGCGGCATGAGCGGGACCACCGGACCAGGTGAGGGGCCCGCACCTCCATCCTGCACTACAACGCCAAGCGGTGGGCTATTGGGGCCACCGGCGGGGGCCGCTTCGTCTGCCGGTTGCTGCGACATGTTGGTGCCCCCCTGTTTAATCGGAGCCTACCTCTTTCAAAGGCTGCAGCGTCGCAGGCACAGCGGTGGAGACAGGACCTGAGTCGCTGGCGCTCTGATGTCAGAGCGTTCACTTCCGCTCACACAGGACCTGCCGCCGCGTCAGAGTTAGGGGCGTGTCCAGGAAACAGCGCGCTCTTTCAGGTACGCCCCCCTTCTTCACCAGCGCCTCAGGGCGCGAATATTGCGGTAAAAATGGCGGTAGATGGCACCAAAAATAGTAAACAGCAATACAGTCTTTTTCACAAAACAGTTCAATAGGCAACACAGGACTCACAATTTTGCAAGCTTCGTATCCTGTTCGTGATCGCCAGAAGAAATGAGTCGCACTAAGTACCAGGGCTATGGGGTACTCGGCACCGAGCCCATGAAAGTCTATGGGGTTTGTCACTGGCAGCAGGACTCGGTCCGTGGCCCTGGGCGCTCATACAATGGGGGATATTTACAGGGGAATTGTAGATTAATTAGTTTGTGACGCCACCTGTGGTGTCTGATCAATTGGACCAGCGCTGCTATATGGATCTTCACAGGGGATGTTATGGGGCAGCTAGATGGTAGGTCTCCCACAGGTGAGACGGGTCCCTGGAAGGCTATGGTGGTGCAGAGTGTAGGTAATAAAGCAGTCTCACACAAGGCAATCTCTTTCCATACCTTTACTTGCAGATGTTTCAGGCAGGTCCCGGGGAGCTGGTCGGGGTGGAGAATGCACATTCGGGATAACCGCTGAGCAGGTTAGAGGCCTCCTTTACTTCATATGTATGTGAGTCCAAACTTGCATGAAGCGAAGTTAACTCTGTAATCTCCAGCTTGTTTCAATAGCTGCAACGCCCGGCCGACATTGTGATGGAGCCTTCTATGTCTCTGATTTCCAGATGTTGGTGAGAACTAGGCGTTGGGGCTGATCAGGCCTTGCCCGTCCTGTCCTCCCTGACTCCGTTTACGTATCAGCGCTTAGGGCTACCTTCTGCGACTTGTAGTCCAGAAAGCCTCCGGTTATCTTGTTACTAGGCGTGAAGCGCTAGCAACGCCTCGGACCCCGGTGTCCGGTGAATTAGTGCAGGTAATCCGGTACCTGAAGCACTTATCTCTGTCCTTCTCCACTGCGCCCTTCGCCCTGCTCTCGCTCTTAACATAAGCACTTGTAGCTTTGATGGAAATGTCAGCTTTCTCCAGAGCTCACTGAACAGCTCTCAGTATCCTCCAAGTCCAGACTGGACTGACACTGAACTACACTGTACTAAGACAGGAAGCTGACTGACTGAACTCTCTGGCTGATCTTCTCTGTCCGAAGACAGGAACTTGAATCACTGGGAATGACTCACTCCTGAGTCTCCCAAGGCTTGAATAAAAAACTGACTGACTGCTACGTGTCACTCCCTTTTATACCCCTGGTGGGTGTGTCTGAAAGTGTGAGTGACGTGAATGGATATCAAGCTTTTGCGGTTACCTTCCTGTGCATTCTCCTGGATTATGTGTGCCTGACATAGCTGGGCCACACATCTCCGCTCCGTACACCTCGTACACACACGTCTCCGCTCCGTACACACACGTCTCCGCTCCGTACACCTCGTACACACACGGCTCCGCTCCGTACACCTCGTACACACACGGCTCCGCTCCGTACACCTCATACACACACGTCTCCGCTCCGTACACCTCTTACACACACGTCTCCGCTCCGTACACCTCTTACACACACGTCTCCGCTCCGTACACCTCATACACACACGTCTCCGCTCCGTACACCTCTTACACACACGTCTCCGCTCCGTACACCTCTTACACACACGGCTCCGCTCCGTACACCTGGTACACACACGGCTCCGCTCCGTACACCTCGTACACACACGGCTCCGCTCCGTACACCTCATACACACACGTCTCCGCTCCGTACACCTCTTACACACACGTCTCCGCTCCGTACACCTCATACACACACGACTCCAACTTGTACACACTACAGCACTGCTACATCCACAGTCCCCACCCCACACAAACTTACCCTCATCCAGCACCATGACAACCAACACAGCGCAGATTCCTGCACACAAGAGGACACTGATCATGTGACCCCTGACTCCTCCCCTCCTGTGACCTCATCACAGGTCCTGTGGGCACAGAAGAGAACATCATAGTAGCGTCACTGCTAGCTGTGAGCCGCTGAACTGTAGAGACAAGGAGGGCAGCAAGGGGTGCATGGGGGCGTAGCGGCTCGTCTCACTGCGGGACACATAGTGTCCTCAGCGGGACAGCGGGACGGGGGGTCAAAATCGGGACTGTCCCGCTCAAACCGGGACGGTTGGGAGGTATGACAAAGTACTGAGTTTGGAGGGGTGAATAGTTATGCACAATGATGTTTTCAGTTATTTTGTCCTATTTGTTGTTTGCTTCACAATAAAAAGAAAACCAAATGTTCACAGTCATGCTCTTTACATGAACTGATGCAAACCCTTACAAAAACAGTGAAATTCCAGGCTGCGAGGTAGAAAAACATGAAAAATGCCAAGGGTGGTGAATACATTCGCAAACCACTGTATATGCATTTTTACTTTCATCGAGTCCAAAGACAGTACATATGGGATATTTTTGACTCTCGCCTCTGTTCTAGGATGGCCTTCAATTGTGTACCGATAACAACGGCAGACCCAACATAGCATCAAATATTCAATTGTTATCTGCATCCTGCATGCAGATACAGTTAAAGGCAATGATAGACCATTAGGTTGTCAGCTTCCTCCTGCATAATTCTCCCTGTGCATGTGAGCTCTGACATCTCCAGATAGCAGACACTAGAGCAGCGGGAAAATGGGGAGAGGTGTGAATTTTTATTTATGTAATTTTAAAAATCAATGAGAATATTGTGGGGGCCATTATACTGTTTGGAAGGCTATGTAGGGGGTATTATACTGCTTGGAGTGCTATGTGGGGACTATTATACTGTTTGGAAGGCTATGTGGGAGCCCATTATACTGCTTAGAGTGCTATGTGGGGGCTATTATACTGTTTGGAAGGCTATGTGGGGGCCCATTATACTGCTTAGAGTGCTATGTGGGGGCTATTACTGTTTGGAAGACTATGTGGGGGCCCATTATACTGCTTAGAGTGCTATGTGGGGGCTATTATACTGTTTGGAAGGCTATGTGGTGGGCCATTATACTGCTTAGAGTGCTATGTGGGGACTATTATACTGTTTGGAAGGCTATGTGGGGGCCCATTATACTGCTTAGAGTGCTATGTGGGGTTATTATACTGTTTAGAAGGCTATGTGGTGGGCCATTATACTGCTTAGAGTGCTATGTGGGGTTATTATACTGTTTAGAAGGCTATGTGGGGGGCCATTATACTGCTTAGAGTGCTATGTGGGGCTATTATACTGTTTGGAAGGCTATGTGGGGGACCATTATACTGCTTAGAGTGCTATGTGGGGTTATTATACTGTTTAGAAGGCTATGTGGGGGGCCATTATACTGCTTAGAGTGCTATGTGGGGCTAGTATACTGTTTGGAAGGCTATGTGGTGGGCCATTATACTGCTTAGAGTGCTATGTGGGGCTATTATACTGTTTAGAAGGCTATGTGGGGGGCCATTATACTGCTTAGAGTGCTATGTGGGGCTATTATACTGTTTAGAAGGCTATGTGGGGGCCATTATACTGCTTAGAGTGATATGTGGGGACTATTATACTGTTTGGAAGGCTATGTGGGAGCCCATTATACTGCTTAGAGTGCTATGTGGGGGCTATTATACTGTTTGGAAGGCTATGTGGGGGCCCATTATACTGCTTAGAGTGCTATGTGGGGGCTATTACTGTTTGGAAGGCTATGTGGGGGCCCATTATACTGCTTAGAGTGCTATGTGGGGGCTATTATACTGTTTGGAAGGCTATGTGGTGGGCCATTATACTACTTAGAGTGCTATGTGGGGACTATTATACTGTTTGGAAGGCTATGTGGGGGCCCATTATACTGCTTAGAGTGCTATGTGGGGTTATTATACTGTTTAGAAGGCTATGTGGTGGGCCATTATACTGCTTAGAGTGCTATGTGGGTTATTATACTGTTTAGAAGGCTATGTGGTGGGCCATTATACTGCTTAGAGTGCTATGTGGGGTTATTATACTGTTTAGAAGGCTATGTGGGGGGCCATTATACTGCTTAGAGTGCTATGTGGGCTATTATACTGTTTGGAAGGCTATGTAGGGGGCCATTATACTGCTTAGAGTGCTATGTGGGGTTATTATACTGTTTAGAAGGCTATGTGGTGGGCCATTATACTGCTTAGAGTGCTATGTGGGGTTATTATACTGTTTAGAAGGCTGTGTGGGGGGCCATTATACTGCTTAGAGTGATATGTGGGGGCTATTATACTGTTTGGAAGGCTATGTGGGGGGCATTATACTGCTTAGAGTGCTATGTGGGGCTATTATACTGTTTGGAAGGTTATGTGGGGGGCCATTCTACTGCGTGCGGGTCATTGTACAGTGTGTAGGGTTGTTTGGAGACTATCATGCTGTGTGAAGGAGTGTGGGGCCATTATAAAGTGGTGAGGGCCATCATACTTCATAGATTGCTGCGTTAGAGCCACCATATTGTGTATGGGCCTCATACTGTGAGAGAGGACCGTGTTGGAGCCATCCTACTGCGTGTGGAAAACTGTGGGGGCCATCATACTTTGTTGGGGTCACCGTGGAGGCCATCATACTTTGTTGGAGTCACTGTTGGAGTACCACGCTTTGCATGGGTTTGAAGGTACTATAAATCATCATACTGTACGTGTGGAGGGTACTGCAGAGGAATTCATTGTGGGGGGGCGATACTGTGTTTGTATGGCACTTTTATTGGCATCATACTCTATGGGGGATATGAAAGTGATGTCTTAGTACTTGGGAATACCAAGGCGTTTCAATGGAGCAAAATTTGCTTTGTGAGGGCTGCAAAATTATGAGATATGCTCTTCTGTGACCTCGCTGAATATTATTCATTTGGTTTTTAAGGATGTGGGGGGGTCCAATTAAGACTTCTACTATGAGCCCAATTATTTCTCTGTATGCCACTGACCACCCTTCTAGCAAATAATTAACCATTCTTACTAGAGCACACAGAATTTAAAGTTCCACCTACAATCCTCACATGTGTAAATATAGTAGCCTAAGTAGGATAATTTATTGGGGTGGGTTGCATCCGCTACCTTTTGACTTGAGGAAAATAAAATTGCACATGACAAATTGTCCCTTTCCTCTTCGTCCTCAGGCAGCACTTGTGGGGTCTGGCTAGCTCCAAAATAAGGTCTGGTAATTACACAAGCACTGCGATTAGTGCCCCCTGTGCCAAACGCTGAAGCTGTGGAAGATTCAATGTTAAATCTGTTATATTTTGCGAACATCAAGGTGTATGGCCAGATTGTGGCATTACAGATAAGATGTGGATCTCAAGCTTCTTCTACCCATAATGTGGAAGTAGATCTGGTAGAATGAGACGTAAGTGGGGAGAAAATGAAGTAATTCTTCTAGGTTAGAAGCTTCTATGATACAGCTTATTTTATCCATCTTGGTAGAGACTTTCGAAGAGTTTGAGCACCTCCGAGAACCTGTGAAGAGCAGAAAGAACTAGAACCAGCAAGAGGAAGTTCTTATAACTCTCCTGTTTTAAACAAACTTTATTAACGTTTTCAAATTTTAACACACAAACTGGGTAGGGAAAGGGAAGTTAGGAAAAGTATGGAAAAAAAAAAGGATTGGGTGGTACGGTAAACGCCAGGCAAATGTGATGGCCACAAAGCGTTAGACCTTAAAGAACGGACAGTTAAATGAGTGCTACAAGGTTCTTGGTTCTGAGATCCTTATGGAAATCACGTTGCAGACTATTACGTACAAATGGTGGACCTGTGAAGAATATTCCTCCACTTTGAAACAAAAACAGAATTTCTTCCATATGTCTGATAAACTATTATTAGAAGGCTTTCAGGAATGTGAAGGAGTTGATAATTTTTTAAGGGAGACAAGTTTCTTTCAGTTTAGATCTATTAGCCTCCAAGCAGAGAAGAGCAACTTGTCTAGATGGGGTTGTAACAGACTGTTATTCTCAGTGACTAAATGGCCCTACAGTACTAGAATCTTAGATAAGCTGACCTACCTGACCACTGACCTACAAAGCCATTCATAACCTTTCTCCTCCTTACATCTCTGAACTAATCTCCCGATATCTTCCCTCAAGTAATCTCCGGTCCTCCCAAGACCTCCTTCTCTCCTTCACACTTATTTGTTCCTCAACCAATTCCCTCCAAGACTTCTCCCGAATATCCCCCATCCTCGTGAAGTCTGTGCCCCAACACGTCCTATTAGCGGATGCTTCAGACGGAAACTGAAAATCCATCTCTTAGAGAAAGCTTACAACCTGCAATGACCACGCTGCCATCTCAACACCACCGGAGCCACTTCAATTCTAAACCTTCCATCTCCTTCCCCACCATCCTGTAGAATGTAAGCCCGCAAGGGCAGGGTTCTCTTCCCTCTGTACCAGTCTATAATTGTTAGTTTGTTTACTGTAAGCGATATCTGTAATTTATGTTTAACCCCTTCTCATGTACAGCACCATGGAATCAATGGTGCCATATAAATAAATAATAATAATAGGCTGCCCATCATGATCTTTGCAATAGGTCTTCTTGAGGAAATCCAAATCAGAGAGTGAAAGAACTTCATGGAGATATTTCTCTTCACTGGTTCAGACTTCTTTGAAGATCTTTCATTAGAATCAAATCTCCTGGATAACAATACAAGAAAAGAAAGAGTGGGGCAAAATATTCCTAAACAAATATTTAAAACAGAAATTTTTATTGAAATACAAGTAATAACAAACAATAAAAGGTAAGATCATTCCAGCAGAGGGGGGCAAGAGGAGATCCAGGTCAGTAACAGACAATAAATAATGATCTAGAAATAATAATAGCAGAATATATGATTTAGATAAGATATTGTCATGTATAAGAATCAACAAATGAATAGTCATAAATATACATAGAGTATATAAGTACTCAACATGTGGATGAGTGTGTGTTGTTTTTTTCATGTGTATGGGATATTTTTATGTACTGTATATAGGAGGCTATGTGGGGCTCACATTGAATATAAGGATGCTATGTGGGACTCATACTGTATATAGGAGGCTATGTGCAGGCTATGTGGTGCTCACACTGTATGGTTGGAGGCTATATGAGGCTCATATTGTATGTATAGAGGCTATGTGGAGCTCACACTGATAATAATAATAATAATCTTTATTTTTATATAGCGCTAACATATTCCGCAGCGCTTTACAGTTTGCACACATTCTCGTCGCTGTCCCCGACGGGGCTCACAATCTAGATTCCCTATCAGTATGTCTTTGGAATGTGGGAGGAAACCGGAGCTCCCGGAGGAAACCCACGCAAACACGGGGAGAACACTGTATACAGTTGTGCTCAAAAGTTTACATACCCTGGTGATTTTGGCCTGATAATATGAATAGAAGTTGACACATTTGGGTTTGACTGGCTACTAAAGGTAACATCCTCACCTGTGACCTGTTAGCTTGTAATCAGTGTGTGTGCATAAAAGCTGAGGGACAGACACCAGAAAAGTGGCCTCAATTCATCCACAGTACAAATTGTAGTATGGCACTGCAGCAATCAGCCAGGCATGAGGTATCGGGGTCTGGGACAGCATTTACAGCTTTCTATTGAACATCACAGTAAGACGAGGTGGGTAAGGGATCAGTGTAGGGCCCCTTTGCTGGGAGCCATGATACCACATGCAACTCCTCTACCTGCTTTCATGCTGAGCCACACTCAGGTGGCACAAATATCAGTTTCATAGACTGCTATTGTCAGAAAAATCTAATGATAGTAACACGGGTAGTTGACTCAAACGTGGTGGAGGCCTGACGGTCTTGGAGGCCTACTGCTACAGGCAACACACATGAAGGAGACCCAACCAGGAGTCTACACATTTACAAAACTTAGTGGCAGACACCAACAAAGTGGCATCAATTACAATTGAGTAGAACTTGTATAGCTAGCGGGGACCTACACCTCTTCCACTACATTACAGTCAACCAAGCAGATGGAGACCCAACCAGGACTGTTCACATTTCAAACAATTAGTGGCAGACAATACCAAAGTAGCATCAATTTCACCTGAGTAAAAATAGTATAATAGGGACTGACACATCTTTCACTACAGCCAATCCAGCAGATGGAGACTGTAATGGGCAAGGCTGGGGAAACACTGTGTGGGTTTCTTCCCAGTAGTCATTTTTCTTCCCACACTCCAAAAATACACTGATAGGACATTTAGATTGTGAGACCCAATGGGAACAGTGCCACTAATGTCTGTAAATATCTGTAAAGCGCTGTGGAATTATTGGCAACTTTATGAGTGATTTAAAAAAATAATAAATAGAAATTGATACCACTTTTTGTGGTATCTGCCCAAAATTTGTGGAAATATTTGCTCTCCAAGTTGGGTCTCCTTTATTCGATGTTGCCTGAATTTGTCACAGTTCTCAGAGCACCAGGCCTACACCTGTCACTCATCCACCAGTCTCTGATCAAACTTTAAGCAAGCAATACTGCTCTTAGATCTGCCCAATGCTTAAATGTGGCATGGTTTCAGGACCACGCTATTAGCACTAAGAATTTATATTGTGAAATGTGGATTCCTGGCTGGAGCACAATGCCAGCCCAATACCACAATAGGGCAGCAAGGCAGCTCAGTGGTTAGCACTGTATGATGGCTCAGTGGTTAGCACTGTATGGTGTCTCAGTCATTAGTACTGTGTGGTGGCTCAGTGGTTAGCACTGCAGCCTTGCAGCTCTGGGGTCCTTGGTTCAAATCCTACCAAGGACAACATCTACAAGGAGATTGTACAATCTGCTTGTGTTTGCGTGTATTTACTCCTGGTACTCCAGTTTCCTCCCACATTTCAAAGACTTACTGATAAGGAATTTAGAGTGTGAGCCCCATTGGGGACAGTGATGATAATGTATGTAAAGCGCTGTGGAATAAGATAGCTCTATATAAGCAAAGCATAATAATTCCTTTCAGCCCAAAATAATTAAAAGACAAAATGTGGCCTGCTTTATATAGCACGGTAGTAACAAAAAAAAAAATAGATTTGCTACTGTGGACAAGCCTTGGATACAGCAGAATCTGAGCACAAAAGAATGACAATCTCAGATGTGTTCAAATTTTTGGATCACGGTAGTAACACAAAAAATTTATATTTTATCATGTGTACAGAGAACAATATGTGCCCCAAAGAATGAAAAGATGAAATGTAGCCTGCTTTTGGTAGCACAATATTAAGAAAAGCAATTTTGATTTTATCATGTATACCCCTGTATGAAGAACAATATCAGCACCCAAAAATTTAAAACTGAAATCTAGGCAGCTGTATAACATTACTAATGGAAGAAAGTATTTTTCAACTGTGGATGAGGCCTGTATACAATAGAATATAAGCTCAAAACAATTTCAAACTCAGATCTTGTAGCGCCCGCGTCCCTGCCTGCTGCCAGACAGGGACGTCGCTCTCCTCACCTGCGCTCAGCGTCCTCAGTGCTCCCAGCCTCCTCTGCGCCTCTGGCATCCTCGGCGTCCTCCTTCCGCCCTGCTGGTCTCGCGCGCTCCTTCCCTGCTGCTGGCCTTAGGGCGCGCGCCCGCACCCTCCCCCGCTCTTAAAGGAGCCGCGCGCATTTTCCAAATCAGTCTCCAGCCAATGCTGGTGGACTCCACCCTATATTAAGGGCTTCCTCCTTAATGGAGGGGCCCGAGCAATGTTGTTTCTGTGCAGTCTAACTCTGCTTCAGCCATCAGCTCCTGTTTCCAGTTGCCTGCCTGTTACCTGTCTGTTTGCCTGTCGGCCATCTGACTGCAGCTCTATCCAGAGGTTCGGACATCTTCAGCAGAGATCCCGGCTGTTGCCTGCTCACCTGGGAGCGATCATCTGCCATCCGACTGCAGCTCTATCCAGAGGTTCGGACATCATCTGCGGAGATCCCCGGCTATTGCAGAGGACTCTTGCCTGCTCACCTGGGAGCGATCATCTGCCATCCGACTGCAGCTCTATCTAGAGGTTCGGACATCATCAGCAGAGATCCCCGGCTATTCCAGAGACTCTTGCCTGCTCACCTGGGAGCGATCATCTGCCATCCGACTGCAGCCTACCAGGAGGCTCCACCAGCTCAGGTCGTATATGCCTGTTTGTCTAGAGACTACCCTGGTCACTTGCCGTGACAAACCTGCCTGCCCAGAGACTACCCTGGTCACTTGCCGTGACAAACCTGCCTGCCCAGAGACTGCCCTGGTCACTTGCCGTGACAACCTGCCTGTCCAGAGACTGCCCTGGTCACTTGCCGTGACAACCTGCCTGTCCAGAGACTGCCCTGGTCACTTGCCGTGACAACCTGCCTGTTCAGAGACTGCCCTGGTCACTTGCCGTGACAACCTGCCTGCCAGAGACTGCCCTGGTCACTTGCCGTGACAAACCTGCCTGCCCAGAGACTGCCCTGGTCACTTGCCGTGACAACCTGCCTGTCCAGAGACTGCCCTGGTCACTTGCCGTGACAACCTGCCTGTCCAGAGACTGCCCTGGTCACTTGCCGTGACAACCTGCCTGTCCAGAGACTGCCCAGGTCACTTGCCGTGACAACCTGCCTGTCCAGAGACTTCCTTGGTCACTTATTGTGACAACCTGCCTGTCCAGAGACTGCCTGGCTAATTGTCGTGATTCCCTGTCTTATTCCCGGATGCCACCCGCTCTCTTACAAGTAAATTGTCTTGTATAATAAAGCTTAGTGGTTCCACCAACCAGACCCGTTTCCGTCAGTGGTTCCACCTACCAGACCCGTTACAGATCTAGCCTGCTATTTCACTTTTGTAACTGAAAAAAATTGTTTCTGCATGAGCTCTGCAGCTTAATTTCACCGTCACTAAATAACAAGGTGGGATATGGCATGCTGAATCATGTTAGCATCAGCCCCAAAAATATTTTTTTTACTGTGCAACAGCTCTACACACAGAACAATTTCACCGCCACAAAATTACAACGTGGGATATGGCGTGCTGAATCACGTTAGCAAAGTTTACAATTACAAGCAAGACGCTCCTCTGAGCTCTGCCAACCCCTACCCTCATCAAACACGTGACCCACGTTCATTATACACCACCATTATCATAGCCAAAGTGCTCAAAATGCTTTAGTGGCAACACATATATTTTCCTGCACATTTTACCGAATGTTTCCGATTTTACAAAATTTTGCTCGTGTTTCCAATAATGAATCCGAATGTGCTGTATTCATGCTGATTTTATGTTTGCTGATCGTTTTTCAAACAAACTCACTCATCACTACTCACATGTCCGCGTTTTCCCAGTAGCATGGGAAAGGGTCAATACAAGTTTATGGGTCCGTGTAAAACCTACAACTCAAGGATGGTATCAATGTGTCAGTCGTGTGCCGGACGTGTTTAACATTGAAAGTATAGGAGAAGCTTATACTTAGTATCCATAACTGAAAAACACTGACAGCACACGGATGACACCAGTATGAGTGTAAGATATACATGTTTTATATTGATTTATGAAGGGGAATAAAAGTGTTGTTGGTGAAATATTTCTGGATTGTGTGCCCCCACTTTGAATTTTGCCCAGGTCCCCAATTTATCTAAGCCCGGCCTACTGTTGCTGAAGCCAAATTATGTGAGGCACTGTTAGTCACATAAAGAAGCAGAAGTTTGCCACGTCCCAGCACTGCTGCAGGGGCGGACATACAGCAGGGACCCCTGAAGAACTCATGGAAGTACATAATTCATCACAGAACCGGCCGCTGCATCAGCACTAACAGGAGAAGCAGGAGTCACCCAGCAGAGGGAAACAGAGTGTGATTCCCTCTGATTCGGTTGCTATGCTAGGGTATGAGAAGTAGGGGTGGTTTGTGAACCATCCGGTACAAAGAGCCCGCTCTTTGCTGTGAAAGATGGGAGCCGGCACCACAGTGAGAGCCACTAAATTTTTTGAATGGCTCCTACTGGGTGTACAGTTCCGGTGTTCGGAGGACGTAACTCCACCCACCTGACCAAACTCTGCTCACTCATCAATTTAATTGGCTACCAGCAAGTAGGCAGGATTTGGCCATGGGTAGGCGGAGTTTTAGCTGCATTAATGTCAGCTTAAGTATGTGTTCACCTATTGTGAACACATATTTAATAGGGATCCATTTAGGTTCCATTTAGGCTGCTCCTCATGGTTAATTTCAGGTTGGCACATTGCTGTTCAGCTAGGGTTGTTCCTCTTTATTAATCCACCCACCCGACATCTTTGTATAGCCGTGTGTAAGGAGGTGAAGGGTATTAACCCTTTAAAGGTTTCATCCCCTTTAATGGTACTGACTTGTGTATATTTATACCTTGTATGATGTTATGTATATATATATATGTGGGGTTGTGTTATAGGTAGATAGTGCATCCTAGAGGTCACTAGAGGAGGGCACTAGAAGGCTAGTGTATATATTTGTGGGTTAAGTGTAGTGTTGCGAGGGATCACTAATGGGGGCACGTTAGAGATCCAGTTAGAACGTTATAAAAAGATGTCAAGCAGTAATTTGGTTTGGTCACTAGAGGTGGGCATTGAGCACATCCAGTCTATAGGGACAATAGCTTAGGGACTTGTTGCTAGGGAAAGATTACCTCCAAGCGGGAATCTGTCAGGAAGACTTCCTCTTAGCGGGAGACAGTTGGGGTGGACCTTGCTAGTGTGAGGACTTCCACGTTCCTGGGCCCTGAGCATAGGGTAGGAAGAAGAGGGGACTAGCAACCCCTGAAGAAGCCGGTGAAGGATTCACCGTGGGAAACATGAGCCCAAAGAGAGTGGATTTACGTAGCAGTAGTCCAGTGGAAGAACCACTGTGGGAATGCTCAGCAGAAGAGGTCGTGCATGAGCATAGAAGCAAGTGGGCCATCAGAAGTATCCTGGCAGGATAACCAGAGGAGGGTGGACGACCTAGTAGATGTGCTTTCTTATGCTGGATTGAAGTGTCTCCAGGGGAAGAGATCGAAGTGCCGTTTTCACCGGGCTCCTCGTCCCGTCAATACTTAGTGGTCCATTCTGGTGTAGCAGAGGAGAAGAGGCAGAATTGTGAAGAATGTATTGCTGGTATCGATTAAGACGTGGTGTCTTGGATGTGCTGTGTCCAGAGGAAAATAAAGCAGACTGTTTGACGTGATTTGGGACTCTGACTCTAATTGCTCTGTACGTTTCCTCACGGGAGGAGAACACCCCAGGCAAATGGAGACTACAGAGGTAAAATACGTAGCAGCTTCCAGTGCATCGGTCCCGCAGCCGTCCCTTTACACATGTGTGATTCTTTGTACTTCCTGTTCCACCACCCTTCCCACCTCTACTTAAACTAAAGTGGTCTTGTCTCCCTGTTTTATATGGCCATTTTGGTTCTGTTCTTCCTCTTTCTCGGAACCTGCTGACTGAGCTAGTTGTGTCACACCAGCAGTATGGCCGATAGAGAGTAAGGGTATGTTTCCACGATAAGGAAACACTCCGGATTTGCTGCGTGTTTGGCGCTGTGCGTTGGCGCAGCGCCAAACACGCAGCGTCCAGATGTTACAGCATAGTGGAGAGGATTTCAAGAAATCCCGTCTCCACTATGCGTAAAAATACGCAGGCGGAAGACCTGCGTTTCCGGACATGCGGCGCGTCTTTTCAGACCGCAGCATGTCCTAGCGTCTTGCGGCGACGCTGCGTCGCCGCAACGGAAATTACACAGGGCTATGCAGCCCTGCGCTCTTTCCGGATGTGTTCCGGAGGTGTCCTGAACACATCCGGAAAGAGCGCGCGTCAAAAAGGGGGCAGGGCTTTGGGCGGTGCGGAATTTCCGCTCCGTCCAAAGCGCTGTGGTTCCGGACCGTGGAACCACAGCCTTAGTGAAAGCCCTGAGAGCGCTCATACAGGCAAAATGGCAGGGTTACTTACCGTGCCTCCTGGCCGAGCATGTGGCTCCAGCTCCTGCTTCCTAGTCAGTGTAGGGTGGGTAGGTCAGCATAGCGTTCCCCGCCACCGCAGAGGCTTAGTATCAGCCCCCTTTCTTCTGCCCGGAGGCGTAAGGTGGGTGAGGTGAGCAGGAGAAGGTCAGAGCAGGCCGTGTCTGAGGCCTTTTCAGAGCTGCTCCGCGCCCATACTGTAGCCACGCCACCTTTTCCTTGGCACCATTTCCTGCAGCACTGTCCGCTGTGTGTGCTGCTGATGTACCAGCAGCAATAGGCAATCAAACAAGCACTTCATCATCTGCTGAGGAACCTTTAACCCCTCCTGCTACACAGATTAATAAAGGGGTTACAGCACCTCTCATACAGCCCCCAGCTAGTGAGGAAGCTGAAAACTCTTTCTTTGATGCCCCTGAACCACCTCTTGATAACTCACTAGTGGAAAAAACTGTATGTACCGATGATCCTGGCACCGCAGGGGGGCTCCATCACGGTCACTCTAACGGTCCGGTTCCCAGACCTGTTAGGCGTGGTCGCAGCAGAGTTTCTGGACACAAATGGCATGGATGCAGACATTCCTCCAGATCATCCAGGAGCAGCCGGAGGTCGCCCAGTTCTAGATCATCTCGCTAGCGTTCATCATCGTCATCATGTGACAGTTCCTGCAGTTCGGCTGTGACTTTGGCTTATGATGTGTTTTGCCAAGTACTTAAAGGGCTCGGATACGGCTTTAATGAAGGCAATTAATTTTATTACAATAATTAAATGATTACAGAAAACAGGAAATAGTGTAATATTGCATACAATTTTGCATAATATAAATCACAAAGATAAAGTACTTAAACTGCACACTACACAGAAAGAAAAACTTCACCAGGAATAGCAACATCATCTGTCTGGAAACATCAACCTTGAGAAGCGATTGGCGAAGACAGAGAAATTCCTGGAATATCCATACTGTAGACCCACATGGGCGTCCCCTCCAGTCTACAAGTTAACAGACTTCTGTCTTACCTGAAATCTTCACCAGCTTATGTATTGTTTAGAAAAAACAATGCTTGCATAACCAAGGGTTACACAAACTCTAATAAATTCTATTTGTCCAATATAATATCGCTCTTCTGAGTGGCCAGATCTTCAGATGTCAATCTATACCGGACAAACACGTCATCGGATATGACATGCCAAAAACTCTCCTGCTATTGGATATTCTACCATACTATAATCACGACATTTCTCTCCAAACATTAATAGCAAAGCAGTAACTTTAAACATAAAATACTTTCCCACTGAAGAACTATGCGGTAACATAAACATACACCGTTCTCATTAAACAGTGATAAAAGAACTATCTGGTATTGGATGAGTAATATAAACATGTAAATATTGTTGGAGTTATGCAGCCTCCAGGTGTTAGGAAGATTACAGAAAATACAAAGCTAATATGAGCTGAACTGTTACTGTCTAATATCTTAAAGGGGTCTTTAAAGACAGGCTACCAATGTGGGTTCCCGGTGGTCATTAACCTCTTAGCACTATAATAGGATGAATAGGATGCTCCCTTTTCAATCCGTGGCTACAGTTCCTTTCTCTCAGGGAGCAGAGGCCATGCAAAGATGAGGTGCATGTTGACTCTTTATGAGGGTCACTGCAGGTTATATGGCTTGTGCAAGTACAAGCAAGAATGCTCCGCCTGTGGAGGTCAGCACTCAGCAGGCCATTGCAGCAAACCAAGTAAGGCAATCAGCTGTCCAGCAGGTCCCTCTGACGAGAAAGACTCCATTGAGTGTGGTCGAGATGTCCCCGTGGCTAGACCAGTATCCCTATAAGTCAGCAGTGACGAAATTGTGTGTTGGCTTCATGTTCATTTTTTCATTCCTTTCTTTTATTCCACAGAGCCATTCTTTGCGTGTCATTTACAATCAGCCGACTAGAACCCAGCCATCATAAAAGAAAAAATTGCAAAAGGGTCCTTGAGCTATTTATGAGGCCCTTTCTCGATCCCTCATTTTTCCAAACTGAGGGTATCTCCACTTAGTATTGTCCCCAAAAAAGAGATGAATAAGTTTCATTTGATTCACCACTTGTCTCATCCAAGAGGCAGGTCGATAATAATTATGCTATATACAAAGAGCATGCATCCGTGACTTATATGTCATTCCACAGGGTGATTTCTTTAGTCCATAAAGTTGGCCCCGTGGCGCTTATGGCAAAATCGGACATCGAGTCGGCTTTTCGCCACCTCCCGGTTAATCCAGATTGTTACCACCTATTGGGCTGCAGTTAAGATGGGTTTTTCTATTATGATACTTGCTTGCTAATAGAATGCTCAATATCATGCCATTACCTTGAGTTGTTCAGCTCCTTTTTGGAATGGGTGGTACAATACAAAACTGGGTCCAGTTCAGACATACACTACCGGTCAAAAGTTTAGGGTCACTTAGAAATTTCCTTATTTTTGAAAGAAAAGCAGTTTTTTTCCAATGAAGCTAACATTAAATGATTCAGAAATACACTCTATACAGTGTTAATGTGGTAAATGGCTATTCTAGCGGCAAACGTCTAGTTTGTAATGCAATATCTTCATAGGTGTATAGAGGCCCATTTCCAACAACCATCACTCCAGTGTACTTATGGTATTTTGTGTTCGCTAACTGTGTAAGAAGGCTAATAGATGGTTAAAATACCCTTTAAAACCCTTGTGCAAGTATGTTAACACAGCTGAAAACCGTTTGGTTGATTAGAGAAGCTATAAACCTGACCTTCCTTTGAGCTTGTTGAGAATCTGGAGCATTACATTTCTTGGTTCCATTAAACTCTCAAAATGGCCAAAAAAAAAGAACTTTCTTGTGAAACTCGACAGTCTATTCTTGTTCTTAGAAATGAAGGCTATTCCATGCGAAAAATTACCAAGAAACTGAAGAATTCATACAATGGTGTGTAGTACTCCCTTTAGAGGAGTGCACAAACAAGCTCTAACCAGAGAAGAAAGACAAGTGGGAGGCCCCGCTGCACAACTGAGCAACAAGACAAGTACATTAGAGTCTTTAGTTTGAAAAATTGACGCCTCACAGGTCCTCAACTGGCAGCTTCATTAAACAGTACACATTAAATGCCAGTGTCAACATCTACAGTGAAGAGGCGATTTGGGGATGCTGGCCTTCAGGGCAGATTGGTAAAAAAAAAGCCAATATTCCTCTGTCCAATGTCTGTGTTCTTTTGCCCATATTAATCTTTTCCTTTCATTTAAGCCAGTCTTAAATATGGCTTTTGTTTTGCCAATCTGCCCTGAAGGCCAGCATCCCCAAATCGCCTCTTCACTGTAGATGTTGACACTGGCGTTTAATGTGTACTGTTTAATGAAGCTGCCAGTTGAGGACCTGTGAGGCGTCAATTTTTCAAACTAAAGACTCTAATGTACTTGTCTTGTTGCTCAGTTGTGCAGTGGGGCCTCCCACTTGTCTTTCTTCTCTGGTTAGAGCTTGTTTGTGCACTCCTCTAAAGGGAGTACTACACACCATTGTATGAATTCTTCAGTTTCTTGGTAATTTTTCGCATGGAATAGCCTTCATTTCTAAGAACAAGAATAGACTGTCGAGTTTCACAAGAAAGTTCTTTTTTTTTGGCCATTTTGAGAGTTTAATGGAACCAACAAATGTAATGCTCCAGATTCTCAACAAGCTCAAAGGAAGGTCAGGTTTATAGCTTCTCTAATCAACCAAACGGTTTTCAGCTGTGTTAACATACTTGCACAAGGGTTTTAAAGGGTATTTTAACCATCTATTAGCCTTCTTACACAGTTAGCGAACACAAAATACCATAAGTACACTGGAGTGATGGTTGTTGGAAATGGGCCTCTATACACCTATGAAGATATTGCATTACAAACTAGACGTTTGCCGCTAGAATAGTCATTTACCACATTAACACTGTATAGAGTGTATTTCTGAATCATTTAATGTTAGCTTCATTGGAAAAAAACTGCTTTTCTTTCAAAAATAAGGAAATTTCTAAGTGACCCTAAACTTTTGACCGGTAGTGGTACATTACCAATTTTTTATTTGTTTCCCTCCCGGAGTACCAGTGGGTGTCAATTTCTCATGCCGTTTGCCGTTCCTGGGCATAGAGATAGATTCTGAAGATAGAAAAATTAGCTTGGTCCGTGTTTTTTTCTTCATTTCAAAGGTAATGTTAAAACAAATGCAGGTCCTCCTGGGCTTACACGCCTTTGCATGCCGAGTTATGCCCATGGGTCGAGTTTTTTCGCAGCAGCTATCCCTATCAACAAAGGGCATTATTAGGCATGAGCATCGCATTCATGTCACAAATAGGGATGAGAGAGTATACTCGTTAGGATTCAGTACTCGGCGAGTAATGCGGTACTCGCGGTACTCGAATCCTAGAGAGTAAATTTCACTACTCGCCTCACAATATTCGGATCTCCTGCCCGGAATGTGTTAGCCAATCACAGTAAAGCCACGGCCTTCTTTGTTGTGGCATTACTGTGACTGGCTGGCCGCGCAGCGTAATAGTCATAGCCTATGAGTCATAGGCTATGACTAGGTGTGTGCGGAGAATGTGTGTGTGGGGCTGTGCCGGGCTCTGCTGTGTCCATCGTGGGACACTCGTTTTTAAAGAGGGACTGCATCAGAAAGGTGAGTATAGTTTGGATTATTATTTTAATATTATTTGCAGGAGACGAGGGCTTCGGGGAATTAGGTGTATGCAGTGAGTATGTACTCTATGTTATGTGTTGTATGTTATGTGTATGTACTGTATCATGCTGTATGTTCTGTATGTTTTTTTTTTTTTTTAACATTCACCACATTAGCCGGATGATGGGAATACTACTTTCCCATCATCCGCTAATGCTGTCACTATAGCAGGCATAGCTGTATGGGCCAAGTAGTCCCATCGAACGATGCCCACACAGCCAGCAGAGTCCTGAGCCTGGCAGAGGCCAGCACAGCCCCGCACAGCACCAGCAGAGCCCGCACAGCGTCGGCAGAGCCCGGCACAGGCCTGGCAGAGCCCGAGCCAGCAGAGCCTGGCACAGCCCGGCGCACACACACAGCCCCACAGACCCCCGCACACATTCTCTGCCCATTACTCACATTTCCCAAAAGCCTTACATTGGACTCGCTACTCGTTACGAATACGCGAGTATTAGGAGCTACTCGTAACGAGTACAGAGAGTCCGAGTATTTCACTACTCGCTCATCCCTAGTCACAAAGTCCATGAAGCATGATCTTGATGTGTGGCGGCTCTTTATGAGTGAGCATAACAGCCTTACTTACTGTCAGGCAGCAGATATATAAAATAGTGAATTTTCACTGTTCACTAACGCTTCAGGTCTGCTGGCTTAGGGCTATCCATGTCTCTGTGGGGTGTTCCGCCAAGTGACCAGATGAGTGGGTTATTACCAGTCTGTGCAGAAACATTGAGTTCCAGGAGTTATTCTCGATTGTAGTTGAGTCGCACGTACAGGGCTTGGGGTACTCGGCACCGAGCCCGTTAACTTCAATGGGGATGTCACGGGTAGCGCAGCTCGGTCCGTTGCCCTGGGCGCTCACTAAAAAGGGGATATTTACAGGGGATTGTAGAAATGTTCGTGACGCCACCTGTGGTTTCTGATCAGGATGACCAGCGCTGCAGGGTAGATCCTCTGAGGGTTTGGGCAGCAAGGTGTTAAGTCTCCCACAGGCGAGACTGATCTCTCGGAGTATATGGCGGTGCAGGGGTGAAGGAGCAATAATGCAGACACACACAAGACAGTCTCTTTCTGTACCTTTACTGGTGATAAAGTTGCAGGCACGTCCCGGGAGGCCGTCAGGGTGGAGGATGCACGTCCAGTAATCACTGAGTAGGTGTAGGGCCTCCTTACGTCTATATGTGTGTGAGTTTCTAACTTGCATGAAACAAAGTTTAACTCCGTTCTCTTTGCTACGCCCGGCTGATCTTGTGGTGAAGCCTTCTTTTGGACAGAACTAAGTCTTCAATGGTTGCGCTGACCAGACTCCTGTTCTTCCTGACCCCGGTTACGTATCAGCACTGTTGGGCCCCTCTGCGACCTGAAGTCCAGCAGGGTCTGCGGTTTTTCCCACTAGCCGTGAAGGTACTAGCAAGCTCGGACCCGGTGTCCGGTAGTGCAGAGTGGAGGTAAGCCATCATTGCTATTCATCCTCAGTCACTCTCTCTTTCCGTTTTTCACTTGCCTGTCATCCTACTCACACCTTTAACATAAGCACAAGCAGCAGTAGATGTCAGCTTCCTTCTCTTCACCGCTCTCCAAGCGTCGGCACGCTCGCTCTCTAACAATACCTCAGTTGACTCGGTCTTATAAAAACTGCAGTTCCCTTTCCTTCACTTCCTTCTTAGGCTCTGTCCAAAGTAGCTATCAGGACCTTCCATCAGACTGATCTGTGCACACTTCGAGAGTCACTTTCCACTTCCCAAGGGAACTATCAGTCTGCACGTTCTGAGGTAACTTTCCTCTCCAACACGCTCTGACACAAACTAGTGTAATATGAGCTCTGACAGGAATCCTCTCACTCTGGTGTTCTGAGGAGATCTGATCTGTCTGAGGTACAACCAACAACTAGCTAACGTTCAGCTAGACTGTCTTCATCTCACTGCTCTATCTCTCCACACCCTTATATACCTGCGTATTCTAAAGGGCTCCCTCTGGTGGCACCAGGAAAATGTGGAGTGTGAATGAATATCAGGTGATTGTGAATTACCTTTTTGTGCATCCTCCTGGGTAACATGTGGCACCAAGCGCAGCTGAGCTACACATCGTGGCAGTTGAACTTTGGGGCCCCGAGCTTAAGAACAGATAGGTACTTTTTTGGTCTGACAATTTGGGAGTTGTTCAGTGCATTAATAATATCACTTCATCTTCTCTTCCCGTGCTTGCTTTACTTAGGCATTTTGTTCGTTGTTGTCTGCAGTTTAGTATATGGTTCCAGTCTTGACATATAACTGGAGTTAAAAATGTTTGTGCTGATGCCTTTCCACGTTTTTGGTTACAGAAGTTTTTTCGTTTTATGCCGGAGACTTCCAAAGACGGCAAGGCATGCTCCCAGCAGCTATTGGGCATACCGATGAACGCATGAAGTCGCTGGTTCCTTCATCCATGGCACCAACCACTTGGAACAATTAAGGTAAGGCGCAGAGGGAGTGGTATGAGTTGGCTGGAGAATGGTTTTGGAGTTTGGATAATACTGAATTACTGGACAGCATCATTCGTTTACTTGCTTCTTCTCAGGTCAAAAGGGTATCCCACTCAATGGTTTCAAAAAAATTAGCTGGCTTAAGTTTTCATTTTTGTCTATGGGGTGTTTCAGACATGGCAAAAGTGTTCTTCATTCAACAAGCCCATCAGTGTTATGATTTGGTAGCTGAGGAGAGCAAGCAAAAAAGGAAATACACCAGAGAGGTTGGAATCTATGGGATTGCAGTACCCTGACTGACCACCACAACTAAAGGCTAGCCGTGGAGCGTACCTACGTTGGTCCTAGACGCCTCGTCACAGCCTGAGAAGCTAACTACACCTAAGACAGAAAGAGGAAAACTATCTGCACCGGAGCAGATCCCCAAAGAACATAGAAAGCCCCCAAACATGTAATGGCGGTTAGACAAGGGGAAATACAGACACAGACAGAAAATAGTATGAGCAAACGTTGGGGCCCAAACTTCCTAAATATAAAAGGATAGGAAGGACACTTACTGCAATCCCAAAAAACCCTGAAAAGTACCAACTCTACTAATTACAAAAACACCTGAGATCACACGACCTCTACCACCTAAATTAGTTCACTGGTGTAACAAAAACTAAACAGCAGCCACTGAAAAAACTGGAAAAGGCAAATGAACAAACAACAGTGGCTGAACTAAACTGAGAGGAGCACAAGCCCCGGAGGGGACCCGGCAGACCCCCACAGAAGAGCAGGACAAAATGCAAAAAGCAAGCACAAAAAACTAAAAGAAGAAAATGTCTTATCTGTTAGCAGAAGATGCAGGCACGAAACAGCAAGCTACAAAGTGAACAGGAATTAAAGATGAGACCAGAACAATTGATCACTGGCAATCCTGATGGGAGGGAACCTCCCTTATATAAGACCAGTCAGTAACACCTGATCGCCAATCTTCACAATCTTCATTGGATAGTTCAGTACTGTTTGTAACCACCAGAGGGAGCTTCTGCTCAGAATTCATTTCTAGCACATTCACAACAGTACCCCCCCCTTGAGGAGGGGTCACCAAACCCTCATTTGAGCAACCAGGTCGGTCAGGATGAGCTCTGTGATACGCACGGATGAGTCTCCTAGCATGGATGTCCGAAGCAAACACCCAAGAATTGCCCTTTCCTGACCATAACCTCTCCACTTAACCAAATACTGGAGTTTCCGTCTAGAAAAACGAGAATTCAATATTTTCTCAACCACATACTCCAGATTGCCCTCAACCAAAACAGGGTCAGGAGGCACAGCCATAGGAACCACTGGCTCGACAAACCTCTTTAATAAGGACTTGTGGAACACGTTATGGATCTTAAATGTCCCTTGAAGAAGTAAACGAAAGGAAACAGGATTAAGAATCTCCATGATTATTATAAGGTCCAATGAACCTAGGCTTAAACTTAGGAGATGCAACTCTCATAGGGATATTTCTTGAGGACAACCAGACCAAGTCCCCCACTTCAAACTGAGGACCATCAGTCCTATGCCGGTTGGCAAACCGCTGGGCCCTCTCCTGAGAGAGGGACAACCTCTCCACTACCTGGTCCCAAATCTGCTGCATACGCTCCACAACAGAGTCAACACCTGGACAGACAGAAGCCTCCGTCTGTACTGAAGAAAATCGAGGGTGAAACCCAAAATTGCAGAAAAATGGAGACATCAAAGTGGCAGAGCTAGCCCTATTATTAAGAGCAAACTCAGCCAAAGGCAAAAAAGAGACCCAGTCATCCTGATCAGCAGACACAAAGCATCTCAGATAAGTCTCCAATGTCTGGTTTGTTCTCTCAGTTTGTCCATTGGTCTGAGGATGAAAAGCCGAGGAGAAAGACAATTGAACACCAAGTTTAGAACAAAAAGTCCTCCAAAATCTGGAAACAAACTGGACTCCTCTGTCAGACACAATGTTCTCAGGAATGCCGTGTAACCGAACCACGTGCTGAAGGAACAAAGGCACCAATTCAGAGGAGGAAGGCTACTTAGGTAATGGCACAAGATGTATCATTTTGGAAAACCTATCACAAATCACCCAGATAACGGTCATTCTCTGAGAAACAGGGAGGTCGGAAATGAAATCCATAGAGATATGGGTCCATGGTCTCTTGGGCACAGGCAATGGCATCAACAAACCACTAGAGCGAGAGCAAGGCTTGGAGCGAGAGCAAGTCCCGCAGGACTGCACAAATTCCCTGACGTCACGAGACAAAGTAGGCCACCAAAAGGACCGACTAACCAAGTCTCTGGTACCAAAAATTCCGGGATGACCGGCCAACGCAGAACAATGAATCTCAGACATCACACTCTTTTTCCATCGGTCTGGGACAAACAATTTCCCAATAGGGCAGCGCTCGGGTTTATCCTCCTGACACCCTTCCAGAGCCAGTCTCAAATTGGGCGAGATGGCTGGGAAAGAACTACACCCTCTTTCAAAATAACAGCAGGATCAGATAACTCAGGAGAGTCTGCAAGGAAATTCCTCGAGAGGGCATCCGCCTTAACATTCTTAGTGCCAGGAAGAAAGGAAACCACAAAATTAAAACGTGTGAAAAACAAGGCCCACCTGGCCTGTCTAGGATTAAGTCGCTTGGCTGATTCCAGATAAACCAGATTCTTATGGTCCGTGAGGACCACCACCTGATGTTTGGCTCCCTCCAGCCAATGTCTCCACTCTTCAAAAGCCCACTTCATGGCCAATAACTCCCGATTACCCACGTCATAATTACGTTCAGTTGGAGAAAATTTTCGAGAGAAAAAGGCACAAGGGTTACTTTTAGAGGTCTCTGGATCTCTTTGGGACAAAACGGCACCTGCCCCAATTTCAGAGGCATCAACCTCCACCTGAAATGGCAGAGAAACATCAGGCTGCCGTAGAACAGGAGCAGAAGTGAATCTCTGCTTAAGTTCCTGAAACGCAGAGACTGCCTCAGGAGGCCAATTCACCACATCAGAACCCTTTTTGGTCAAATCAGTCAATGGTTTAACAATAACAGAGAAATTACCAATAAATTTACGATAAAAATTGGCAAAACCCAAGAATCTTTGAAGAGCCTTTAATGAAGTAGGTTGGACCCAATCACAGATGGCCTGAACCTTGACCGGGTCCATTTCAATAACAGATGGGGACAAAATGAATCCCAGAAATGAGATCCTCTGTACGCCAAAAAGACACTTTGATCCCTTCACATACAGAGCATTCTCTCTCAAAATCTGGAACACAGTCCGAACATGTTTCACATGAGAGTCCCAGTCATTGGAAAAAATCAAGATATCATCCAAATAAACAATCAGAAATTTATCCACAAAATCCCTGAAAATGTCATTCATGAAGGACTGGAAGACAGAAGGAGCATTAGTGAGCCCAAAGGGCATCACTAGGTACTCAAAATGCCCCTCTGGGGTATTAAATGCCGTCTTCCATTCATCCCCGTGCTTAATGCGAATAAGGTTATATGCCCCCTGAGGTCAAGCTTGGTAAACCAAGTAGCACTTTTCACCCTGGAAAACAGGTCAGAAATCAAGGGTAACGGATATTGATATTTCACAGTGATATTGTTCAAGAGACGATAATCAATACACGGCCTTAATGAACCATCCTTTTTGGCCACAAAGAAAAAACCGGCACCCAAGGGTGAAGAGGATGGTCTGATATGACCCTTCTCCAATGACTCCTTGATATAAGACCGCATAGCGTCATGTTCAGGTACAGACAAGTTAAAAAGGCGACCTTTAGGGAATTTACTACCAGGCACTAATTCAATAGCGCAGTCATGGCTCCTATGGGGGGACAAGGATGCAGATTTACTTTTGCTAAACACATCAGAAAAATCAACAAAAAGTCAGGAACATCCTGAGCCTGGGGGGAGGCAGAAAAAACAGGAGTGTTGGTATTAACACATTGGCAGCCCCAACTGGTTACAGACACAGATTTCCAATCCAAAACAGGATTATGAGACTGTAACCAAGGGAAACCCAGTACGATAATGTCATGTAGATTATACAGCACCAAAAATTTGCAACTCTCCTGATGATCAGGTTCAACCCTCATTATCACCTGAGTAGAGAACTGAGGTTTATTCTCAGCCAAAGGGGTAGAATCGATCCCCAGTAGGGGAATAGACTTCCGTAGGGGTATCAAGGGAAACCCACAACGTTTAGCAAAATCAAAATCCATCAGGTTAATAGCTGCTCCCGAATCAACGAAAGCCTGAGCAGAAAATGTGGACAGGTAGCAAATCAGGGTAACAGTCAACAAAATTTAGTCTGAACACTACCCAAGACAACTGAGCGTGCAAAACGTCTTCCCCGCTTAGGGCAGACTGAAATAGCATGAGAGGCATCACCACAGTAGAAACATAACCCATTGCGTTTTCGAAACTCATGACGCTGTGCCCCAGAAGCCACTCTATCACACTGCATGGGTTCAGAAGCTGGTTCGCAAGGCAACACTATTCCACGCATACCTCTACGCTCACGCAAACGTCTGTCAATTTGAATCGCTAATGACATAGAATCATTGAGACCAGAGGGGACAGGGAATCCCACCATAACATCCTTTACATTCTCTGACAGACCCTTCCGAAAAAGGGCTGCCAAAGCATCGTCATTCCATTTGGTCAGGACTGCCCACCTTCGGAATCTCTGACAGTATAACTCAGCGTCCTCAAGCCCTGATTTAATGCCAACAAGGCTTTTTCAGCTTGATCAGTGAGATTAGGCTCATCGTACAATAACCCCAGAGCCTGAAAAAATGCATCAACATTACTCAAAACAGGATCCCCAGGTGTCAGGGAAAAAGCCCAATCCTGAGGATCGCCGCGCAGGAGAGAGATGACAATTTGAACCTGCTGTGCTGCGTTCCCTGAGGACTTAGGTTTTAAGGCAAAAAACAACTTTCAGTTATTTTTGAAATTCAGAAATTTAGCTCGATCCCCCAAAAATAAATCTGGCATGGGGATCCTAGGTTCCACAACAGGCAACCTCGCAAGATAGGTAGCAATACTCCGAACTTCAGTGGCAAGCTGATCCACACGTCCAGACAACTGTGCAAACTCCATTGAGAGAAAAAAAATCCTCCTCAGCACCCAGAGATACAGAGGGAAAAAAAAAAAAAATCTCTGACAACTCTGACAATCTTCTTTCTTTAACACTATTTTTCCCTTCTGTGAGTACCATACAAATATCAGTTTTTGGCCAGTGATACTGTTATGATTTGGTAGCTGAGGAGAGCAAGCAAAAAAGGAAATACACCAGAGAGGTTGGAATCTATGGGATTGCAGTACCCTGACTGACCACCACAACTAAAGGCAGCCGTGGAGCGTACCTACGTTGGTCCTAGACGCCTCGTCACAGCCTGAGAAGCTAACTACACCTAAAGACAGAAAGAGGAAAACTATCTGCCCCGGAGCAGATCCCAAAGAACATAGAAAGCCCCCAAACATGTAATGGTGGTTAGACAAGGGGAAATACAGACACAGACAGAAAATAGTATGAGCAAACGTTGGGGCCCAAACTTCCTAAATAGAAAAGGATAGGAAGGACACTTACTGCAATCCCAAAAAACCCTGAAAAGTACCAACTCTACTAATTACAAAAACACTTGAGATCACACGACCTCTACCACCTAAATTAGTTCTCTGGTGTAACAAAAACTAAACAGCAGCCACTGAAAAAAATGGAAAAGGCAAATGAACAAACAACAGTGGCTGAACTAAACTGAGAGGAGCACAAGCCCCCGGAGGGGATCCGGCAGACCCCCACAGAAGAGCAGGACAAAATGCAAAAAGCAAGCACAAAAAACTAAAAGAAGAAAATGTCTTATCTGTTAGCAGAAGATGCAGGCACGAAACAGCAAGCTACAAAGTGAACAGGAATTAAAGATGAGACCAGAACAATTGATCACTGGCAACCCTGATGGGAGGGAACCTCCCTTATATAAGACCAGTCAGTAACACCTGATCGCCAATCTTCACAATCTTCATTGGATAGTTCAGTACTGTTTGTAACCACCAGAGGGAGCTTCTGCTCAGAATTCATTTCTAGCACATTCACAACACATCAGGGTTGGAAGAAAGAGTTTGTCAGAAAAATTAGCATTATGCTATAGAGGCTGACTATGGGGCTGCATTACACTATAGGGGCTGCCTATCTTGGTGCATTATGCTATAGAGGCTGCCTATGTGTGGAGGTGCAATGCATATGCTATAGAGGCTGCCAATTGGGGTGCAATATGCTATAGAGTCTACCTATGGGATGGGGATGCATTACACTATAGAGGCTGCCTATCGGAGTGCATTATTCTATAGAGACTGCCTATGAGGGTGCATTATGCTATAGAGGCTGCCTATGGGGAGTGCATTATATTATAAAGAGTCTGCCTATGGAGAGTGCATTATACTATATGGATACCTATGGGGAGTGCATTATACTATATAGTGACCTATGGGGAGTGCATTATACTGTATTGATGACTATCTGGTGTATCATGCTATATGGAGGCTATCTAGGGGGGCATCATACAGTTGGAGATTACAGTGACGGGGCCATCATACAGTTTTGGAGCCATTAAACAGTTTGGGGGGTATTAAGGGGTCAGTATATATATACAGTGAAGGGGCATTGTACTGTGTATAAGAGAGCATCATACTGTGTATAGGGGAGCTGAATAGGGGGAGACTCGGGACATTATTAAATGTAAAGTGGGCACTTATTGTTATAGGGGAACTCAGGTTACTGTGACTGTCAAAGGGGCACACAGGGCACTATTACTTTTTAGGGTGCAAAATGTCGGCACTGTTTTCTAGGGCACATGCACCCAACATTACTATATTCTAGAGGGTTGCTTTAGAATTTAAAGGGCACATAGTGCCACACAGCAGGTGCAGTAATGGAAACACATACGGCAGCAGCTGCTCAGCATTGGGGTATCAGCACGATGAGAAGTTTGTGCAGGTTGGGAATAGTCCCATTGGGGAAAGTGCGGAAAATGTGAGAAGTGAAATGTGTCTTTGTTGTAATCTCTGCAGCCGAGTCCTGGATGGAAGAAGTCGTCATGTCGTTCTGGGTCAGATGGAAAAGACGTGAAAAGTGAACAATTCCATTAGAAAGAACATCAACTGTAAGTCATCATCTATAATTTTGCTGTGATCTCTATATGTTCTGTAGGACTGGTATCTACACTGACCATATGGCGGTAATATCAATATTGGTCTTTATATAGAGACTAGCTTGGTCCGTGCGAAATTTTCGTTCATTGGTCATTGGGGGCGCAGGCAATTTCAGAAAATTAAGCTGATCAAATGTAAATGTATTTCATGAGATGATGAACACAGACAGGTATTTATATATGTAGATTGGTAATACAATAAATTGGTTTGATAAGTAGAGGCCAAAAAATGTCTTCCGTTGAGGTGCCACCTGCAGGTCATTGTGTCTTTCTGCAGGTTTGTGAAAATAAATGTTTAAACTGTAAAAGTTTGCATGAGCAGACGCATAAGTGGGATGCTCATGCTTATGATGGCGTCGTCTGCTCTTACCAGCCGTGTGAATTCCTCAAAACATGAAGGACTTTACAGAGGTCTTTCAGCTTTGACCACTGCACACCCGACAACTCCATGTCTGCCCTCAAACTGCCTGCCCGTGTATCCTCCCACAAATGCATTACTGCCTGCCTCTGTTCGCACAGCCTCTCAACCATGTGCATGGTGGAGTTCCAACTTGTTGCAACATCTATGATTAGGCGGTGCTTGAGGAGGTGGAGCGATCGCTGCAGCCTCTGCATACGACTGGAGTTTACGGGCGAGCGACAGATGTGCGAGCACAGTCTTCGCACCTTATTGAGCAGGGCTGGTAACTCCGGATAATTATTTAGGAAGCACTGCACCACCAGGTTCAAGGTGTGAGCCAGGCAAGGTATGTGTCTGAGTTTTGCCAGGGCTATGGCAGCCACAAAATTACAGCCGTTATCACTGACTACCTTGACTGGCTCAAGATGTAGACTGCCCAGCCATGACTTAGTTTCTCGCTGCAAGTAGTCGGCCAGTACCTCCGCGGTGTGTCTATTGTCGCCCAAAGACATCATCTTTAAAACAGCCTGCTGACACTTACCACTAGCTGATCGATAGTGGGACACCTCGTGTGCACACTGGCAGCTGCGGATGGAGTGCTCATGCGACTGCGCTCTGTCGACGAACTTTTGCTTCTGAAGGAGGAGGGTTGAACCCTACAGCCAACTGTTGCCTATACCGTGGGCTAGGCAGCACTGTCCCACGCCGTTGTCCCTGTGGACCCTGCATCCACCACATTCATCCAGTGCGCAGTGATGGACACGTAACAGCCCTGGCCATGCCTACTGGCCCATGCATCTGTTGTGACGTGCACCTTTCCACTCACTGATTGTTTGAGTGAATGGACAATGCGGTCTTTCACATGCAGGTGGAGGGCAGGGATGGCTTTTCTAGAAAAGAAGTGCCGACTGGGTAGGTCATAGAGTGGAACAGCGTAGGCCATGAGCTCTCGGAACGCTGAGCTTTCAACCAAACAGAAGGGCATCATCTCTAATGAGATTAGTTTGGCAATGTAGGCGTTCAAAGCCAGTGAGGTTTTGTAGTCCGTCAACGCTTGCAAGTCCATGTTCATTAAATGTCTAAGCATGCAACTGGTATTCAATTTTCTGAGATTTTTCCTTTGGCTAAAGGTCCTTCTGCACTTCTTACAGATAACCTTTGCCTCATCAATAGGATTTTGGTCAAAAAAGTGCCACACTGCACTCTTCCTACTATGGAATAAATTTTCAGGGCTTGCACACTGTGTTAATTTGACGTATGGCCAAGCTGTCCTGCAACTGTTTTTGTTTTTTGAACACGTTTTTGAACTGCTCCGGGCCTGCCAGATAACCGCAGCTGCGATGTCGATGCCTGCTGCGGATCCTCCTCTTCTTCTGAGCTATTGCCAGCGGCACCCTCTTCCCCCAATGGATGCCAATCCGGGTCAACAACTGGTTCATCCATCACCTCCTCTTCAACTTCATCTGCACCTTCCTCTCTGTCACCGTGTAAGGTGGTATAGTATGCGGGAAGGATGACCTGAGTTTCATCAGGGTCAGAATCTGGCTCAGTAGACTGCGAGGGCAATGCAGTGCTCTTGGTGAATGTACGAGCAGAATCATATAGCAGTGGGTGTGCATCAGTGCACTCCATGTCATATTCATCTTGGACTGGGGAATTCATGATTTGACTTGATAACCCAGGCATGGTATGTGAAAAGAGCTCCAGGGAGTAATCTGAAGTGTGGCCTGCCGCATTCTTCACTGTTGGTGGGGGTGAAGGACACAAGTAAAGGTGTTGTTCCTGACCAGGAGCCTGCACTGACGACTCAGTGCTTGCAGTTTTTGCAACTTCAGAAGAGGAGGTGATAGAGCTGAAGGCTGTTTCGGCAATGTAAGCCAAAACCTGTTCCTGATGCTCCGGCTTTAAAAGCGGTTTACCTACTCCCAGAAAAGGGAGCCTTCCAGGCCTTGTGGAGCCAGACCAGGACGCAGGCTAAACACCTCCTGCCTTAGGTGCTACTGTGCTTTTGGCACTACCAGCAGATGCACCACCACCACCATCAGTACCAGCTGCCCCCCCCCCGCCCACTTCCACGGCCTTTTCCACCATACTTCCTCATGTTTGGGAAAATGTACCAAAATACCAGCAGATATATGGTACTGTATGAGGAGCGTACAGCTGTATATGGTGTAGGAAAGATGTATATCTTCGTACCGTGTTAGCCAGTAGATAGAAAAATATTTAGAATTGAGAGTCCTCAGTGGTTGATACCTTTTAATGGCTAACTGAAAAGATGGTAACAAACTGCAAGCTTTCGAGACTACTCAGGTCTCTTCATCAGGCAAAGACTAATACAAAATCCTGTCCACTGAGGACTCTCAATTCTAAATATTTTTCTACGGTGTAGAAAAAATTTCAATATCCGTATAGATTTCTGGAGTCACACACAGACGCTCACTCAGTATGGATTTGACAGTAATACAAAAAGCAGATATACGGTACTGTATCAGAAGCGGACAGGTGTATACGGTGTAGGGGAAAATTGAAATCTCCGTATATATTTCCGGAGTCACACACAGATAGTCAGCATGTATTTCTCCGTGAACCAGCCGGTACACGGTAGTGTGTGAGGAGCGTACAGCTCTATACGGTGTGGGAAAAAATGAATGCTCGGTAACTGGGTAGAAAAAAAGAATATAAAGTATTATGCTGTGTAAAAAGCAGTCTGCACAGCAGTGTACACACAGCAATACAGCTATCAGGCAGCCTATTAACCAGCAGTGCTGCACACAAGAAAAATCCTCCCCATCACTGGCAGGCAGGCTAATAACCAGCACCACTGCACACAAGAAAATCCTCCCCTGTCACTGCACACTAACTGTACAGCACAATTGATATCAGCACAAGCACAGAAGAACTTCTCTTTTCAGCCCTAACTCTCTCCCTACTGATAATCAGAGTCAGCAACCTCTCCCTACTGTTAAGATCGGCAGAAGTAAAATGGCGGTCGGCAGTCAGGGCTTTTATAGACACTATGACGCCCCCCAAAGCAAGCCAATCACTGCAATGCCCTTCTCTAAGATGGTGGTGGACGCTGCCCATGTCATCTCGTTGCCCACAGTGTGTGTCCTTGCTCATTGGCTGAAAAAAGGCGCCTGAAAGCATTCTGGGAAAATCGACTTTGGCGCTCGGGTCGCGACCGCATGGCTGACTGCACGCTATGGTCGTTTTTCGGCCAACGAAACCTGACTTTGGGGAAAGTCGGCGACTTTTGAATTGACCGACCTGTTTCACGCAACTCTAGTTTGGATACATTTTCCGTATATCAGGTCTCCAGGACGGGGTCGAGTAAGCTTTGTTATTGCTTAGTGGCGATCGGGGCTTGGGGTAGGTTTACATGAGCCCTTTGTGGCGGTAAAAATTATCGGTTTGGAAAGCATGGAGCTGAAGACGTACTTGCCTTCTGAGAGCAGATGGTGCATACCATTTCGGATCCCGGATGTTACACATGTTTTATGGTTTTAAGAGAATGGTTACTTATGAGAATAAAAGGAACAAAAAGGCTGGGGCTGACCCCATCCACGGAAGAAGTTGTGTCATGCTTTACTCATTATTATGGTAAGGAAGCATCTGTGTTCCTAAAGATGTTTGTTGGTCTCAGCAGTCTTAGGCTAATTTCACACATCAGGTTTCTTCCGCCAGGCAGGATCCGGCGTCGCGCCGGAGCGACGGATCCGGCGTAAATTGTGGAAAACTGATGAAACTGATCCATCTTTCCGCCGGATCCGTCTAGCAGATCCAGCAAAAAAACAGATCTGTTTCATCAGTTTTCCATCCGTTTCGTCCGTTTTTTTATCCATTTTACGACGGATCCGGTTTTTAAAAACGCCCATGGGAGGCTCCAAAACGATGATCTGTTTCCTGGGGATGGCCAATTGGATCTGAGCATGCTCAGACTTAAAAACCAGATCCGGTGATCAGATCCGTCTTTTTCCGGATCCGGCGCATTCCTGCGCCCATAGACTTCCATTGTAGCAAAAATCCGGATGCGCAGCATCAGGCGCTGTCCGGTTTTTCGCCACAGACAAAAAACATTACTGGAGACATTTTTCCAGAACCCGGAATTAAAATTTTAGCCAGCAAAAATAGATGAAACGGAAGCCATGTGGCGCGATCCGGCGCTAATGCAAGTCAATGAGAAAAAAACGGTTCTGTCGGCAGATTTCGCCAGATCCGGTTTTTCTAAAAATAGCCAGATCCTGCCTGTCGGAAAAATCCTGATGTATAAAAGTAGCCTTATACAGAGATGCAAATTCAGCTGAATTGTATTGTGATGCAATAGACTATGCCAGCCAATCAGAGGCCAGCAGCTGACATTAGGTTGCACGTGACTGGGGGTGCATGGCATTGACGTCATGCGCTCTTGTTGCTTGCACGCTGAAGCCAGTTGGGGGATAAATGCTGCGGAGCAAATGCTTTATATAAGAAGCTATTGTGGGGCTCATGCTGTATAGGATGCTATGTGGGACTCATACTATATATTGAAGGCTAAGTGGGACTCATACTGGGTGGCATGATGGCTCAGTGGTTACCACTGCAGCACTGGGTTCCTGGGTTCAAATCTCACCAAGGCTAACATCTGCAAGGAGTTTACAAAACCTACAAGAGACAAAATGAGCAAAAACCCTGCTGTAACTAAATAAGTAAAAAGCAAAAGTGCATTTAAATAATACAGAGTTCTTAGTAAAACTGTGTTTAATCAAAAATAGCATAAAAGCCATCCCACCGTCGACAAGGTGACTCTGAAAAGACAGTCCTACACTGTCTAATATTAAAAACCATATCATGTGTCAAAGTTGACCTCAGTAAGTGAATAAGGGCAGACAAAAGGACCGGGTCCCAACCAGTGGACAGCAGTCAGACGAAGCCTTTTTGATCAAAAACAGTATTACTAAGAACTCTGTATTATTAAAATGCACTTTTGCTTTTTACTTATTTAGTTACAGCGGGGTTTTTGCTCATTTTGTCTCTTGTAGGTGTAACATTTCCAGGGGATATAGCTCTGAGATCGCCGTCCGGGTAGACGGAATGGCATAGAAACAGTTCATTCAGAGACAGCAGTTCTGGTAAAAACTGGCCGCAACCAGTTTTATTAAAGTCCACAGCAACAGAACATAATCAAAACCAAATCATAAACATAAGACCTGGGCTTGTCCAGCCACTAATTACACTTAGATAGATTTCCCTATCTATCCGGGTCCAGACTCTACCAGCCTGGGCCAAAACAACACATATGTTCAGCATTTACCAGCATGGAGTTTCACAGAGTCTCCTCCTTGTGTCTGAAGGCACCTTCAACGTCCAGACTTGAGAGAGCTCCCCTCCTATTCAGCAGCTATCCGCATGGATTCTCACAGAGACTACTCCTGTGTCCGGGGTACATCGAGCACCCAGACTGAGACAGCTCATACTCCTGGAGACACCTTCTGTGCCTGGACCCCTCCTGTGTCCAGACTAAGCGAGCTCTCTGACTGTGTTTGCAGACACCTACTTCTGGTCTCCTAATTAACACCTGAGTAGTTTCAGGCCTGAGCTGCAAGTGTGTAATGAATGTAAGGTGTAGTGACCTTTCTCTACCACTAGGTTTACAAAGCCATACATTTCCTTTATACCAGTCAGCAAAGTACCTAGGTGAAATGTACACCCCATTCATCACACATACCCTCACTGTCTCACATATCCCCCCCTCTTCTCCAGACCGGAGGGCTGGTCATCCAGACCGGAGGGCTGGTTAACAATCCAAAAGAGACAGTGAACTCTGGACCAGTCATGGCCCTCATCAGCTTCATCTTCAGTATTTTCATTTGTATCTTCACCTGAACCATAGCCAACATGAGCTTTCTCTTCATCTGAAGCATCCGTACTACCCTGTACCCTCCCAGGCCTATGCTCTCTGCGGGCCTCGGGTCTCCTGCATGGTTTCATCTTGACCTTAGTGCCGGACTCAGTTTCGGTATAGTGCCTCCTCAGAGAAGTACGACCAGGCACGTCAGAACACCTCTGCTGATTCTTCTTCTTAAATATCGGTTGACTCATAAAGTCTATTTCACAGACCTTAAGCTCCTCTGCTATGGTCTCTGACCATTTTAAGCTACACTGTTCAAATGATTGGGACTGTAGAAGGAGCAGAACGTTTTTCTTTTGCAGTACACATAATTCATCCGCTAAGTCTCCAGCTGAATTGTAATGTTCTACCGTGACAACAGCATTCTTATATAGAGCCTTAGACTTATTGAGCAGCATTTGCTCTTGTAACGAAGAGATTCCCTGTATTCTTCCTTTTACTTCATTGACTTTCTCACGAAGATGCTCATGGCTTTCATCACACTCCATCACAGTTTGGAGTTTTTTCTGAGAAGTAATCAATTCATCTGGTACCTGTTGGACGTCCTTTATGTCTCTTCGGCCCCTTCTTCAGGCTCTTCTGGTAGAACATGCTCAGAAGCCCTACCGTCAGTCTTACATTCTACCTCTTCAGGCACATCATTATGATATCCAATATCTCCATTTATTTCAACTTTCAAGTTCTCCTTGATAGCTGCATCTGTATACTCAGAACCCGCCTGGCTCTTCTCTTCCACCACGCTCTGCATCCCATCCGGGCTCCCGTGTATCTGCAGCGGCAATGGACCGACACATCGCTTCTCCCATTCGTTGGGACGTGGCTCAGATGCAGACTCCATGAAAGTGCGCCTGAGCTCACCAATGCCAGCCTGAACTTTGCGAGTTGCCGCTACTGATCCGGACAGTACACCATCCACGCCACTGTCTCTGGCCGAAACAGATTCCTGGGCAGAGTCAGCCTCCATATCTTCAGTCTTGTTCCTCACAGCTTCACTTGAGACCTCAGCTTCTGATGAGGCATCTGGCTTGGTGACCACCACTTCCATGGCTTTTTCCACCTCTGCAGCATTACCTTCAGAGTCCTGGGCATGATGCAGCTCCATACCATACATTGATAACTTCTCATCTTCAACAGCATCCACTTGTGCTGTGTTCAGTTTCAGAGTCCTGCCTTTAAAGCTCAGCTCTCCTCCTTTCACCTAGTCTTCGCCAGGGAACCGGCCAACTGTAAAACATCTTCAGATGCCATCTTCTGTCCGGCTGTAAGGTCAGCATCAGCTTTCTTCTCAGGACTCTCCACCTCCCCTGCTACCATGCCTTCCTCATTTGCACTGGTTGCTTTATTGTCATCAGATGATTCACTATCACTAACACTATCCCTGTCTGACCCCTTTTTCTCAGCCACATCCGGCTCACTTTCAGGGTTATACAATTCATTCTCATTCTCATCCTGCTCACTTTCAGGGGTATACAATTCATTCTCATTCACATCCTGATCTGGAACCTTAGTTAACATCTCATCCACAACATTAACTTCACCATCTGGTCCCTCAAGTATGTGACTATGTGACAACCCCAGCACTATACTTCCATATAGCTCAGGTACTAGGAGCTGACTCACGACCTCTCCCTGGACTTCAGTGTCCCTATACAATAGGTTATTGTTCATGGCAGCATGAGGAAACCTCTCCTCAGAGCCAGGCTCTTGGGGAACCTCATTCAGAACAATTACATTTTCCTGTGCCGTTTCAAGAGTGGGGTCTCGCACCGGCTCACTCCCAAAATTGTCACAGGACACAGGCAGGTCAGGGACACTCGGTTCCCGAGAACCACCATCCTCGTCTCCCAACATCACCTGCAAAGGAATTTCATCTTTATCACGATCATCATCAGTATCATCACTATTATGATTAGCATCATCATCATTATCAATATCAGCATCATCATCATGGTCATCATCATTATCATGATCATCATTATCATTATCAATATCAGCATCATTATCATGGTCATCATCATTATCATGATCATCATTATCACACAAGATTAACGGCCCACTAACATTGTGTTCCGCCCCTCGGGACTGCGTACCCTCAGTAGGAGCTTCATCACACTGTCCAACAGAATCACCCTTCCCCAGAGATCCTTAGACCGGGGAAAGTCATTACCCAATATAACGAGGTGCACCAGGTTCTTCACTACCCCCACTTCACATGAAACCTCCCGAGTTTGGGGACCAAGTCCACGGCAGTCTCTGGGTAGACTTTGGTGTCTCCATGGATGCACACCACACTCAGGTGTTTATCAGGGATGAAGTCCCTATTAATCAGGCTGTCACGCACGGAAGTCACTGGACTCTCTGAGTCCAAGAGGGCTGTGCTGGGCAGTCATTTACAACCACCGGGGACCCCTGTGGTCCAGTCTCTTCGGCTGAGGTGGACACACACACAGGCTCTGCGCAGGGAGAGAGGGATCCGCCAACATCACAACATAAAGGCTCCCCCTCTATTGGACAGTTGGCTGCAATTTCACGACATCTCCAACACTGTCCATCACACTCTCCCACCCACACGACCCCAACAGCTGGAACGCTCTTACCGGAGAGTTCGGCGTCCAGGAACTCCGACGTGACGACCTCTCAGACGGCTGGTCACGGAGGCAGTCCTTGGTGGCGAAGGCCCTCTCCATCAGGCTGACCAGACGATTGGCGTCCTGGTGGTCTCCTTGTCCGACCTCTGGCTGCACCTCAGGAGGACGTGCTTGGGTGTAGCGGTCCACTATCACCTTTTCAACTCCATAATCAGGTTTGCTGACTGCAGACTCCCAACTGCATTTCCAGTCATGAACTCCCCTGGCACGGGCTGTCACGTAACCCCCAGCCGGGTAAGAATCTCCGCTTTCAGCTTGGCATAGTCTTGGCTGTCCTGCTCGCTCAGGTCAGCATAGGCCCTTTGGGGTTCTCCAATCAGATAGGGTGCGACCATCATGGCCCATTCAGATAGGGGCAGTCGCAGTCCTTTAACACTATGAGAAAGCACCACATTCACTGAATGTCTCTTTTTGGGGACGCTTCCAGCCTTCGTTCCACAGTGGTCCTTGCAGGTGACCTTGAAACATTCTGGGAAAACGACTGGCGCTCGGTCCACCGCTGGCTGTCTGCACGCTATGGCTCCAAAAAACCGACTTTGGGTAATCGCGACTTTGAATCTGCGCTGCACGGAATTGTGTGGATACATTCGATATCAGGTCTCAGGCGTGGTCGTGCATTGCTATTGCTTAGTGGCATCGGGGCTGGGTCAGGTTTACATGAGCTCCCTTACTGGCGGTAATTATCTGTTTGGCAAGCATGGGTTGCAACGTTACTTGCGCCTTTGAACAAGGCTCCATTGCGGATCCCGATGACATGTGTTTTGGTTAACAACGGTGTCTTTGAGATCAAAGGACACAACAACAGCTCTTGTCCCATCAGAAAATTCAGCTTTACTCATTTGCAGGAACACTGTTTCCTCAAAGTTTTGGGCCAGTCTCTTATAATTTCACACACGTTTTTTTGCCAGCAGATCCGCGTTTTTGCAAAATGATAAAGGTCATCTTCGCTGGATCGTCTAGCATCGCAAAACAGATCCTTTCATTTTCGTCGTTTTTTTATCCATTTTAGGGATCGTTTTTAAAACGCCCATGGGCTCCAAAGACGTGATCTGTTTCCTGGGATGGCACATTTGTTTCTCCATGCTCAGACTTCAAAACCGATTCCTTCTCCTCTTTTCTGTCCGCTACCCACGTGCGCCCTGACATTAGCAAAACCGATGTCAGCCACTGTGCTGCGCCGCGTTTTCGCCCGACAATTGTAACATTACATGGAGAATTTTCAGACCCGGAATTAAAAGGAAAATGAGCAAGGAACCATGTGCGATTCAGAGACAGCAGTTCATGGAAAAAACTGGCGCGCAGATCCAGTCGTTTTTTAAAATGGTCCCAGCAGAAAAACTGAGAAAATAATCAAATCCAAATTAACTGAATGGGCTTGTGAGCAACTAATTACCAATTTCAGACAAGTGAATTGTTCACTATCTCGGGTCAGACTTACCAGGCCTGGGCTAGACCAAGCCAGTTGGGGATAAATCGCAGCATGTTTTACAAAAGTATTCTCCTTGTGTATGAAGGAGCTATTGACGTCATACTATTATGAGGAGGGCTCTCCTGGGCTATTCAGTGGTTACCATTCCCAGCATGGGTTCTCGGTCAAACTACCACGGTCATCTGCAGGGTTACAAACCAGAAAAATGAGAAAACCTCTGTAACTAAATAAGTAATACAAAGTGCATTGAAATCCATTCTTGTCTAACTAAGCAAAAAGCCTCCGCGACTGTGTTTGACAGACATCCTACATGTCTAATATTAAAACCTAGTAGTTCAAGCTGACTCATGGTAAGTAAATTTAAGGGGACGGACCGGTCTCCTCTACAACATAGAGTTTTGATCAAAAGCATATACTAAGATCTGTTTATTAACAGCAGCGTCTGGGTTATTTGTACAGCCATTTTTGCCATTTTGTCTCTGAGGTTTTGTATGCTTTATGGCCAATGTGAACATGCGTTTATGTGCTGCATTTATACCAACTCAAACCAAGCTAAATTTTTGCGTTTTTTTATCTGCAAGGAGTTTGTATGTTCTCCCCATGTTTGCGTGGGTTTCCCCCGGATACTCCGGTTTCCTCCCACATTCCAAAGACATCCTGATACGGAGTTTAGATTGTCTGTAAAGCGCTATGGAATTAATGGCGCTATATAAATGAGTAAAATAAATAAATAAGTTTGGTATATAGGAGGCTATGTGGGAGCTCATACTGTATGTAGGAGGCTATTTGGGGGCTCATGCTGAATCTAGGAGGCTATTGGTTCAGCCCTCCACAATAGTAATGGCCTCTTATGTGGCTCCTGAAAATTAATTGCCACTGGTGCAATAGAGTATCTCACAGTGGAGTAAGTCCTATTAGATTATTACTAATAGAGAGAAAGTATGCAAATGCCAATGCCAAACTAATAGGAAACAGAAGATATAAGGGTGTCTATAGGAACATCATTATAGAAGTCAAACAAAATATTGAATACTTGAGGCATACTTAGCACAGGTCAGTCTGGATAAAGTGTTCCAGGTGGCCATTTGCACATTTTGCCCTATTTCCTCAGGGAGCATGTTGGGGAAAGAGGAAAGTAATAAGGTTTTTTTAAGAAGGGCACCCAACTGGAGATAGGCATATATAATTAAAAAAACAGAAAAGGTAATCTGGCTAATCGGTTACTAGGAGAAAAGATCATGTACCACATGGTAACAGAGCCCATCGCAAAGAATCAAAATCTTGATGATTTCCAAATCTGAGGAAACTCAAATCTGAGAGTGAAACAACTTCTTGGAGAGTGGGGTACTCGCATTGAATGTAGGAGGCTATGTGGGGGCTCGTACTGAATGTAGGAAGCTATGTGGGGCTCGTACTCAATGTAGGAGGCTATGTGGTGTCTCGTACTGTATGTAGGAGGCTATGTGAGGGCTCATACTGAATTTAAGTGGCTACTTTGTACTGAATGTAGGAGGCTATGTGGGGGCTCGTACTCAAATTTTGGGGTAGGGGAAGAATTTAAGTGGTCGGGGTCTGTACTGAATGTAGGAGGCTATGGGGGGTGGTTGTGTTCTGTACTGTATGTAGGAGGCTATGTGAGGGCTCGTACTGAATTTAGGTGGCTACGTGGGTGCTTGTACTGAATGTAGGAGGCTATGTGAGGGCTCATACTGAATGTAGGAAGCTATGTGGGCTCGTACTCAATGTAGGAGGCTATGTGGTGTCTCGTACTGTATGTAGGAGGCTATGTGAGGGCTTGTACTGAATGTAGGAGGCTATGTGAGGGCTTATACTGAATGTAGGAGGCTATGTGGGGGCTGGTACTATATGTAGGAGGCTATATGAGGGCTCATACTGAATGTAACAAGCTATGTGGGGGCTTCTACTGTATGTAGGAGAAAATATGGGTCTCATACTGTATATAGGATGCTATGTGAGATCTCCTACAGTATATAGGAAGCTATATGGGGTGCTCATACTGTATATAGGAGGCTATGTGGGGGCTCACACTGTATGTAGGAGGCTATATGGAGGCTCATACTGTATATAGGAGGTTATGTGTGGGCTCATACTGTATATAGTGAGGCAATGCAGGGCACATGCTGCTCACTATATGCAGTTTAATATCCCCCACAGCACCTTATATACAGTTTGTCCCCACAGCTCCCTATATACAGTATGATGGGCTCATCACTCTCTATATACAGTGTAATGTCCTCCATAACACCTTATATACAGTATGATGGGCTCCCAGTTATCTATCTGATGTCCCCACAGCTCTCTATATGCAGAATGATGGCCCCCAACAGCCACAGCATCTAATATACAGTATGATGTCCTGTCAGCTCCTTATATACAGTATAGTCTCCCTACAGCTCCTTATATAAAGAATAATAGCCCCACAGCTCCCTAGATAACCGTTATGATGGCTCCACAGCACCATGATACACAGTATGATGATCCTATAGTTCCTTATACACAGTATGATGATCCTATAGTTCCTTATACACAGTATGATGATCCTATAGTTCCTTATACACAGTATGATGATCCTAAAGTTCCTTATACAAAGTATGATGATCCTATAGTTCCTTATACACAGTATGATGTCCCCAAAACTCCCCCGTACACAGTATGATGACACCAGCTCCCTATATATAGAATGGGGTCCCCACAGCTTTCTATGTACAGTATGATGTCCCAAACGAGCTCTAATACAAACCAACAACCTTCTACTCACCTAATCCTGTACTCGTCCACCACAGCCTTCATCGTCAGGCGGCGCAGTCGGTGTGATGCAGTAAATGTCATCATGCCATCTGACCTCCCCTGTGTGGAGTAAGCCTCCAACATGACAAAGGCCAGAATTACCCTGCTGTCTGCTGGAGTAAGTGGCAGAGTAGGGAACCGATGGCTCCATGTTGTGCCACAGCTAGTAACATATCGGTGTCCTAAGAACGCCAATAATGTTATGTTATACAGGCCGATGCTGTCAACTGCTGCCCTACAAGAGGCACCTGGGAATGCCATGTGAGGAGAGATGTCCATCTTGTCTTATGGCAGGAGCGGCCCTGCAGGGATCCATTAAATTACATTTCTGGGTAATCCCCTCAACATTTTTTAGAGTACTGTCAATATAATACCCAAAATACTGATAAAATGCACAATAAAGATGCCAAATCTGTAGACAGGTCGTAAATTAGATAGTCTGAAAATTAAAAAAGAAATTCTGAAATTTTATTGAGAACTTGTCTGTATAGAATAAAAAAAAAGTTTTAGATTTGAAGATTGGGAAAATCTCCAAACACAATCATAGACATGAATATGATTAAGCCTCCAGTCCTCAGAGAGCCAGCTATTAAGTCATATCATGATGCCCTGAGGCTCCTAAACTCCTCTAATCATTGTCTACAGAGGCTGATTATTAGGGAGTAGCAAGGTTTGGCAGGGCTATCGCTGCACAATAGGAACTTGCTTCATTTGCTACAAATTCAGATGATGGATATATCCCCGGCTTTCTGTCGGGTCCTGTCAGGGCCAGGAATTTACTAGGATCTGGTATAAGAGGTGGATGAATATTAGATGCACAGATAAGCAAGTTACACGCATTCCTTCTGGATGTTAAACCTTCATTAAGATGATTAATGAATTGGCGGTTCATCAATAGGGCTCAATCCCTATCAATGTCATTTATCAGACATTGTAGAACGTTCATCATGTGCCATGTTGGGCTTAAGGCCAAAAAGGGTAAATGCCATGAGTTTGAATGGGGCATAAGCATTAGTCTTCACATCTAAGGAACGGATTGTGTTTCTCAAAGGGTATAAAAGATATGTACATGCAATGAAATGCATACACACAAAAGGGGATGGTAAAATTAAATTCCCCCTTAAAGGGAATATGTCAAAAGAATCAACCCCCTAAGCTGCCTACATGGGCGTGTAGGTCATAGGAAACTGAATAATATGATACCTTGATATCTGTGATCCGATGGTTTATTCCAGAGAAATCAACACTTTTCTTAATATGTAAACTAGCTGTTAAGGTCTATGGATTGGATATAGATCTCCAGGAGAATCTGTCACTAGAGTTCATTTCATAGAAAGATAGAGTTGGAAGGGACCGCAAGGGTCATGGTGTCCAACCCCTGTTAGGGTTCAAGTTCCCACTGCTGCACAAGGGGAGTCTCAAACCAGTCCCGCTGCGGTCCCCCATTCATCTCCATCCGCAGTGGAGCCTGCTCAGCTTAGACGTTGGTCCCAGTGTCTCGCCCAGTCTAACAGTGTGCAGAGGATTACTGCTGCTCCTCCAGGCTCTGCTATTGTGGCCAGTACTGGTTAGCGGCGAGCAGACGTCTTTAGGACAAAGTCCTTGTTTTCCCCTTCTGAGCATGGCCAGAGTGAGATCTCTCATTGGAGATCAGGGGTCACATGCTCAGGTACTGCAGCAGCTCCTATTGGTCCGCCAGGAAGGTCCTGTGACTACTGGTGTTCTGGAACAAGTTTCATTGGTCCTTGTTTCTGGCAGGTCCTGTAGCTGTTACTATAAAAGGGTAGCATGACTGGGCCGCCATGCGCTATTATCAATCGTCATATGCTTTGTGCCAGTGTGGTCATGCGTGTGTGTGGTTAGGGCCTGGCTGAAATAAGCCCCTAGAAATCCGACTTAATCGGTGAGGAGTTTGGTATGCTAGCTGGTCAGGGTCGGTGTCCTAGATGCCCTAGATTACCGGCATAACCGGTGAGGAGTTTGATTGCCGTATTCAGGGTCTGGCATTCAGAGCCATAGATTGCGGGTTTATTTTGCGACTCAGTGGTGTTAACTGAGTTCGCACACATCGCCATATAGCGCTGCGGCACTCCTTCTAGCAGCTCTGTGGAATAACAGAGTTTGCACATATTGCCACAGCGCGTTGCGGCGTTTATTTTGGCGACTCTGCAGGATAACAGAGTTTGCTTCTTGCGCCATTTTACTAGCAGCAGGCTCCGCCTGCACGGTGGACCCGGGCTGCGAACGCACCTCTTTACATCAAATATTTGGTGCGTTCCGCAGACCCTAACATAATACTAGTGCCAGGGTCTGGCTAGTAAAATGGCGGATGACCAGCGTCTACTGCAGTACATCCAGCAGCTGGAGGGTAGGTTGGCGGCCCTTGAGGCACAACCTCAGATGTGGATGTTACCGCAGTCGCTGTTCAGGCTGCTAGCGTGGCTGTAGCCAGTTTGTCCACTGCCACCTCTGCCCCTACATTATCCCACCTCCCGCTTCCTGACAAGTTTGCCGGTGACGGCAAGCAAGTCGGGGATTCGTGAGTCAGTGCTCTATACAGCTCGAGCTTCTGGCTGCACGTTTCCCCATGGATCGGGCACAAGTGGGTTTTGTACTGTCTCTACTCTCGGGCAGAGTGTTGGAGTGGGCAACACCGCTGTGGGAGCGCAACGATCGTGTGGTGCGGAGTGCTCCTCAGTTTTTGGAGGCTCTGAAAAAGGTCTTTTTAGGACCTCAGGTCATGCACGATACTGCACTCCAACTGCTGGCAATGTCACAGGGCTTGTCCATGGTCAGCCAGTTCTCAGTCCAATTTCGGACTTTGGCCTCTGAATTAGAGTGGCCAGATAAAGTTCTTATTCCAGTGTTCTGGAGAGGACTGGAAGACCATGTAAAGGACGCTTTGGCTACCAGGGAGATTCCTGCCACACTGGAGAAACTCATTTCTATATCTACCCGCATCGACCTCCGTTTTCACGAGTGGAGGTTAGAGCGGACCCAGTGTAGGCAGAGGTTTCGGCTGGCACCTACCTTTGCCAAACCTCTGGAATTTCCCGTTCGGGCGTCCGACTCCCCAGAGACCGTGAAGACTACTCGAGTAGGATCTAAGTCTCGGACCACTCGAGTATCCGTGGTCTGTAGAGTGTGTCAGCAGCCAGGACATTATGCCAACCGATGTCCCCAGCGAATGAGTAAACGGTCATGTTCCGTGACCATGGGTGCAGGGTTATTAGACGCGAGGGATTTTTCTCCAAAAGTGCTCCTTAAAGGGTTAATCTCTCTAGGTTCATCCACTCTTCCCGCCAAGCTTTGTGTGGACTCTGGGGCAGAGGGGAATTTTATGTCCTCCTCCTTTGCCTCTCCCCATTCCATACCGCTGGTGACGCTCGCCGAGCCAATATCGGTGAGAGTGTTGAATGGAGCAATCCTGCCCTCACAAATCACCCACCAGACTGTCTCTCTACCTCTGTCTATGTCTCCTTCACATCAGGAGAATATATCCCTTTTTGTTCTTCCTGAGGGAATAGATGAGGTTTTGTTGGGATTACCCTGGCTTCGCCACCACTCACCCCATATTGAGTCATCCTCTGGGAGAATACTGGGTTGGGGTGATCATTGCAGAGACAGATGTCTCAGAGAGGACGTTCAGGTTTCCACAGCGGAGATACCCATAGATCTTGATTCTCTTCCCAAGGTTTATCGGTCATACGTGGACGTATTCTCCAAAAAGGCAGCGGAGACTCTTCCGCCTCATCGCCCCTATGACTGTCCTATAGACCTCTTGCCTGGAACGGAGCCCCTCGTGGAAGAGTGTATCCTCTCTCTCTTCCTGAGACGGAGGCCACGTCACAATACATACAGGAAAATCTGGCAAGAGGGTTTATTAGGAAGTCAGTGTCACCAGCAGGGGCAGGATTTTTCTTCATGCAGAAGAAGAATGGAGAATTACGACCGTGTATAGACTATAGGGGTCTTAACGCCATTACCGTTAAGAACAAATATCCTTTGCCCCTAATATTTGAGCTTTTTGATAGGCTCCGGGGAGCAAGGGTATTTACTAAGCTGGATCTTCGTGGTGCATATAACCTGATCCGCATCCGTGAGGGGGACGAATAGAAGACGGCATTCAATACCAGAGATGGACATTACGAATATCTTGTGATGCCCTTCGGGCTCTGTAATGCTCCAGCCGTCTTCCAAGATTTCGTAAATGACATCTTCCGGGACATGCTTGCCACCTCTGTGGTAGTCTATCTGGATGACATTCTCATCTTTTCTCCAGATATGGACACCCACCGGAGAGATGTTTGCAGGGTCTTCGACCTCTTGCGGGCAAATTCCTTATATGCGAAATTGGAGAAGTGTGTGTTTGAGCAGGAGTCTTTGCCACTCCTGGGCTATATCATCTCCACTCAGGGATTGGCTATGGATCCTGCCAAACTACAGGCTGTAATGGATTGGCAAGAACCCCACTCTCTTAAAGCGGTGCAGCGCTTTATGGGGTTCATTAATTACTATCGCCAATTCATTCCCCACTTCTCTACTTTGGTTGCTCCCTTGGTAGCCCTCACCAAGAAAGGAGCCAATCCCAAATTGTGGTCAGAGGAGGTCTCCAAGGCCTTTACTTCAATCAAGTCCCATTTTGCTAGCGCTCCTATCCTACATCGTCCCAAGGTTGATAAGCCTTTTATATTGGAGGTAGATGCCTCGTCCGTTGGTGCTGGAGCAGTTCTTTTTCAAAAGGATGCTCAAGGTCGTAAACATCCGTGCTTCTTCTCCAAGACCTTCACACCAGCGGAGAGGAATTATTCCATTGGGGATAGGGAGTTGCTAGCCATGAAGTTGGCCTTTTCCGAGTGGAGACATCTCCTGGAGGGGGCTCGCTTTCCCTTCCAAGTGTTCACTGACCACAAAAATTTGGTCTATTTACAGACCGCCCAGCGGCTAAATTCCCGTCAGGCCAGATGATCCCTGTTCTTCTCCCGGTTCCATTTCACCCTCCATTTTCTCTCAGGGGAGAAGAACATTCGTGCTGATGCTCTGTCTCGCTCCGTGGTATCCTCTGAGGAGGTGGAGGAGGAGCCTCGGCTGATTGTCCCCACAGAGAGCCTAAGAACTGTGGCCCCGGTTTCGCTTGAGTCTGTGCCTCCGGGCAAGACTTTTGTGCCCATCAAATTGCGACCGGAGGTACTCTCTTGGGCACACTCGTCCAGGGTGGGTGGACATTTTGGGGCAAAGAGGACATCTGAGTTGCTGGCGAGGACATACTGGTGGCCACATATGGTCCGTGACGTCAGGCAATACGTTCAGGCGTGCGTCTCCTGCGCCAAGAATAAGTCCCCTCGACAACGGCCAGCTGGGTTACTTTTTCCTTTACGGTGGCAGACAGGCCCTGGGAGATGGTCGGGATGGATTTTGTGGTGGGCTTACCCAAGTCTCGGGGCTGCACCATCATCTGGGTGATAACTGACCACTTCTCCAAAATGGTGCACTTGGTGCCGTTACCACGGTTACCGTCTGCACGGGCCTTGGCAGCATTATTCATTAGGCATATTTTCCGCCTACACGGTATGCCAGACAAAATTGTCAGTGATCGAGGTCCCCAGTTTGCGTCTCGGTTCTGGAGAGAGCTGTGTCGTTTACTCAGCATTGAGTTGAATCTCTCCTCTGCATACCATCCCGAGACGAATGGGTTGGTAGAGAGGGCCAACCAGACCTTGGTCACATACTTGCGACATTTTGTCTCTGCCAGGCAGGATGACTGGGCATCCTTGCTACCGTGGGCTGAGTTCGCTCTAAATAATGCTGTGGCTGACTCCACCGGACAGACCCCATTCCTCCTGAACTACGGTCAGCATCCGCGGGTACCAGTGCCCATGCCCATGTCTTCCGCCGATTCCAGGGTGGCAGACTGGGCTGTGGAGGCACGGGACATTTGGGACCGCACCCAGGATGCCATTCAGGCCTCCAAAGAGAGGATGAGGTCTTCGGCCGATGCCCATCGGCGCCCCGCTCCTACATTTGCTCCAGGTGACCTAGTGTGGCTCTCTGCCCGAAACAACAGGCTACGTGTAGAGTCCACCAAGTTGGCACGTCGCTTTTTGGGTCCCTTTAAAGTTCTTGAGCAGATGAACCCGGTGGTTTACCGCCTAGCCCTTCCGCCTCGCCTTGGTATCACTGACACCTTTCACGTGTCCCTCCTTAAACCCGTGACCATTTCCCGGTTTTCCGAGTTATCTGCCGGGACGTCGGGTTCATCTACCGATGATCATGAGGTGAACGCCATTGTTGGGTGCAAGGCAAAAAATTTTATTTGGTGGATTGGAGGGGTTATGGGCCTGAGGATAGGTCCTGGGAGCCTGCCTAGCATGTTCACGCTCCGCAGCTCATCGCTGCCTTTGAGCGCAGCAAGGCCCAAAGAAGGGGGGGCTCTAGGAGGGGGGGTAATGCTAGGGTTCGAGTTCCCGCTGCTGCACAAGGGGAGTCTTGAACCAGTCCCGCTGCGGTCCCCCATTCATCTCTGTCCACAGTGGAGCCTGCTCAGCTTAGACGTCGGTCCCAGTGTCTCGCCCAGTCTAACAGTGTGCAGAGGATTACTGCTGCTCCTCCAGGCTCTGCTATTGTGGCCAGTACTGGTTAGCGGCGAGCAGACGTCTTTAGGACAAAGTCCTTGTTTTCCCCTTCTGAGCATGCCCAGAGTGAGATCTCTCATTGGAGATCAGGGATCACATGCTCAGGTACTGCAGCAGCTCCTATTGGTCCGCCAGGAAGGTCCTGTGACTACTGGTGTTCTGGAACAAGTTTCATTGGTCCTTGTTTCTGGCAGGTCCTGTAGCTGTTACTATAAAGAGTAGCATGGCTGGGCCGCCATGCGCTAGTATCAATCGTCATATGCTTTGCGCCAGTGTGGTCATGCGTGTGTGTGGTTAGGGCCTGGCTGAAATAAGCCCCTAGAATACCGACTTAATCGGTGAGGAGTTTGGTATGCTAGCTGGTCAGGGTCGGTGTCCTAGATGCCCTAGATTACCGGCATAACCGGTGAGGAGTTTGATTGCCATATTCAGGGTCTGGCGTTCAGACGCCATAGATTGCGGGTGTCTCCCGCGAGGACATTAGCGCATGATCAAGTTCTATGTTCGCTTAGCAGTCAGCTGTGTACCTGGGTGCCTGACAGGACACAGAAGTTTGTCTCAGTGGCTCTGTGACGTAACAGGGTTCGCTTTCAACGCTAGACAGCGCCCTAGAGTGTTTATTTTGCGACTCAGTGGTGTTAAGTGAGTTCGCACACATCGCCATATAGCGCTGCGGCACTCCTTCTAGCGGCTCTGTGGAATAACAGAGTTTGCACATATTGCCACAGCGTGTTACGGCGTTTATTTTGGCGACTTTGTGGGATAACAGAGTTTGCTTCTTGCGCCATTTTACTAGCAGCAGGCTCCGCCTGCACGGTGGACCCGGGCTGCGAACTCACCTCTTTACATCATATATTTGGTGCGTTCCGCAGACCCTAACACCCCCTGCTCAATGCAGGATTCACTAAACCATCTCAGACAGATGTCTGTCCAGCCTCGGTTTGAAGACTTCCATTGAAGGAGAACTCACCACATCTCATGGCAGCCCGTTCCACTCATTTTCTAATATCTAATCTGTATCTTCTCCCCTTCAGTTTCATTCCATTGTTTCTTGTGTTTCCATGTGCAAATAGGAATAATGATGATCCCTCTAAACTGTAACAACCCTTCAGATATTTTAGACAGCTATTAAGTCTCCTTTTAGCCTTTTTTTGAAAAGCTAAACATTCCCAGATCCTTTAACTGTTAAGCGTAAGACATAGTTAGCAGTTAGCTCACCATCCTGGTAGCTCTTCTCTGAACTTGTTCCAGTCTTTTTAAAATGTGGTGCCCAGAAGTGGACACAGTATTCCAGATGATGCCTGACCAAGGAGGAGTAAAGGGGGATAATTACTTCACGTTATCTAGACTCCATGCTTCTCTTAATACATCCCAGAACTGTGTTTGCCTTTTTGCTGATGCATCACATTGTTCACTCATGTGCAGTCTGTGATCTGTTAGTATACCCAAGTCTTTTTCATACATGCTGTTTCTTAGTTCTATTCCTCCCATTCTGTCTGTCATTTGCGTTTTTCTGTCTTGCATTTCTTCCTGTTATATACTATTCTATTGCTCGCTACCCGTTGTTCAAGTTTATCTAAATTTTTCAGAATCCTTTATCTGTAATCTCTAGCGTTAGATATCCCTCCTAGTCAAGATATACTATATCTACCACATTTCCCTGAACCACCCAATCAGTGGCATGACTTGTTTGCTACAAACCCATAATGGCTCTGGTTAATTACTGTATTTCTAGCCAAATAATTACATACATGCTGTTTAACAATTTGTTCAAAGATCTTCCCTGGAAAATAAAAGGGGACATAACCAGTGTGAGACATGTAGATGAAGAGAACAGACTGTCAGTCATTACAATGGTAACGTCCCTTTCAGTTATAATAAGCTCTGGAGGCAGATTCTCAGGGAGATCTATGTCAGGCCCATAGATTTTAACAGTTCATTTACATACTAGGAAAAATGTGTATTTCTCTGGAATCAGACATAGGATTGCAGATATCAAAATATTATTATTATTATTATTATTATTATTATTATTTATTTCTATAGCACCATTGATTCCATGGTGCTGTACTTGAGAAGGGGTTACATACAAATTACAGGTGTCACTTACAGTAAACAAATTAACAATGACAGACTGATATAGAGGGGAGAGGACCCTGCTCTTTCGGGCTTACATTCTACAGGATGGTGGGGAAGGAGACAGCAGGTTGGTGGGTTGCAGCAGTTCCGGTCTTGGTTGAGGCAGCAGCTCCGGTAGTGGTGAGGAGGTAGTGGGGTCATTGCAGGCTGTAAGAGGTGGGTTTTCAGGTTCCGTCTAAAGGATCCAAATGTGGTTGATAGTCGGACGTGTTGGGGCAAAGAATTCCAGAGGATGGGGGCTATTCGGGAGAAGTCTTGGAGGTGGTTGGGTGAGGAGCAAATAAGTGTGGAGGAGAGAAGGAGGTCTTGGGAGGATCGGAGATTACGTGAGGGAAGATATCGGGAGATTAGTTCAGATATATAGAGGAGACAGGTTATAGATGGCCTTGTAGGTCAGTATTAGTAATTTGAACTGGATACCTGAGGGAATGGAGCCAGTGAAGAGATTTGCAGAGGGGAGAAGTGGAGGAGTAGCGAGGAGAGAGATGAATTAGTCGGGCAGCAGAGTTAAGATGGACTGGAGAGGTGTGAGGGTGTTAGCAGAGAGGCCACAGAAAAGGATGTTGCAGTAGTCGAGGCGGGAGATGATGAGGGCATGCACAAGCATTTTAGTAGATTGAGGGCTGAGGAAAGGACGGATTCTGGAAATATTTTTGAGCTGAAGGCGACAGGAGGTAGAAAAAGCTTGGATGTGCGGTTTATTATTTTATTCAGCCTTCTATGACCTATATATCAATATAGATGGATTAGGAGGGTTGATCCTACTGGCAGATTCCCTGTACGCCTCATTTAGACATTTAATTTTATGTGCTGTCAGTGAGGAACATTACAATGTGTGGGAGAAGCATTGCCATTTTTTTTTCACACGTTAAAATTACTGATGAAACACTGAGGATAAAAATTAACACATGATGACACTAGAACCATTTTTTTGTGTCCATGACAAATCAGGGACGTCTGAATGAGGCCTTGTATAAGTAAAAATCTACCAAAATTTGTTACAGGCAGAGTAGCTCAAAACAGTTTTCATATTTCATTTGGGCTAAAAAAATGTTTGTTTAAATCAAATCTTAACCCTGAAAAGACGTTTATTATTGTCTCTAGTAAATGGAGGGCTATGAAGAGATTAAAAAATAATAAAAGATGATATTCACCAGTTCTGGTCCTCTTCTCTCTTCAGATCAGTTTTTGACTCTTTGGTCTTGATCTTCTGGCACCCACTAGGTCAGGGACTGTATGGCATTATGGGTAGATGTTGTGTTCTACTCAGTAGCGTAGCTACTAAGGGGACAGCGGGTGTGGTCGCCCCAGGCCTGCGCTCTGAGGGGCCCACCGGAGCTTCGCTAATTTTAAGACTGGGATCACACTTGCATGAAACTCGCAGGAGTCTCGCACCTCAATACCTGGCACTGCTGCTGGCACTCGAGACCGGAGTATTTCTATGCAGCCACACACTCCGGTCCCGAGTGCTGGGTATTGAGGTGCGAGACTCGTGCGAATTTCTCGCAAGTGTGACCCCAGCCTAACTGTTAAACTCTCCAACAGAGCAGGGAGACACGATCTCTCTGCACTGCCATGCCGGCATCATGGAGCCCCCCACTCGTCATTGCACATTCAACTGTATAGGCATTCCCTTTGTGCATCTGATGTCAGCACAGCTGGCAAGATGACATCACTACATGGTGCCCGCTGTACGGAGATGTGCAAGTGCTCGGAGAGCTCGCAGAGACTGCAGCAGCGAGGAAACGAGGAAGAGGGGCGAGCTTTAAATTTTTTTATGGAGAGTGCATTATACTTATAGAGACCTTTTGGTAGTGCATTACACTGTATGGAGGCAGGGCCGGCTCCAGGTTTTTATGGGCCCCGCCTCAGTGGGCCCCTTTAACACAGACCACGATTCATGATGCACAGATACGTCAGAGAAATATAGGTACAGTACAATGCCAAACACTTCTCTTCTTCCATTACATGAGTGATATCCATTGTAAATTGTACAATAGCTCAAAAACTGCCAAATCCTCACAGCGCACAGTACAGACTGGACAGTACAGTCCTCCATACAATATTATGGGCACCACATAGTCTCCCCCTCATCACCCATATAATACCCCATGCAGGATGTCACCCCCCATCCCCCATATAATGCTCCATGCAGAATATTGGACCCAAAATAATGCTCCATACAGAATACTGGACCCAATATAATGCTCCATACAGGATACTGGTCCCCATATAATTCTCCATACAGGATACTGGTCCCCATATAATGCTCCATACAAAATATGGAGCTCTCCTCTGCGCTGTGCTGCGTTCTGCACTGTTACGGCTCAGGAAAGGGCGCTGTGGAAAGACTCCCCATTATCATCATGATTGCCTCCCAATCATCATCATTGCCTCCCCATCATAATCATCGCCTCCCCCTCATAATCATTGTCTCCCATCATCATTATTGTCTCCACATCATCATCAATGCCTGCCCATTATCATCATCACCTCCCCATCATCATCATTGTCTCCTCATCATCATCATTGCCTCCCCATCATCATCATGGCCTCCCCATCATCATCAATGCCTGCCCATCATCATCATTGCCTCCTTTTCATCATCATTGCCTCCCTATCATCATCATTGCCTCTCCAATATCATCAATGCCTGCCCATCATCATCATCGCCTCCCCATCATCATAATTGAATCAACATCATCATCATGGCCTCCCTATTATCATCAATGCCTGCCCATCATCATCATTGCTTCCCCATCATCATCAATGCCTGCCCATTATCATCAATGCTTGCCCATCATCATCGCCTCCCCATCATCATCAATGCCTGCCCATTATCATCATCGCCTCTCCATCATCAATGCCTGCCCATTATCATCAATGCCTGCCCATCATCACACACAGACAGCACCGCAGCACACAAGCACTCTCTCACATACACACACACACACACAAAGCACCGCACTACATACACACACACTGATACACACAGACACACACACACTGACACATACACATCACATCTCACCTGTCCGGCATCCGCGCGCTCTCTGCCACAGCCGGCCGCTGAATGATGACGTCATTCAGTGGCGCTGCTGTGAGAGGAAGCGCCAGCGCCCCTGGAGTCCGGAGCTGCGGTAGCAGAGGCACGGGGAGAGGTAAGTATTGTGCCAGCTGCTGCCGGGGCCCTGAGCAAGTGGGGGGGCCCAGTGGCAGCGCTGACACCGCTCTCCTCCGCTAACGGGCGCTGGGGTGCCCGACGGCGAGTGGGCCCCCCCGCTGCTCAGGGCCCCGGCACTTGCCCGGGTTGGCCGGGTGCTGACGCCGGCCCTGTATGGAGGCCACATGTCAGAACAGTACCCAAACATGGACCCCATTCAGATGAATGGGGGCCCAAACATCCAGTGTTATGTGCATGACTGTGCGGCAAACACGGGCTTTGGTCGGCAATGAGATCATTACCACTGGTCAGAGAGCTGCGGTTCGCATGCTGTCAGATGACATTGTGGGCCAGCAGCTGTGACCACCAATAAAAAGGTTACCTCTGGTCACAGGCATCAGCTGATGAGGGAGTACTACTCCCATCAGCCTATAGCTGCTGCCGCTGATAAAAGCGAGAGTAGGCACCGCTGATGGGAGTATTCATCAGCCGGTGAATGTGCGCTATAAATAAATTTGGAAAAAAATGGTGTGGGATTCCCTCCATTTTTAGTAACCAGTACAGGCAAAACTAACAGCTGCAATTCTAGTGCTTTGCCAGACTTCTCCCACTTGACCACCCATTACTAACCCCATAGTTAGATTGTAAAAAAGACACAACCAGAATAAAATCCTTAAATTGAAATAATGAAACAGATTTCTTTATTTAAAATAAAAAAGCAGTTATACTCACTTTATGCCTAATCTACCGATGCCCATGTTACCTGTAAAAGACAGAAAATAATAAACAACCATATACTTTCCTTTATGCCTATCCACCAATGCCCATGTCCCCTTGAAAAGAAGAAAAATAATAAACACCTTTATCCCTCACTTGTCCAATGTGAAGATAATCCATGCTGTTCCACAAAGATCCGGATGATTTGGAGAGCAGTCACATCAGTGACTGCTCTCTCTGCCAGCCAAAACACACTGACAGGAGCGTAATCGCTCCTGCAGTATCTAGCGCTGAGCTGCTGTCAGAAAATTCACCGGAATTCAAAGATGATGAATGCCAGTGAACTTTCTCACAGCAGCTCAGCACTAGACACTACAGGAACGATTATGCTTGTGTCAATGTGTTCCAGCTGGTGGGGAAAGCGGTCACATCATTGATGTGACTGATATCCAAATCATCTGGATCGTCTTGGTACAGTATGGATTATCTTCACATCAAACAGGTGAGGGATATGGTTGTTTATTATTTTCTGTTTTTTTATTTCAAATAAAGGTGTCAGTGTATTTCTTTAAATTAAAAGAATTCATCCTGGCTGTGCCTTTTTTGCAATCTAACTATTGGGTTAGTAATGGGGGTGTCTTATAGACACCTCTCCATTACTAATCCCTGGGTTTGATGTTAGCTGCCAATACAAAGCTGTCATTAACCTCACAACTATTACCCCACTTGACCTTTACTGGTTATTATAGGGGAGATCCTCCAAAATATGACGTGGGGTCCCCCATACTCAATAACCAGCAAAGGCTATGCAGACATCTGTGGGCTTATATTAATAGCCTAGGAAAGGGCCATGAATATTCCCCCTCTCAGACTAAATTAATAACATGCGTCAAATCTGGCACTTAGCTTCGCTCTCCCCACTTGCCTTGGTGCGGTGGCAAGTGGGATAATATTTGTGGGATTGATGTCAGCTTTGTATTGGCAGCTGACATTAAGACCAAGGATTAGTAATGGAGAGGTGTCTATAAGACGACCCCATTACTAACCTCATAGTTAGATTGTAAAAAAGACACAGCATGAATAAAATCTTTTAATTGAAAGAAAGACATTGACACCTTTGTTTGAAATAACAATAAAAAAGCAGTTATACTCACCTTTACACCTAATCCATTGAAAATCATGTCACCTGAAAAAAAAACAGAAAATAATAATCAATCATATACTCACCTTTACGCCTAATCCACTGATGCCCATGTACCTTTGAAAAGAAAAATAACAATAAGCAGAAAAAGAGAAAATAATAATCAATCATATGCTCACCTTTACGCCTAATCCACTAATGCCCATGTACCTTTGAAAAGAGGAAAAACAATAAGCAATCATGTACCTCACCTATCCAATGTAAAGACGATACATACTGTTTCACAACGATCTGAATGATTTGGATAGAGGTCGCATCAGTGACACACTGACAGGAGCATAATCGCTCATGTAATGTCTAGTGCTGAGCTGCTGTGAAAAAGTCCACAGGAGTTTATCAGCTTTTTTATTTCAAATAAAGGAGTCTGTGTCACTATTTCATTAAAGGATTTTATTCCTGCTATGTCTTTTTTACAATAAGACTATGGGGTTAGTAACAGACATGTCTTTTAGATGCTTCTCCATTACTAACCTGTGGGCTTGGTGTCAGCAGCCATAAAACAGCTGACATCAACCCCAACCCCACAAATATTGCCACCTCACCAGGGCAAATGGAAAGAGCCAGGCAAAGCGCCAGAATTGGCACGTCTAATAGATGTGCCTTTCCTGGGGCGGCTGCAGGCTGCTATTTTTAGGCTGGGATGGCCAATATCCATGGCTCTTACCAGTCTTAGAATACCAGCCCCCAGCTGTCAGCTTTAGCTTGGCTGGATGTCAAGAATGGAGTGAACCACATGCCGTTTTTTGAAATTATCTATTTAAATAATTTAAAAAACTGTGTGGAGATCCCTCTATTCTTGATAACCAGCCTTGCTAATGCTGACAGCTGAGGATTGCAGCCCACAGCTGTCAGTTTTGCCTGGCTAAAAATACAAGGGAACCCACAGCAATTTTTTTTAAATTATTTATAGCGCAATTGATGGGTCAATTGATGTCACATTTCCTGGTGTCTTCCCCTAATTTTAGCTGTTTTGGCAGCTTTTTGGTCCCCCCTGAAGATTTTGTCTATGCATTTGGTTTTGCCTCCCATTGAAGTCTATACGGTTGGGGTATGTTCGGCGAACATGTTCGGTGAACATTGGGACGGTCGCCGAACCGAACCTTGAAAGGTTTGCTCATCTCTAGTTATCATGATCACAGGGGTGTGATAACATGGAAAGATGGCTGACTAGTCTGGGGAAACTAAGGCCTATCAACTAGTCAAAGCCCTCATTAGCATAGGAAATGGGGGCAATATAAATGCTCTTTTTATACCTTATTTTCACTCAATAACGTTATACAGGGTTGGTTCGCCAGTTAATTTGCTTATAAATAAGTGAATGCTGCTGGGTTGGAAGGCATTGGTGACATGACAAGTTCCCTTTAACTATTGGCCACCAATATGCCATTCATTGGAAGCTACCAAGACACTTATTGTACAGTGGCATAGAATAAGTCCTATAGGGATGGTGCAAGTCATGCTGGAGTGGACAAACAGCTATGTAATGACAGCCAAGGCCCTGCTCTATCACCCAGGACGTGCACATCTCTGATCCCGAACGTTTAAACCTTTGATTAGAGAGTATCTGCGCTATAGCCTAAGTTTGCTGATGACGTTGCCGGGGAGTGGAGAAATCCTGTGCGGTAAGTCATAGGCAGGAAATTAGAGGTCTGGGCTTCTTGGATCAACAGAAAGTTTTCTTGTTTGGATCAGTAAGAATATTTTTGGGAAATCTGGGTGTATTTCCTATAGTCTGTAGTGAATAGTCTGACAGCTTGCCCCGTATTGTGAAATCGTGCGGCGATTGATTCAGAGCATGCCATGAATGCTGATTAGAATCACATTTCGGGTCATTTTCTTCTGGAGAAGACAGTCCTTGATATCAAAGACAAGATGCGATGGGTCAGATGCGAAATGGCTCTTACCTGTGAGACGGAGCTGGCAGCGGCGCTGATGAACGAGCTGCGTACATGACAAATGTGCTCTTTGCTTCCCAGGACAGCTCATAAATGTTACCACTGCCCATAAATGATCTGAGAAGGACAGGTTTTTTTTTATTTTTTAGCCCCCCTCCACCTCCGGGGATAGAAACACAATGGCAATTGAAATAGTTCAGAAACATTGTTATGAGCTGCAAATATAGGAATGATCTCACGAGCCGGCAGGACAAGCCTGTTTTATCGGATTAGGGAGAACCTTTGACTCCTACATGAAAGCAGCATTTCTGTTGACCAGAGATCTCCCCCTGATAACAATGCCTGAGCCAATACTGATCATCCAAGAGGACGCGCAGAGGAATCGTAACCACACCGGCTCTGGAGCCATATTTTCTGTTCTGACTGCGTAAAGATGGTTCAATCAAGTCCAGGCTGCTCCTATTGCTGAGGAAATCAGGATTTGTCCACAGCCTAATGCAACTGTTTGTATTATTTTAAAGCCAGGGCTAAAATCAATAAATTACAGCAACCACAATTGTACCCTAAAAGGAATTTGTCAGCAGGTTTTTGCTATTTAATCTAAGAGCAGCATAACATAGAGGCAGAGACACTGATTCCAGGGAGGTGTCACTTGATAAGCAGCTTGCTGTAGTTTCAATACAATCAGTGTTTTATCAGCAGGAAAATATCACTGACTAAATGTCACATGCCATGTAGTCCAGCTAATCTGTTTAACCCCGCCCCCACTACTGATTGGATGGCTTGCTGACAGTGAACACAGGAAATTGCCAATCAGGGGTGTGGGCGGTGCTATACACAGCTCAGCGTTCTGACCACTGCTACAGACGGCGCCATTCACAGCGGTGCACACCGCCATTCCTCACAGCGCTGACCACCCACGGGTTCCTCTTGCACCACGCCAAGACATCCAGGCCACCAGAGTTCTTGCTAAGAGCTCCCAAGTAGAGATGAGCGGTGTTCGAAGCGAACTGTTCGCCAATTTCAAATTCGAGCTGTTTTGGGCGGTGTTCGAGCCGTTCGATGAACTCGAACGATTTTGAAAAAATCCGGCTGTTCGAGGTTATGTTCGATAACTGTTCGTGCACCTAAATCGTCACTGGGTTTTTTCACAGTAATGCTGATAATCACTGTTAATACACAGTTTGAGTGTACAGCGGGGCGGGGGGAGGGGCATGGGATGGATCTCTGCAGAAATAATGAAGATCTCCATTTTTTTTCTCTTTCCCGCATTTCCAGTGGACGGTGTAGTCTGTCAGCCTATCAGCAGCGCACACACGGAGCGAAGTGCTTTTTTTTCCCACAAGCAAGGGCAGGTGTCATGGGCTGTGTATGTCACATGTCCTTGCCCTATAAGACCAAGCCATTTCCCCCCTCGCCACCATTTTCTCACTGCTGCAGCACAGTGTTAGACGGCACTGCTGCTGCTGTTAGCGCTATCTTTCTAACAGTGACTGTGAAGCGAATTTGCAGTTAGACAGGAAGGTTTAGGGAGTAGGGAGGACTAGTTTGTAATTGCAGCCCTTTTGAGGGCTAGGTTACAGCAGTTCCTAGCACTTTTAGAAGGCAGGTCTGTGCTCTATATAGACAGATAGGTCAACTTGGGAGTAGTGACTATTTGTAATTGCAGCCCTTTTGAGGGCTAGGTTACATCAGTTGCTATCACTTTTTGCCAGCTCCACCAGCGTTGAAATACTCATAATTTTTTGCTGCATCTTGCCTGTAATATAATTGTGGGCATAGTATCAGTCTGTGGTACTCATTGTATTAGGCCATCTATACAAAGCTCCACCAGCGTTAAAAAAAAAGAATTTTTATCTGCATCTTGCCTGGACAATAATTTTGGGCATAGTAGCAGTCTGTGGTACTCATTGTATTAGGCCATCTATACAAAGCTCCACCAGCGTTGAAATACTCATAATTTTTGGCTGCATCTTGCCTGTAATATAATTGTGGGCATAGTAGCAGTCTGTGATACTCATTCTATTAGGCCATCTATACTAAGTTCCACCAGCTTTCAAATTATTAATAATTTTTATCTGCATCTTGCCTGGACAATAATTTTGGGCCTGTAGCAGTGTGTGGTACTCATTCTATTAGGCCATCTATACTAAGCTCCACCAGCTTTCAAATTAATAATTTTTATCTGCATCTTGCCTGGACAATAATTTTCGACCTGTAGCAGTGTGTGGTACTCATTCTATTAGGTCATCTATACTAAGCTCTACCAGCTTTCAAATTATTAATAATTTTTATCTGCATCTTGCCTGTAGAATAATTTTGGGCCTGTAGCAGTGTGTGGTACTCATTATATTAGGCCATCTATACTAAGCTTCACCAGCTTTCAAATTAATAATAATTTTTATCTGCATCTTGCCTGGACAATAATTTTGGGCCTGTAGCAGAGTGTGGTACTCATTCTATTAGGCCATCTATACTAAGCTCCACCAGCTTTCAAATTAATAATAATTTTTGTTCTCTCTGAACGTGTGTTCAGTGCTGATGGCTGTGTGCTGAGTCTGACAGATAAGCGCATGCGGCTGTCCACTGAGAATGTAGACAGACTCACGTTCATAAAGATGACCAAATCATGGATCCACAAGGACTTTTCTACCCCTGTGTCATCCTGGGAGAGTAAAAGCTTGAGGATTTGGTAAAATCACCTCACCAACCGTTTTAAGCATCTCTGGGGCAATAGATGCTACTTAAGTGGTGACTGTGCCCCAAATTTTTGGAAAAATTCAGACTATTTTTGGAGTCCCCTTGCTGTGTTTTACGTGACGTTGGCATCATCAATTACAGGTGGGTTGGGTCTTTCCCCACCCCCTTTTAACCGTAAGAAACTACATACACTATGGCTTGGGGTAACACAGATGGTTGAATGTGAAGAGCTGTTTACTCATACTATACCCTGGGAATCAGAGGTCTGCTCTAAAGCTTGAGTGTCTGCTAGTCAGCAGAGTAGCCACCGGCTGTAGATCTAATTACAAATGTTAAACTGCATCTAACCCAGACAATAATTTTGGGCCTAGTAGTGACTCGCACACACCAGGCGGTGTGGGTTCCAGGGCTATGGGGTACTCGGAGCCGAGCCCATGGAAGTCTATGGGAGTTGTCACTGGCAGCGGGACTCGGTCCGTGGCCCTGGCGGTCATGCAATGGGGGATATTTACAGGGGAATTGTAAGGATAGGTAGTTCGTGACGCCACCTGTGGTATCTGATCAATTGGACCAGCGCTGCTATAAAGATCTTCACAGGGGATGTTATGGGGCAGCTAGATGGGTGGTCTCCCACAGGTGAGACTGGTCCCTGGAAGTCTATGGTGATGATGCAGGGTGTAGATAAGAATTCAGTCACACACAATGCAGCTTCTTTCCATACCTTTACTTGTAGGTGGTTCAAGCAGGTCCCGGGGAGCTGGTCGGGGTGGAGAATGCACATTCGGGACACCGCTGAGCAGGTTAGAGGCCTCCTTTACTTCATATATATCTGAGTCCAAACTTGCATGAAGCGAAGTTAACTCTGCAATCTCCAGCTTTCTCAATAGCTGTAACGCCGGCCAACATTGTGGTGGAGCCTTCTATGTCTCTGAATACCAGATGTTGAGAGAACTAAGTCCTTCTATGCTTGGCCTAGCTAAAAGTCCTTGTTCCCCCTGACTCCGTTTACGTATTGGCGCTTAGGGCTGCTCTCTGCGACCTGTAGTCCAGATAGCCTCCGGTTATCTTGTTACTAGGCTTGAAACTCTAGCAACGCTTCGGACCCCGGTGTCCGGTGATTTAGTGCAGGTATCCAATACCTGGTGCACTAGCATCTATCTTCTCCACTGTGCCCTTCGCCCTGCTCTCGCTCTTAACATAAGCACTTGTAGCTTTGATGGAAATGTCAGCTTTCTCCAGAGCTCGCTGAGCAGCTCTCAGTATCTTCCAAGTCCAGACTGGACTGACACTGAACTGCACTGTCCTAAGACAGGAAACAGAATGGGATGACTCACTCCTGAGCCAACCTAGGCTTGAATGGCTGACAGCTAAGTGTCACTTCCTCTTATACCCCTAATGGGTGTGTCTGAAAGTGTGAGTGACGTGAATGGATATCAAGCTTTTGCGGTTACCTTCCTGTGCATTTTCCTGGATCATGTGTGCCTGACATAGCTGGGCCACACATCCCCCTTGGTTAAACACAGCACTCCCGGGCTGTAAAAGAGAAAAAGAAAAACATTTTTGTTTTTGCATATAACATCAACATTTTAACTCTTCCCATCCGGGAGGTAAGACTTCTTGAACGTTACAATTTGTACATTAGAAAAATACAAAAGTATCAAAAGTATCAAAACATTCTCATTATACAAGACAATATTCTTGTGGAGGACCCGCACCAAAAACCTCCCACGTGGGTCCTGGGTGGGCTGCAGGACTTCTGACTGCAGACCTCACTCTAGGCCACACCATACGGGTTTTTCTTCAGAGGTAGATAGTAATGGTTCCGTGTAAAACCAAGATGTAGCACCGTAGTGCAAACTATTTACATTGAAAGTTTTTGGGCTGGCACAGTCCACAGCCACGCAGTCCATGCATGAGAAAAGACATATTTCAAGACATATAAATAGAAATCACATTAATACTTTTTCAAACTTTATACATTTTTCAGTTGCAATAAACCCTGTCTGGGTCTGGCTAACTAATTTACTAGGACTACTCTTGATAACGAATAGGTAATCTTCCTTTAGTAATACGTTCTGACCTACGTGGGGTAGCATCAGGTATAGTAGTCTCTAGCCTATCTGTTCTGCGTAACAGCAAACTATAGATACGACTCCACCTCTCTAGGGACCTGGCAAGCATGCTAGCGACTGGGCGATGCGGTACTGCTTCACCAGGGGACTCCACTTCTTGTGGTGCTGCTTCTTGTGGCTCCGCTGCTTGGGATCCCAATAGTTGAGGGTCTGCCGGAATAGGTCCTTCTGGAACTGGCTCAACTGGCACAATTGGTATGACTGGATGTAGAGACTCCTCTTGCGGTTGATAAAACTGCAGCACAGGAATAATTACAGCGTCTCCCAATCTGGGCCAATCTGCAGGTAAATCTCCCAAATCCGTATGTATGACCGCTTCATCATTTTCTTTCTGAAGGACAACAGGTTCTTCCTCACGAAGCTTTAATGGGCCAGGACACAACTTTAGATGATCTCTAGACACAGTTGCAGTCGTTTTTCCTCCATCCTTGCTGATGGTACAGGTCTTTCTGTTATAAAAATTGGAATTTTGCACGACATATGGCTCCTGTTCCCACTGATCATCCAATTTGTGCGTTCTTCTTTTTCTTTTTAGCACCATTTCTCCAGGCATAAGAGGCTTAGCGGGAGCATTTTTGTTATAGTTCATCTCTTGTTTTTCTCTTACTTTATTGAGACTGTTTTCCACGCAGGCTTGTACTCTTCTGTACTGTTCTTGTCAAGTTGTGTCCCAATCTTCAGCACTGTCATCAGCCTCTGGTTCTACCACTCCCAGCTCCAAATCCATTGGCAGCCTTCCCGGTCTTGCTCTCATAAGGTAGGCTGGAGTGCAGTTGGTGGAACTTACTGGTATGTGGTTGTACAAGTCGACCAGGTCAGGTAACAAGTCTGGCCACCGATTTCTTTCTTCCAGTGGTACAGATTTCAGTAAGTCGATGACAATGTGATTCATCTTTTCACAAAGGCCATTGGTCTGAGGGTGGTACGGTGTTGTTCTGATCTTCTTACACCCATACAAGTGACAGAATTCCTGAAACAGTTCAGCTTCAAAGGCTGGACCTCGATCAGTCAGTACCTGCTCCGGATATCCGTGTGGTCTGCAGAAACTTGCTTGGAAGGTTCTTGCTGCTGTCTCTGCTGTCAGATCTTTGACAGGGGTTGTGTAGCCCTGGTGTTAGGCACACGCAGTACCCTGGAGAGTGTGTGGCGAGACAGCAGTTTAATGCTAAATATCCATTCACTCAACATATACTAGACACACCCTTAGGGTAGTGTAGTTTACTCTAGAGGGAGTGGTCAAGGTGTATGTGTTAGAGTGATTTAGTCAGTTCAGTGTCTGGACTTCAGAGAGAGAAGACGTCTGGAGGGAGGAAGCAGTCCAGATTGCTCTATCATCAGTTCGGAAAGTGGAGTCTAGTACAGGTGGTTTAATTCACCTCAGCCTAGTCAGAGCTGTACCTCATCAGAATACACTGGAAGGAAAGAAGAAGTTTAGTGCAGAAAGTCTTCAGTATCCTGTCTAAAGGACGGTGTAAGGTTCAGAGACGTGCTCCTGCCTATTGATAACTGAGCATCTGTAACTAACTTTGAAGTGAAGGAAAAGAAAGAAGTGACTGCTCGACCCTTGGCTAGTGTGAGTGCTTATGTTACCAGTGAGGACAAGGCGAAAGGCACAGTGGTTTATTGGAATAGTGCTTACGGATTGAAGAAGTCCTGCACATTGCTACCGGTCACTGGGGACCGAAGGATCACTATTGTTACAAGCATAGTGGTAAGAAAACCAGGAATTTACCGGACCTTAGGTCGCGGCAAACAAGCCCCTTATAGTCAGTACGTAACTGGGGTCAGGGGGAGTGAAGACTTTGAGTCAGTGCACGACAAGATAAGAATTCAGCTCTCTCGCAGGAAGGCTCCTAACACAAAACTGACTGGGCCGTACAGCTTTGGATTAGCTGGAGTTATTGAGGGAACTACGCTTCAGGCTGGTTGTACTCATTGTATTGGAAGTAAAGGAGGCCCCTAACTTGTCCAGCTGCTGTCTCAAGATACACTCTCCTTGGATCAGCCTCCCTGGGACCTGCCTGAACATCTTACAAGTAAAGGTATGGAAAGACGCTGACCGTGTGAGACTGTGTTATTTACCTGCACCCGACTTCACTAACTTCATAGACCTGAGGGAAGAGTCCCACCTGTAGGGGACCCGACATCTAGCTGCCTCACCATCCCCTCAGAGATCTACAGCAGCGCTGGTACTAATTACCAGAAGACTACAGGTGGCGTCACGAACTGTATATAAACCTATCCCCTGTAAATATATCCCCAACATACGCCAGACCGCCCGGGCCACAGACCGAGCCACAGCTACCTGTGACAAACCCCATAGACTTCCATGGGCTCGGCTCTGAGTACCCCATTGCCCTGGTAATCCACAATTGTGGTGGCGGGTCGACACAAAAATTTGGCGTCACGAACAGGATGCGAAACTCGCAGAATTGCGAGCCCTGTGTGCCTAAGGAATTGTTTTTGTGAAAAAGGACTGTTTGCACTTTTGGTGCCAAAATCGCCATTTTTGTCGCCATATTCGCGCCCTCAGGCGCTGGAGAAGAAGGTGGGCGTACCTTCGTGGGCGTCTACCCCCCTGTGGCGCGAAGAAAATGCCTGCCCTCTCAAAGTGCTATTACAACATGCGATCCTGCCCTACAGCAAAGGAGGTCCGCCTCCTCTTCACCTTCCCTGCGAGGAGGAGGAGACGCAAACCCCACCTCCACGGAAGAGACCGGATGTCTCCGCAGGAAGAAGAGAGAATCTTCTGGAACATCATGGAAGCAGGACGTGTGCAGCCGAGCAGGGAAGCGGAGGAAGGCAGGCCCCGTGCCCCAGCCAAGCTGCCACCAGCACCGGAGTTATCCGTGGTCCTGCACCTGCAGCAGGCGTTGCTAGAGATTCAAGAAGAAAATGCACGCCTGAAGAAGATGGTCCAGCACCAACCTGGCTTTGAAGAGATCGAGAGACGCCGGCGTACCCTGGAGCAGCGGAGGCTGTGGGACACGGTGATCTCTCCCCTCAACGACCCCCACGATTCCAGTTACCGAAGATTCTGCTGCCCAAGGCGAAGGAGCAACCGGAGGCTGCCCCCGAAAGTACCAATCCTGATCCCACCGGTGAAGCGGTGGAGGCGAAGGAGGTTGAGGAGGTATCGCCAGTTCCGGAACGCCCGCCCGGCCAGGAGGCCGCAGCAGATGATCGGTCCCCGGCAGGGACACCGGAGGGGTCCTGTCCGTCACTACCAGACGTGGACTGGGACGAGATGGCGCGCCTGGATGACGTCGCCTACACCGCCCAGTGGGAATATGAGTGGCAGCGTCGTGAGGAGAAGCAGAAACGCCAGCAGGAGGAAGAGCGGGAAGCTCAGCGGAACCGTCAGCGACAACATGCAGAACTGATCGCGGACAAAGAGAGTGTCCGGAGAGAGAAAGGTACCCTGAGGGAACCGCGCGGCAGGGGGTGTGTGACTGAGTTCCAGCTCCGGAAGGGCTGGGGCTTCATCCGTGAACCGGGCCTCTACCCAGGGGTCTTTGTCAGCAGGCGTGACGTAGAATCTCACCTGCCGCAAAGCCATCCCGGGAGGGACTTAGTAAATGGAGACCTCGTCACGTACACACGGCATTGGGGAATGAAGGGATGGTATGCCCTTAACGTCACCATCGTCCGTGACCCGTCCCCGACGCAGGTAACGTCACCACTACCGCAGCGTCCCCGTCTCCAGCTCAAGCAGTATCCGGCCGTTGCCCCAGCATCGCCCCCTGCAAATTCATCGCAACTAGCGACCCAGAGTTCATCGCAAATGAAAGTCAAATCTACATCGCAACTAGCGACCCAGTCTCAATCGCAATCCATGACACGGTCCATATCGTTAACTGTGATTGAAACGCAATCGGTGTCACGTGAAGAGGAAGTACCCGTTGCGCCCTAGAGGTTCGCACGAGAACTGTGGCGACCCAGACCCTAATCGCAGCGCAGGATTTGCTAGTCCTGGGATCTAGGGTCCATTGCATTGTTCCAGCCCCGGGGTGGAAAGTGTATTGGAAAGTGTATTATTTGAAAATGAATAGATAGAAAAGAAGAATCGGTGAGATCCATATCGGGTCTACCATAAGTAGAAAGTTTGAAAATGTTTTATAGAGTTTTGCACAAGTTGAAGAAGTATAGCGTATATAATGCATATATATATTGCTAACCGTAGAATGCCCGGCTGGGTAAACAGTAATCAGAAAAAGTTTGCACTTTAGTATAATAATGTGATATTATATTTATGTCTGTGGTTTTACAATGGACTTTGAGGTTGAGGACTGTGCCAACCCAGAACTTATTTGTACATAGTTGCGCTTCGGTGCCTTATCTTGGTTTTACATAAACCAGCACAACTACCTCTGAATACAAAAACCCGTGTGGTGTGGCACTGAGTGAGGTCTGCATTTGGATGTCCTGCAGCCCACCCAGGACCTACGTTGAAGGTTTGGTGCGGGTCCTTCACAAGTATATTGTATATTTATTGAATGCTATTTAATATTTTTGTATTTCTATAATGTTTGCAACGTTCAAGATATCCTCACCTCCCGGATGGGACGAACCAATGTTAATTGTTTAATGTTTTCATGCATAAACAAAATGTCTCTTTTGTATTTTACAGCCGGGAGTGCTGTCTTTTACCATGGGGGAATGTGTAGCCCTGGTGTTAGGCACACGCAGTACCCTGGAGAGTGTGTGGCGAGACAGCAGTTTAATGCTAAATATCCATTCACTCAACATATACTAGACACACCCTTAGGGTAGTGTAGTTTACTCTAGAGGGAGTGGTCAAGGTGTATGTGTTAGAGTGATTTAGTCAGTTCAGTGTCTGGACTTCAGAGAGAGAAGACGTCTGGAGGGAGGAAGCAGTCCAGATTGCTCTATCATCAGTTCGGAAAGTGGAGTCTAGTACAGGTGGTTTAATTCACCTCAGCCTAGTCAGAGCTGTACCTCATCAGAATACACTGGAAGGAAAGAAGAAGTTTAGTGCAGAAAGTCTTCAGTATCCTGTCTAAAGGACGGTGTAAGGTTCAGAGACGTGCTCCTGCCTATTGATAACTGAGCATCTGTAACTAACTTTGAAGTGAAGGAAAAGAAAGAAGTGACTGCTCGACCCTTGGCTAGTGTGAGTGCTTATGTTACCAGCGAGGACAAGGCGAAAGGCACAGTGGTTTATTGGAATAGTGCTTACGGATTGAAGAAGTCCTGCACATTGCTACCGGTCACTGGGGACCGAAGGATCACTATTGTTACAAGCATAGTGGTAAGAAAACCAGGAATTTACCGGACCTTAGGTCGCGGCAAACAAGCCCTTATAGTCAGTACGTAACTGGGGTCAGGGGGAGTGAAGACTTTGAGTCAGTGCACGACAAGATAAGAATTCAGCTCTCTCGCAGGAAGGCTCCTAACACAAAACTGACTGGGCCGTACAGCTTTGGATTAGCTGGAGTTATTGAGGGAACTACGCTTCAGGCTGGTTGTACTCATTGTATTGGAAGTAAAGGAGGCCCCTAACTTGTCCAGCTGCTGTCTCAAGATACACTCTCCTTGGATCAGCCTCCCTGGGACCTGCCTGAACATCTTACAAGTAAAGGTATGGAAAGACGCTGACCGTGTGAGACTGTGTTATTTACCTGCACCCGACTTCACTAACTTCATAGACCTGAGGGAAGAGTCCCACCTGTAGGGGACCCGACATCTAGCTGCCTCACCATCCCCTCAGAGATCTACAGCAGCGCTGGTACTAATTACCAGAAGACTACAGGTGGCGTCACGAACTGTATATAAATCTATCCCCTGTAAATATTCCCCCAACATACGCCAGACCGCCAGGGCCACAGACCGAGCCACAGCTACCTGTGACAAACCCCATAGACTTCCATGGGCTCGGCTCTGAGTACCCCATTGCCCTGGTAATCCACAATTGTGGTGGCGGGTCGACACAGGGTGACCACCAGAAATTTGGAATAGTGATCCACCATGGTCAGGGCATATGTGTATCCCGACCTGCTTGGGGACAACTTGACGTGATCCAATGCTACGATCTCCAGGGGACGAGTCGTCCGGATAGGCTGCAAGGGTGCCTTCTGACTACAGTAGTCTTTTCGTCTGAGGCCACAGGGTCCACAGTTCCGGCACCACTTCTCGATGGAGCTGCGCATCCCTACCCAGTAGAACCGACACCTCAACAGGGTCTCCAGCTTTTTCCAGCCAAAGTGTCCCGCTTGATCGTGGTAGGCTTCTAACACCATTTGGATGTCTGCTCTGGGGACCACTATCTGCCAAACCATCTCATGGGTCCTTGGGTCGACGTATCTCCTGCACAACTTCTCACGGTAGATGAACAACCGGCTTCTCTCATTCCACAGGAGCTTTGCTGGTATGGGTGCGTCTTTCTCCAAGGAGGAACCTTCCTGTCTTATCAACTCCTTGATACGGCTGACCACTGGATCGCTGTCTTGAGTCTCTTTCCAGCTGTGATGAGGTAAAGGGTTCAACATCTCACCACACCGCTTTCTGTAGACTCGTTGCTCTTGGACCATCCCATTTCGGTGGAACGCAGGTAGCTCGATTTCTTCCAGATCATCTGATTCTTCCTCCGTGTCGGATTCATGCGGCATTCTGGACAAGGCGTCCGCGTTAGTATTTTTACGGCCCGCTCTGTACTTGATGGTAAACTGATAGTTTGACAGCCGAGCCATCCAACGTTGCTCCATGGCTCCTAGCTTGGCTGTTTCAAGGTGCGTCAAGGGGTTGTTGTCTGTGTACGCAGTGAACTTGTTGGAGGCAAGGTAATGTTTGAATCTTTCGGTAATGGCCCAGACCAGCGCTAGGAACTCCAGTTTGAAGCTGCTATAGTTTTCCGGGTTCCTCTCAGTTGGCCTGAGCTTTCTGCTGGCATATGCGATGACTTTTTCTTGGCCATTCTGCTTCTGACTGAGGACCGCTCCCAATCCCTCGTTACTGGCATCGGTGTACAGCAGGAACGGCTGGCTGTAATCAGGGTAGGCTAAGATTTCATCGCCGGTCAGGATCTCTTTCATCTCTTTGAATGCCTCAGCTTGTTCTTTTCCCCAATTGAATGGAGGGTTTCTGCTCTTGAGAGGTTGTCCGACCAGGAGGTCCTGTAAAGGTGCCGCTTTCTTGGTGTAATCTTTTACAAACCTCCTGTAGTAACCTGTTAGTCCCAGAAACTGACGCACCTCCTTTAGATTCTTCGGCTCCGGCCATTTCTGGATGGCTGTGACCTTCTCGGGGTCCGGCGCTACTCCTTCGGAACTGACAATATGTCCCAAGTACTGTACCTTCCGTTTGAGCAGATGGCACTTTGAGGGCTTCAGTTTCATCCCATACTTGGACAGTGACTCGAATACCTCTGCCAGGTGCTTCAGATGATCTTCATATGTCTTGGAGTACACAATCACGTCGTCCAGGTACAGCAACACGGTTTCAAAGTTGAGGTGTCCCAGACAGCTCTCCATCACTCTCTGGAATGTTCCTGGGGCACTGCTGAGGCCAAACGGCATTCTGTCAAACTCGCAGAGTCCCATTGGGGTGGTGAAAGCAGTTTTCTCCCGATCCTCCTCAGCCACAGCTACTTGCCAGTACCCACTAGTAAGGTCGAGGGTAGAAAAGTAGTTAGCCGTTTTCAGAGCAGCTAAGGATTCCTCTATGCGTGGTAATGGGTATGCATCTTTATGTGTTATGCGATTTACTTGTCTGTAATCTACACACATTCTCATGCTACCATCCTTTTTCTTAACTAGAACTAGAGGTGCTGCCCAGGGACTACAACTATCCCTTATCACCCTGGCTTTCTTCATGTCACGCAGCATTTCCTTAGCTTTCTGATAGTGGGCTGGAGGTATAGGCCTGTACCGCTCTTTGATGGGAGGATGACTGCCTGTAGGGATATGATGCTGTACTCCCTTAATGATCCCAAAATCAAGTGGGTGCTTGCTAAATACTTGTGCGTACTCTTGTACCACCCGTAGTACCCCTGTTTCTGGTGGACGGAAGTGGTGTCTGCCCCTATATGAAGCTGCTGACACCAATCCGCTACCGGGGTTGCCGGATCATTATCCTCCACTGGTTGGCGGGAGGCTAAGGACTCGGTTGTGAGGATAGAATTGTTATCTACGGCATGTAATTTAGCAACTGTGGCATAACGTGGTAAATTTACTTCGTCGTCCCCCAGTTGAGAAGTCATACTGGTACTCTCCCATTTATTACTTCCACTACCCCTCTAGCAGTTAAGAGTGTAGGTCTGTGCTCTGAATGATGGGGCTCTACTACTGCTTGGTAGTTCTGTCCCCTCAGACCTATGGCTGCTCTACACCATATTAACATTTCACTCATTGGGGGTATTACAATGGGGTTCGAGTCCGTGACCCGTACATTACCAATTTCACCATCTGTAAGCTTCGCTTGCTGCTGGCACATCAGGGCCCGGATCTCCCTCTGGATCACTCCCTTCTGCTTTGGCTTGGCAACTTCAGCGAGCTGTTGGAGCAAAAACACAACTTCTCCCAGACAGTTACTGATAATGTTAGTACCTAATATCACATTTAGGCCATTTTCCTCATTTACAGTCCTGACTACTAGAAGTCCTGATCCTTCAGCTCCACTCTGCCCACTTTTACGTCCACATTTTTGGCTCCGAGTACTTCAACAGGGAGACCATTGGTGGCGTACACTGTAAAGTCAGGGCTCGGGGGCTGGAGACTGTCCTTTGACCAAAATTTATTATAAAGGACATCAGGTATTATGGTCACCTGAGATCCAGTGTCCAGCAGTGCAGGAATTGCAATCCCGTCCAGAATGATGGACAGGTAGGGTCGTCCACCCACGAACCTGCGGTTCCAATCTAAGGGGCCTGATGAGTCTACTCCTGGGTGTTGGCCCTCTGACCCAGGATCGGCTCGTTTAAAGGACATTGCTGAGCCATATGACCTTTTTGGTTGCAGCGGTAGCAGATGATCTCTCGGCGAGGATGGTGTTGATCAGGAGTTGCTCCTGGGGGTGGCGTGGTCCTCCTCCGGTGAGGCGACGTCCTCCATTTCCTCCGGTTCATCCAAGGGACATCCTCCGGACAGTCGGCTAGTAGGATCTTTCCTCCTTCCTCTTTCCGCAGTTGCAGGGCATCCATTACAGTGGCCAAGTTCTTAGTTAGCTGGCGCACTTCTGAGCGCAGACATTCCAACTCACTAGGGGGCGCCACCTGCGTTTTAGCTTCTGCCACCTGCGGGGAAAAGGTGGGTACGGCCGGCTTTAGAGTGGCTTCACCCGGGTGATACCGATTTGCCACCTCAGGCTTTTCCAGGGGTCGCAGTCCTTTTATTGCCATGTCCTTTAGGGCATCAAAGGTGGCATCAGGATGATCCAAGGACCACCAGTTTACAGTCCTGCCTTCCGCTGGAGACCTCAGTCCCCGCACGAATTGCTCTTTCAACATTTGGCTCTCATCAATGGGACTTGTGGGGTTAGCCTGTTTGAGAGCTCGCAGGGCCCATGTAGTCGGCAGGCGTAGTCCCTAATACTGTCACCCGGTCTCTGGAAGCACTGATAAAATGCCATCCGGTGATCCGTTTCTGTGCGGTCCTCGAAGATGGCCTGTAGCTTTAAGCGTATTGCAGGTACCGACTCCTGGTCTGCAGCGGGCCAAGTCTCTACTTCTCTCTCAGCCGCACCAGCTAACTGCCCTATTACCACAGCAGCTTTTTGCTTTTCAGTCATTGAGTACATATCCAAAATACTACATATCTTCCGTTTAAACCCTGGCAGGGTGTCTGGCTCGCCGCTGTACTGGGGGAGCCACTTCGCTCCAGGCATGTATGGGAGCGTTAGCGGCATGAGCGGGACCACCGGGCCAGGTGAGGGACCCGCACCTCCATCCTGCACTACAATGCCAAGCGGTGGACTATTGGGGCCACCGACGGAGGCCGCTCCGTCTGCCGGTTGCTGCGACATGTTGGTGCCCCCTTGGTTAATCTGAGCCTACCTCTTTCACAGGCTGCAGCGTCGCAGGCACAGCGGTGGAGACAGGACCTTTGTCGCTGGCGCTCTGATGTCAGAGCGTTCACTTCCTGTTTCACAGGACCTGCCGCCGCGTCAGAGTTGGGGGCGTGTCCAGGCAACAGCGCGCTTTTTCAGGTACGCCCCCCTTCTTCACCAGCGCCTGAGGGCGCGAACATTGCGGTAAAGATGGCGGTATTATGGCGCCAAACACAGCAAACAGTCTTTTTCACCATAAACAGTTCAATAGGCACACAGGACTCACAATTGCAAGCTTCGCATCCTGTTCGTGACGCCAAGTAGATGACTCGCACACACCAGGCGGTGTGGGTTCCAGGGCTATGGGGTACTCGGAGCCGAGCCCATGGAAGTCTATGGGAGTTGTCACTGGCAGCGGGACTCGGTCCGTGGCCCTGGCGGTCATGCAATGGGGGATATTTACAGGGAATTGTAAGGATAGGTAGTTCGTGACGCCACCTGTGGTATCTGATCAATTGGACCAGCGCTGCTATAAAGATCTTCACAGGGGATGTTATGGGGCAGCTAGATGGGTGGTCTCCCACAGGTGAGACTGGTCCCTGGAAGTCTATGGTGATGATGCAGGGTGTAGATAAGAATTCAGTCACACAGCAGCTTCTTTCCATACCTTTACTTGTAGGTGGTTCAAGCAGGTCCCGGGGAGCTGGTCGGGGTGGAGAATGCACATTCGGGACACCGCTGAGCAGGTTAGAGGCCTCCTTTACTTCATATATATCTGAGTCCAAACTTGCATGAAGCGAAGTTAACTCTGCAATCTCCAGCTTTCTCAATAGCTGTAACGCCCGGCCAACATTGTGGTGGAGCCTTCTATGTCTCTGAATACCAGATGTTGAGAGAACTAAGTCCTTCTATGCTTGGCCTAGCTAAAAGTCCTTGTTCCCCCTGACTCCGTTTACGTATTGGCGCTTAGGGCTGCTCTCTGCGACCTGTAGTCCAGATAGCCTCCGGTTATCTTGTTACTAGGCTTGAAACTCTAGCAACGCTTCGGACCCCGGTGTCCGGTGATTTAGTGCAGGTATCCAATACCTGGTGCACTAGCATCTATCTTCTCCACTGTGCCCTTCGCCCTGCTCTCGCTCTTAACATAAGCACTTGTAGCTTTGATGGAAATGTCAGCTTTCTCCAGAGCTCGCTGAGCAGCTCTCAGTATCTTCCAAGTCCAGACTGGACTGACACTGAACTGCACTGTCCTAAGACAGGAAACAGAATGGGATGACTCACTCCTGAGCCAACCTAGGCTTGAATGGCTGACAGCTAAGTGTCACTTCCTCTTATACCACTAATGGGTGTGTCTGAAAGTGTGAGTGACGTGAATGGATATCAAGCTTTTGCGGTTACCTTCCTGTGCATTTTCCTGGATCATGTGTGCCTGACATAGCTGGGCCACACAGTAGCAGTGTCTGCTAGTCAGCGGATTAACCCAGCTGTTAAGCAAGCTACACCACCTGTACTTTGGACACTTAATTTTTTCAAAGGAAATGCTTCGGGCCCCCGGGACACTCAGTGAAGAGCATCGGGGAGGCACCCCAAGGTACAGGGGCTGTGACTGGCGGTAGGACGCCTTGCAGTGGACCACCAAGCTCGATCCTTATAAAAGCTTTTTAACTGCAGCAGCTTTACTGGAGCTTGGATTACCGTGGCTGCTGGCATGAGACTTGCCCTCCAATAGATCCTTGTAAAAGGATTTAAAGTGTACTCATTCAAATTAGAGAGACAATTAAAATTAAAAAGATTACACCTGCCTCCACCGCAGGGGGCTCGCTCGACCCATCAGTGGACAAGCATCAGTATTGGGAGAGGGGGGCTGGCCGTCAGGGTCCACCGCAGCTCTGGCACAAACCCAGCGACACGCAGGTCGCACGGGCAGGAACGGACTGGCCGTGTCGGCTTCGCACTTTTTTGGTTTTAGAAGGGCATGACATGCCTATATCTGTGTCTCCCCCTCCTTTTACTCCATGTACTTGTCACTTTTCCATGTGTTAGTTGAGTCTTCTGAGCAATTTGTCAGCTTTTGGACACATTTGAAGTGTTTTCTATGTGTTTTCTATGTGTTTCTGTGTGTTTTGGTTTGCCTGCCATTGGTTTTAACGGTGTTCGACGGTGCTGGACGAACAGTTGGACGAACAGTTTGTCGAACACATGGCTGTTCGGCGAACCAAACCGAACTCGAACACTATGGGGGTGGCTCATCACTACTCCCAAGCTGCCAAGACAAGCTCTCCGGATCATAAATTTATCTACGACACCAGTCCTGATGAAGGTCCAATTCGGGACCGAAAACGTTCGGCAACTTTTATTTTCCTGGATGCATGAATAAATGGGACTTTTTTTTCAAACTTTATTTCTCATGTGAGTGCCAAGTTTTTGACTAACTTGCTACATCTACAGCAGAGAAAAGTAGCCTAAGAAGTGGCCCATCATTGGAGTTAGGATCTCTGCCCTGACGTTATGCTGCTATTAGATTACATAACTAAAATCTGCTGACAGATTCCCTTTATGTTTGTTTATTGAAAAAACGTTACCAACAAGCATGTAACCTCTGCCAAAAATAACAAACCCATTTTTTCCAGCAAGGTTATTTGTAATTTTTGTTCCATAGTGCAGGAGTGGGGAACCTTTTAAAGACTTTTTGATTTTACCTACTGAAATTGGATCTTTCTCCAAATATATGCACCTTGCCTCAGCGTCTAGCAGAGACGTAATCTCGTACTTTGTCCGATTGAGTTCACTGGGAATCAACTAAGGGTGAGCTAAAAAATTTTTACTTTTCTCATTGAGATTGCTGTACATTAGAAATGAGCGACTTTACCTCCGGGAGGGTCGAGTCGGGTTTCGGTCGGCTCAACTTTTCCAAAGGCGAGTCGAACGAAGTCGACAGACTATCGGAAACAGTCGAGTCGGCGTCCGAAATCCGACCCCAATGCAAGTCAATGGGGAATAAAAGTCTGCAGGGAGTGGAGGACAGTAAACACACCTACAGTGCCCATTTCAATGCCAATGACATTGATTCTTATTACTTAAGCTTGGCAACCTTAATTTACTTTATAATAATAGTAACGCATTAAAAACTGGGAGTTATTTGGCTAAAGTTGTGGGGGGGGTACAGCCCAGTTAGGGAGGTGGAAAAACTGGCATATGTTGAGGTAGGGCCGGCGTCAGCACCCGGGCAAGTGCTGGGGCCCTGAGCAGGCGGGGGGGCCCACTCACAGTTGGGGACACCGGCATGCTATGGGGGCCCGGTGCCTGTGCCAGTACCGGGGGACGGTGCCTCGAGCAGAGCAGCTGCCAGCGAGGAGAGGTGAGTAGTGTTGAGCGATACGATACTGCAAATATCGGGTATCGGCCGATATTAGCTGTATCGGGCTTTCGGTTCCGAGTACCGATATTTTCATCATATCGGATACCGGAATCGGATTTAGCACTGTCACTGTGAGTGTCCGTCGGTCGGGTCTGTCAGGAGTCAGCGGCACTTACCTGGCAGAAGATCTCCGGCGGTCACGTCCTGGACTGCTTGATGGCCGCCATTATCTTCTCCCTGGCGGTCACATGCAGTTTTTCGCGATAACTGCAGTGACTGCAGGGTAATCCCGGCCGTAAACCAGTCCGATGACGTCACCGCCGGGGAAGCAGGTAATCAGCTGTGCTGCGCCGGGATGACAGGCTCTGCCTGCCTGCCTGCCTCTGATGTCATTCTGATGTAGCAGAGCTGGATCGTCGTGGGACACTCGTTACTATGGACTGCGTCGGTCAGGTGGTATACTGCTGTTTTTTTTTTTTCATTTTTTTACAGGAGATCGATGGCGTCGCAGGATGAGACTGTAATAAAAGTAATGAAAACTGTGTTGTGTTTTTTATTAAATTAAAAAAATTTTTTATGAACATTCACCCGTCCGGGTACATCAACAATTTAACTATTTACATACAGGGACCCTGTCCGGGTTATTTATAATTCTTTGGCAGGGGTGTTCCAGGTACCACCTGGTACTCTTCTGATGCTTGCCAAACATCCGAGACACCAAGGACCACCAGGACCTGATGACGTCGTGTGGCCTGTACAGTCAAGTCGTGACCCGCTATCTGTGTCTGTGTGGCCACCTCTTTCATCTCCCTCCGGGTCTGGAGCCCTATGTCACGGACTGAACGAACCCCAGGGGGCCTAACAGGCGCCGGGTACGGGCCAGCTATAGTTATCATGTCCATAGCTGGGGCTGCTGAGGAGACCTTTTATCTTTTCTCATCCGGTCCTTATCTGCCCGGTCCTTCTCGATGTGATGTTGGCGAAGCTTCTGGGATTCGCGCTGCTCCCTTTGTCGCTCGGCTTCTCTCTCCCAACGTCTCCACTCTTCCTCCTGACGCCGGTTGTAATTCTCCTCCACCAGCTGCTCCATGTCTCCACCATCAAATGCCAGCTTACCATGTCCGGTTTGCGGCAGCTCTCCTGGCGCCCGACAGTCCTGGCGGCGCTCACCTGCGGAGGAAGCAGCCGGCTCTGGAACAGATGACAGTCGGGGCTCCGGTACAGACAGGTAGACCTCTGGTGCCTGCGCGGCCTCCTCCATGAGGACGGGTGTCGCTTCTTCTGTCTCAGCGACGGGGGCAGACAGCGGGATCTGGGGTGCTGCCGGTGCAGAGTTTTTTGCAGGAACGGGTGCCTCCACTGCGACAACGTCAACCGGATCACATTGCAAGGGCTGGGATGCCCGCACGGACTCCTCTACTAGAACGGGTGCCTCACCTTCCGGTACAGACACTTCAGGTAAGAGGGATTGGCGCCGCTCCAAGTTTAGTTTTAGGGCACGCCAGCTGGCTTCCATCCTGGCGACCTCCTCCCGGTGCCGGGCCAGGCCTCTTAGGGTATCCTCCGCTTCTTGCAGCGTAGGAGGGTTTCCAGGCCGGGTGCCCAACGGTGGTTCCGTGGCGATCGGGTCGCTTCCGTGGGGGGAGAGCTCTGACTGCTCCATCCCTTCACACTTCTGCTCTGTCCATTAGCCATCTCTGCCAAGTCACATGTGTCATTAGCATCTGGAGAGGGCCCCTCTTTTGTAGTGAGTTGGGACCTTCGTGTTAGTTTCCGCACACTGAGGAGGATGAGGAGGCGGAACTCCAGAGCTGTGGGGCACGATCTTACATTGCAGTACCATTTAGAGTGGTCGGCCATCGTTTTCGCTCCACTGAGTGAGTGTACACCCACGAAGAGCACCCCCTTCTTCTTCATCAGTGCCTCGTCGTGACGCAGATATGGCGGAAAAATGGCAAATACATTCTCTGATGATTTTAGCAATTCTCAAGCACAAAAACAGTTCAATTCAGGCACACAGGACTCGCTTATAGCGAGCTACAGAATCCTGTTCGTGACGCCCAAGTTGAGTCGCACAGAGCCAGAGGTTTTGGGGGTACTCGGCACCGAGCCCGTCGACTTCTATGGGGTAAGTCACTGCTTTACCCGGCAATTGAATCAGAGTCTATTTTACTATGTAGAAGTGTATAAACTATAAATATATGTATATATATATGTCACAATGACATGTATATATATATATTATATATATGTTGTATTCTATGTGTGTATATTTTGTGATTATAACGACAGAAAGGTTTTTTTTTGTTGCGATATTTTGTTCCCATAGACTTACATTGGACTTCCGGTATCGGAATCGGATATCGACGATATTTAGTGATATCGGTGATACCATTCCGATCCGATATTTTTAGATATCGAGCAGTATCGCTCAACACTAGAGGTGAGTAGTTCATTTTTTATTTATTTTTTATGTTTGGCGTAATATATGGAGACCATCATATGGGGCCCATCATAAACTGGAGTATCATATATGGGGCCCATCATACACTGGAGCATCATATATGGGGCTCATTATTCTGTATGGAACTCTATGTGGTGCCCATAATTGTATGAAGCAATATATGGAGCTCATTATACTGTATGGAGCAATATATGGGGCTCATTATTCTGTATGGAGCACTATGTGGTGCCCATAATACTGTATGGATGACTATACTGTTTGTTTTTTGAGCTATTGTAGAATTTACAATAGATATCACTCATGTAATGTAAGAAGTGAAATCTTTGGCATTGTACTATACCTATATTTCTCTGCCGTATCTGTGCATCATGAATTGTGGTATGTGTTAAAGGGGCCCACTGACACTCTTTCGCCCGGGGCCCACGGTTTAAATCTCTGTATATATTTCCGGAGTCACACACAGATAGTCAGCATGTATTTGTCCGTGATACCAGCCGGTACACGGTAGTGTGTAGGAGCGCACAGCTCTATACGGTGTGGGAAAAAATTTAACGCTCGGTAACTGTGCAGAAAAAAAGAATAAAAGTATTAGTGCTGTGTAAAAAGCAGTCTGCACAGCAGTGTACACACAGCAATTCAGCTATCAGGCAGCCTAATAACCAGCGCTGCTGCACACAAGAAAATCCTCCCCTGTCACTGCACACTAACTGTACAGCACAATCGCTATCAGCACAAGCACAGAAGAACTTCTCTTTCCAGCCCTAACTCTCTCCCTACTGATAAACAGCATCAGCAACCTCTCCCTACTGTTAATATCGCAGAAGTAAAATGGAGGTCAGCGCTCAGGGCTTTTATAGACACTATGACGCCCCCAAAGCAAGCCTATCACTGCAATGCCCATTCTCTAAGATGGTGGTGGCCGCTGCCCATGTCATCTCGTTGCCCAAAGTGTGCGTCTTTGCTCATTGGCTGAAAAAAGGCAGCTGAAAGCATTCTGGGAAATACGACTTTGGCGCTTGTTTTGACGACCGCATGGCTGACTGCACGCTATGGTCATGTTTCGGTTGACGAAACTCGACTTTGGCTAAAGTCGTCGACTTTTGAATCTGACCGACCTGTTTCGCTCAACTCTACTGTACATAATCACTTAGGAGATACTGAGACTGCTGTATGTACATCACATAGGAGACACCAATATACGAAAAAAAGCTGCACTCTAACATACCAAAGCATGACAATATGGAATACATAAAATTTTGAATAGCAATACAGCTTTAAAATATAAGGAAAAATTTGAGACACTTAGTATAACATTTGGCCAAATATTATTTGCCTACCAAATTTTTCCCTATACTCTAAAGCTATATTGCTATTCAAAATTTAATGTATTCCATATTGTCATGCTTTGGTATGTTAGAGTGCAGCCTTTTTTCGTATGTTTTACATGGGGGTAGCTCCCCTTGGTTTGCACCTAATTCACATTAGTCTGGATGTTCCAGTCAGTCATTTTGTCTTTTGAATGTTAGCTTACTGACCGAGCACTCCGCCCCATCAGGTAGTTTTAATTACAGCAGGTTCCTACTAGACCCATGAATGCAGGCATTACTGACAGAGGTGTCCACTTTTCACCCAGAAATTCAGATATCAGCCTATTAGAGGTATGTTCACATAGGTCAGGGACTCACCAGACTTGAGACCACCTTGACGATGGTTGGTGGGCAAATAATATTTGGCCAAATGGTATACTAAGTGTCTCAAATTTTTCCTTATACTCTAAAGCTGTATTGCTATTCAAAATTTCATGTATTCCATATTGTCATGCTTTGGTATGTTAGAATGCAGCCTTTTTTCATATGTTTTACATGGGTGTAGCTCCCCATGGTTTGCACCTAATTCACATTAGTCTGGATGTGCCAGTCAGTCTTTTTGCCTTTTTATAGGAGACACCAAGACTGCTGTTTACAACTTATAGAAGATACTGAGACTGCTGTATTAACATCACATACAGTGCCTTGCGAAAGTATTCGGCCCCCTGGAACTTTTCAAACTTTTCCCACATATCATGCTTCAAACATAAAGATACCAAATGTAAATTTTTGGTGAAGAATCAACAACAAATGGGACACAATTGTGACGTTGAACTAAATTTATTGGTTATTTTACATTTTTGTGGAAATACAAAAACTGAAAAGTAGGGCGTGCAATATTATTTGGCCCCTTTACTTTCAGTGCAGCAAACTCACTCCAGAGGTTCATTGAGGATCTCTGAATGATCCAATGTTGTCCTAAAGGACTACTGATGATAAATGTAATCCACCTGTGTGTAATCAAGTCTCCGTATAAATGCACCTGCTCTGTGATAGTCTCAGGGTTCTGTTTGAAGCACAGAGAGCATCATGAAGACCAAGGAACACAACAGGCAGGTTTGTGATACTGTTGTGGAGAAGCTTAAAGCCGGATTTGGATACAAAATGATTTCCAAAACTTTAAACATCCCAAGGAGCACTGTGCAAGCGATCATATTGAAATGGAAGGAGTATCATACCACTGCAAATCTACCAAGACCCGGCCGTCCCTCTAAACTTTCATCTCAAACAAGGAGAAGACTGATCAGAGATGCAGCCAAGAGGCCCATGATCACTCTGGATGAACTGCAGAGATCTACAGCTGAGGTGGGAAAGTCTGTCCATAGGACAACAATCAGTCGTACACTGCACAAATCTGGCCTTTATGGAAGAGTGGCAAGAAGAAAGCCATTTCTCAAAGATATCCATAAAAAGTGTCGTTTAAAGTTTGCAACGAGCCACCTGGGAGACACACCAAACATGTGGAAGAAGGTGCTCTGGTCAGATGAAACCAAAATGGAACTTTTTGGCAACAATGCCAAACGATATGTTTGGCGTAAAGGCAACAACGCTCATCACCCTGAACACACCATCACCACTGTCAAACGTGGTGGGAGCATCATGATTTGGGCCTGCTTTTCTTCAGCAGGGACAGGGAAGATGGTTAAAATTGATGGGAAGATGGATGGAGCCAAATACAGAACCATTCTTGAAAAAACCTGTTGGAGTCTGCAAAAGACCTGAGACTGGGATGGAGATTTGTCTTGCAACAAGACAATGATCCCAAACATAAAGCAAAATCTACAATGGAATGGTTCACAAATAAACGTATCCAGGTGTTAGAATGGCCAAGTCAAAGTCCAGACCTGAATCCAATCGAGAATCTGTGGAAAGAGCTGAAAACTGCTGTTCACAAACGATCTCCATCCAACCTCACTGAGCTCGAGCTGTTTGCCAAGGAAGAATGGGCAAGAATTTCAGTCTCTCAATGTACAAAACTGATAGAGACATGCCTCAAGCGACTTGCAGCTGTAATCGCAGCAAAAGGTGGCGCAACAAAGTATTACGTTAAAGGGGCCGAATAATATTACACGCCCCACTATTCAGTTTTTGTATTTCCACAAAAATTTAAAAAAAGCAATAAATTTTGTTCAACTTCACAATTGTGTCCCACTTGTTGTTGATTCTTCACCAAAAATTTACATTTGGTATCTTTATGTTTGAAGCATGATATGTGGGAAAAGGTTGAAAAGTTCCAGGGGGCCGAATACTTTCGCAAGGCACTGTAGGAAACACCTGCTGTATACTAAAACACATAGCAGAAACTGGTGCTGGAGCATATACATTACATTGGAAACTCAAAAGAAGAAAAAGAAGCGTATCATGCCATAAAAAATCTCTTTAATTTTTATTGTAGAAAAAAATATATATCATAGCAATAGTGCATCAATATAATATTTTAAAAGTAGGGACAGCAATACAAAAGAACCGCATTCAGATTAAAGTGAATAATTAGTCAATACACAGATCGTTGTGACAAATGGAGACAAGGTATTTTCTCATGAAACAGAGACAGGATGGTAAAGGTCTCAGAAAAAAGTCAATATAAGCAAATGCTCAACTTATCCTAATTGGTATTTGCGCCCATATGGCTGCAGATGCATATAAATGAGTTTACAATGGTTTCAGATTCTAATGAACAATTCTCCAGACACAACATAAAGTGTTAAGTCACATTTAGAATATACCTGAAAAACGGCTGACACCCCGACGCGCGTTTCGCTCTATAGCTTCCTCCAAGGGGATGTGCGTGTCTAGTACTGAAAGCTTGCATGCTTTTATAGCCCACGGAGAGTCGCTAACAATGAAAATTTAGATGCGTCATATCCTTTTAGAGGAATCAGAGCCATATCAATCCCAGCTGAGTGTAATAGCAGTTGGTATGGTGACCATAGAAAGCGTCCGCTCAATGCTGGGTGATCGCAGGAGCTGATTCATCAAGGACGCGTTGCTAGGGTGACGCAGAGGCCTCGAAGGAACAACAGACCACCCACTGCTCGACGTCAGAGCAGGGGGAGTGTTGCAGCTGAAGCGTCTGCGCCGTACCCGATGCCGGAGGTAAGGACGGAATAAGCTTCAAAGATATCCTGTCCCATCCTCAGCTCGACATGTCAGAGCTAGGAGGAGATTAAGAACCCAAAGCTATCGTTCTATCCAGGCATAATATGCGTCTCAGCAAGGAGAGATATGGGAGAGATGAATTGAAAATTAAGTGAATATACCGAGGAAATGACATAAAAATATGTGAAAAAGTGCATATTTAGAAACATTAGGGATAAGATAATGAATGTGATAGGGGATGGAAGCTGTATAGTACAAGTGTGAAATATACCGGGGAATCAAACAAACAACCCTAATAATATAATTAATATATGAAAATTAAGAAACTGAAAATAAAAAAATAAAAATAAATATAAATAAAAATAAAAATAAATATAAATAATAATAAAAAAGGAAAGGAAAAATGGGTGTTAATGAACATTCTTCTTTGTTAGGGATTCGACCAAACTTCCCATGGTGATCCAGGTCATGTGTGTCTTCAGATCAAAACATCTCCTCTTTCTCAAGGATGAAATGATAAGGCATCATAAACGATATCAACGGCGACTCAAAGGCATATGAGTGATAGATACATGGCAATATATAACTATAATGAGAAAAATATAAGGTTAAAATCAAATTTAAAAAGCAGGCAAGAAATAATTAAAAACGGATTATAAGAAAGGGGCATAACTGAGCACCTCATTTAGGCCAGCAGGATGGACCGATCCAACTTTGGAGATCCATCTGGCTTCTAATTGGGCCAAATTTTTTCTCCAGTTCCCTCCCCTGATGTCAATCCAGACCTTGTCAATGCCTCTGACCCTTAATAAGCCGGCATCACAATTGTGGGAGACCTTAAAATGCCTGGCTACAGGTTTCAAAAGAGTCAAATCACTGATGTCAGAAGCATTGACAATGTCACGAAAATGCTCTCTAGTACGGATTTTAAGGGCTCTCGATGTAAGGCCTATATATACTTTAGGACAGGGGCATGTAGCATAGTAAACCACCCCTATAGTGTCACAGGTAATATGTTGTGTGATTTTAAAATTTTTTTTTGCCATCACATGATTCAAAATGAGTGGCATGCTGCATATTTGGACAAGAGATGCATTTCCCACAGGGGAAAAAACCCCACTTTTGAACAGTGGGTTTTAACAAAGATTGTAGCTGTGGTCCTGGATAGTGGCTGTTCACTAATTGATCCTTTAGATTAGAAGAGCGTCTGTAGGTGATGGAAGGATTTTTGGGAATGAATTTACATAAAGTAGAATCTAAACGAAGGATAGACCAGTATTTTTCCAAAGCTTGCCTCATATCACTCCATTTGTGGCTATATGTAGAGATGAATCTCACCGTGGAATCATTACTATTTTTTTCTCGTGATTGAAGAAGGTTATTCCTTTCAGCTCTCTTTGCTTTATTGAAGCCTTTTTTGATACTTCTTTTAGAGTAGCCACGTTCTTCGAATCTCTGAGACAGATCTTTGGCTTGTCTCAGAAAGTAATTTTCATTAGAACAAATCCTCCTTATCCTCAAAAATTGCCCAGTTGGTATACCCCTTATGAGAGGTTGTGGATGGGAGGATTTGGCATGGAGGAGGGCATTGACCGCAGTCTTTTTACGAAAAATGTCAGTCTTCAAAAAATGATTACTATCCTTAGAAATCATAACATCCAAAAAATCAATATGGCTTTGGCTATATTTACAAGTTAGCTTGATATTCAAGGTGTTTTCATTCAATATATCTACAAATTGTAGGAGGTCCTGCTCTGGGCCCTGCCAGAGGACAAATATGTCATCTATATAGCGGGCCCAGAACAGGACCCGCTCAATGAAAGCCACTGGCTTAGAGAAGAATAGATCCCTCTCCCACATGCCCAAAAATAAATTAGCGTAAGAAGATGCGAATGACGCCCCCATTGCAGTTCCCTGCTTTTGTAAATAGATATTCCCTTTAAAGGTGAAAAAGTTGTGTTCTAAGGCAAACTGCAACAGGGTTAACAGGAATAGAATAAAATCCTCATCATAAGTTGACATATTCAAAAAACTTTTGACTGCCTGTATACCATACTTATGGTGGATTGAGGTATATAAGGACTCAACGTCCATGGTGACTAGCCAGATATCATTATCAACAGGTATTCCTTCAATCCTTTTCAGGATATCGCCCGTATCCTTCACATAAGAAGGTAAATCTTTGACTAATGGTTTAAGATGAAAGTCCAGAAATTTACCAATGGTTTCACAAAGATTCCCATTTCCGGAAACAATGGGGCGACCAGGAGGATTTTTCGGGTCTTTATGAATTTTGGGCAAGAAATATATACATGCCATCTTAGGATATTGCGGTATTAGATGGTCTTTCAAATCCTTAGTGATTATACCATTGGTAAAGGCCTCGTCAAGTATTTTTTGAAGTTCAACCTGGAACTGCGAGGAGGGATTGAAGGTAAGTTTCTTATAACAGTTAGAGTCCTTCAATTGCCTAAATGCCTCCTTCTCATACATTAGGGTAGGCCATACCACTATATTACCCCCTTTATCCGCAGATTTAATGACGGCCCCCTTCAAATTTCTCAATTCTTTGAGGGCCGTTCTTTGAGTCCGAGTTAGATTGTCATAAGTTATTCCCCTTGGAATAGATTCAAATTCCTGCGTGACAAGTTTAACAAATAACTCAATATTGGGGTATAACTGCAAAGGTGGAAATTTTTTTGGGGTCGGGGGGGTAAATTTACCTATGTTGGTAGTGGTGGCGGCTTCAACTGAATCCTCCAAATCCTCCAAACTAGAAATAGCTTCTAATTCACGTTCAGTCCACATTTCTCCATTATTAGGTTTATTATGCAACTTCTTGAGAACAAGCTTTCGTGCAAATAAATGGAGGTCTTTTATGGCTGAAAATGAATCAAAAGATGAAACAGGCGAGAAAGATAAACCAAGACCCAATATTTCAGTCTGAGACTGTGTAAGCTGTATATCGGATAAATTAATTACCTGTAACTTTGAGGAGGAGGAGGAGGCAGAAGATGAAGGAGTGGCAGATTTACTATGCTTTTTGAATGCATCATTTTTTCTCCTATAATTATTTCTTCTTAGATTATATACTCGATCACTGATTTCACCATCTTCTCTTGATGATAATGATGAGAAGGATGAGGATCTAGAGGAGCTACGCTCACCCCTATTATTTGCAAACCATTTGTACATTGTACCGGATTTAAAGTCTTGCAAATCTCTCTGAAATTTTTTTGTTTAACGCCTTTAACTTCCTTCTCCCAAGATTGAAAATGGGAGTCAACTTCTTTATTGAAGGCTTCCAATTCTTGTGAAGAGAGGCTTTGAGATAATTTCAAACGCAAATTTTCAACTTCCAAATCCAAATTATCAAGGCTCTTTTTGTTATTGCCAATGAGTAATTCAATGAAAATTTTGGAACATGAGGTACAGGCTTCCTCCCAGCGTGCCTTAAAATTTAAATCCTCTACAGGGAAGGATGGCATAACTCGGACACGAAGTCCCCTGGGGATTAATCCCTTAACAAGATAGTTTTCTAAGGATGCCTTATTCTACCATGTACGTGTTCTTTTTTTCAAAACAAATTTCATAGAATTCTTAAGCTCAGTTTTCTGCCCACTTTCAGTACTAATAGACTGTATGCTGTCCCCATTAAAAACAGAGTCCAGACAGGAGAGCCAGTTTTGATCTCTGGCCTTAATATCCATTAAAGCAACAAAAGGCTGTAAACAAAGTACAGTAAACAATATTAATCCAAATATAATAATTTCGCTTAGGGGGCACTTCCTAATCAAATATAAATCCAAAAGAAGAAAAAGAAGCGTATCATGCCATAAAAAATCTCTTTAATTTTTATTGTAGAAAAAAATATATATCATAGCAATAGTGCATCAATATAATATTTTAAAAGTAGGGACAGCAATACAAAAGAACCGCATTCAGATTAAAGTGAATAATTAGTCAATACACAGATCGTTGTGACAAATGGAGACAAGGTATTTTCTCATGAAACAGAGACAGGATGGTAAAGGTCTCAGAAAAAAGTCAATATAAGCAAATGCTCAACTTATCCTAATTGGTATTTGCGCCCATATGGCTGCAGATGCATATAAATGAGTTTACAATGGTTTCAGATTCTAATGAACAATTCTCCAGACACAACATAAAGTGTTAAGTCACATTTAGAATATACCTGAAAAACGGCTGACACCCCGACGCGCGTTTCGCTCTATAGCTTCCTCCAAGGGGATGTGCGTGTCTAGTACTGAAAGCTTGCATGCTTTTATAGCCCACGGAGAGTCGCTAACAATGAAAATTTAGATGCGTCATATCCTTTTAGAGGAATCAGAGCCATATCAATCCCAGCTGAGTGTAATAGCAGTTGGTATGGTGACCATAGAAAGCGTCCGCTCAATGCTGGGTGATCGCAGGAGCTGATTCATCAAGGACGCGTTGCTAGGGTGACGCAGAGGCCTCGAAGGAACAACAGACCACCCACTGCTCGACGTCAGAGCAGGGGGAGTGTTGCAGCTGAAGCGTCTGCGCCGTACCCGATGCCGGAGGTAAGGACGGAATAAGCTTCAAAGATATCCTGTCCCATCCTCAGCTCGACATGTCAGAGCTAGGAGGAGATTAAGAACCCATTATCTTATCCCTAATGTTTCTAAATATGCACTTTTTCACATATTTTTATGTCATTTCCTCGGTATATTCACTTAATTTTCAATTCATCTCTCCCATATCTCTCCTTGCTGAGACGCATATTATGCCTGGATAGAACGATAGCTTTGGGTTCTTAATCTCCTCCTAGCTCTGACATGTCGAGCTGAGGATGGGACAGGATATCTTTGAAGCTTATTCCGTCCTTACCTCCGGCATCGGGTACGGCGCAGACGCTTCAGCTGCAACACTCCCCCTGCTCTGACGTCGAGCAGTGGGTGGTCTGTTGTTCCTTCGAGGCCTCTGCGTCACCCTAGCAACGCGTCCTTGATGAATCAGCTCCTGCGATCACCCAGCATTGAGCGGACGCTTTCTATGGTCACCATACCAACTGCTATTACACTCAGCTGGGATTGATATGGCTCTGATTCCTCTAAAAGGATATGACGCATCTAAATTTTCATTGTTAGCGACTCTCCGTGGGCTATAAAAGCATGCAAGCTTTCAGTACTAGACACGCACATCCCCTTGGAGGAAGCTATAGAGCGAAACGCGCGTCGGGGTGTCAGCCGTTTTTCAGGTATATTCTAAATGTGACTTAACACTTTATGTTGTGTCTGGAGAATTGTTCATTAGAATCTGAAACCATTGTAAACTCATTTATATGCATCTGCAGCCATATGGGCGCAAATACCAATTAGGATAAGTTGAGCATTTGCTTATATTGACTTTTTTCTGAGACCTTTACCATCCTGTCTCTGTTTCATGAGAAAATACCTTGTCTCCATTTGTCACAACGATCTGTGTATTGACTAATTATTCACTTTAATCTGAATGCGGTTCTTTTGTATTGCTGTCCCTACTTTTAAAATATTATATTGATGCACTATTGCTATGATATATATTTTTTTCTACAATAAAAATTAAAGAGATTTTTTATGGCATGATACGCTTCTTTTTCTTCTTTTGGATTTATATTTGATTAGGAAGTGCCCCCTAAGCGAAATATATATTTGGATTACATTACATTGGAAATGCTTGGGAATATACATCACATATGAGATGTTGTGGCTGGAGCATATTCATTATATAGGAGATGCTGGCACATATAAATCACATAAGAGACACTGAGGTTGGAGAATATCCATCACATAGAAGACAGTGGGGCTGAAGCATATACAGCTCTGGTAAAAATTAAGAGACCACTGCAAAATTTTCAGTTTGTCTGATTTTTCTCTTTATAGGTATATTTTTGAGTAAAATGTAAATTGCTCTTTTATTCTATAAACTACTGACAAAGTCTCCGAATTTCCAAGCAATAAATTTTGTATTTATTTTCAGAAAATGAGAAATGGTTAAAATAGCAAAAAAAATGCAGTGCTTGCAGACCTCAAATAATGCTAAGAAAACAAGTTCATAATCATTTAAAAACAACAATACTAATGTTTTAACTCATGACGAGTTCAAAAATCAATATTTTGTGGAATAGCCATGATTTTTAATCACAGCTTTCATGCGTCTTGGCATGCTTTCCACCAGTCTTTCACATTGCTTTTGGGTGACCTTATGCCACTCCTGGTACAAAAATTTAAGCAGTTCTTCTTTGTTTGATGGATTGTGACTATCCATTTTCCTCTTGATTACAGTTCAGAGGTTTTCAATGGGGTTCAGGTCTGGAGATTGGGCTGGCCATGACAGGGATTTGATGTGGTGGTCCTTCATCCACATATTGATTGACCTAGCTGTGTGGCATGGCGCATTGTCCTGCTGGAAAAACCAGTCCTTAGAGTTGGGGAACATTGCCTGAGCAGAAGGAATCAACTGTTTTTCCAGGATAACCTTGTATGCGGCTTGATTCACACGACCTTCGCAAAGATTAACCTGCCCAAATCCAACCTTGCTGAAGCATCCCCAGATCATCACCGATCCTCCACCAAATCTCACAGTGGGTGCAAGACACTGTTGCTTGTACGCCTATCCAGGTCTCCGTCTAACCATTAGACGACCAGGTGTTGGGCAAAGCTGAAAATTAGACTCATCAGAAAAGATTACCTTACTCCAGTCCTCTACGGTCCAATCCTTATGGTCTTTCGCAAACTTCAGCCTGGTTCTCCTTTGCTTCTCATTGATGAAAGGCTTTTTTCTAGCTTTACATAACTTGAGCCCTGCCTCTAGGAGCCTGTTACGAACTGTTCTTGCCGTGCACTTCCCCACAGCTGCCATTCCTTTTGTAGGTCACTTGATGTCATCCTGCGGTTGCTGAGTGACATTGGAATAAGATGACGGTCATCCCGGTCAGTGGAGAGTCGTTTTCGCCCTCTGCCGGTCTGTAGTTTTGTTGTCCCCAATGTCTGCTGCTTGACCTTGTTGTAATGGACTGCCGTCTTAGAAATTTTAAGGATGGAGGCAACATGACGCTCACTGTATCCCTCTGCTAGTAAAGCCAGAATTGAGCCCTTCTTTTCCTCACTCAAGACTTTTCTTTTCAACTCCTTTGGCAGGTTAAAAGTTATTTTTTCATTCCTATTACTTTTGGATATTACTAGCACTTGTTTTGCCTCCAGCTTGTCCTATTGCAAGAGGATTGTGAACACCACAGCAGTGCTTTTTATACTTTCCTTCGTTAAATAAAATTTGGTTCCGGTGATCACCCTTTCAGAAGCACATTAAGTAGAATGAGGTGTACTCTGGTTGGAATTCAACTGACACTGGAATGGAATGGCTGTCAGACATGTAGAGAAACTGATTTTTATAAAACGGTACAGTGGTCTCTTAATTTTTGCCTGAGCTGTATATCATATTGGAATAATTGTGGCTGGTATATATACATCACATAGGAGCGAATGAGGCTGGACCATATACAGTACATCACATAGGATCATAGAATCATAGAATGGTAATGTTGGAAGCGACCTCCTGTGTCATCTGGTCCAACATCCTGCTCAAAGCAGGATTCACTAAATCATCCCAGACAGATGTCTGTCCAGGCTCTGTTTGAAGACTTCCATTGAACGAGAACTCACCACCTCTCGTGGCAGCTGGTTCCACTCATTGATCACCCTAACTGTAAAAAAGTTTTTTCTAATATCTAATCTGTGTCTCCTCTCCTTCAGTTTCATCCCATTGCTTCTAGTCTTTTCTTGTGCAAATGAGAATAAAGATAATCCTTCTAAAATATGACAGCCCTTGAGATATTTGTAGACAGCTATTAAGTCTCCTCTCAGTCTTCTTTTTTGCAAGCTAAACATTCCCAAATCCCTCAACCGTTCCTCATAGGACATCGTTTGCAGACCGGTCACCATTCTGGTTGCTCTTCTCTGAACTTGGTCCAGTTTGTTGATGTCTTTTTTTAAATGTGGCTCCCAAAACTGGACACAGTATTTCAGATGAGGTCTGACCAAAAAGGAGTAGAGGGCAATAATAACTTCACGTGATCTAGACTGCATGCTTCTGTTAATACATCCCAGAATTGTATTTGCCTCTTTTGCTGCTGCATCACACTGTTGACTCATGTTCAGTCTGTGATCTATTAGTATACCCAAGTCTTTTTTACATGTACTGTTACTTAGCCCTATTCCTCCCATTCTGTATATGCTTTTTTCATTTTTATTGCCCAGATGTAGTACTTTGCATTTTTCCCTGTTAAAAACCATTCTGTTAGTTGCTGCCCACTGCTCCAGCTTATTTATATCTTTTTGAATGCTGTCTTTATCTAGTATTAGCTATCCATCCTAGCTTTGTGTCGTCAGCAAATTTAATCAGTTTACCCTCAATTCCTTCATCTAAATCATTGATAAAGATGTTGAACAATACAGCGCCCAGGACAGAGCCCTGTGGTACCCCACTTGAGACATTCTTCCAACTGGATGTGCAGCCATTTACGACCACTATTTGGGTCCGATCACTAAGCCAGTTATGAATCTACCTAACAGTTGCCTTGTCCATTCCATGCTAACTCATTTTTTCAATAAGAATGGTGTGAGATGATTTGCTCAAGTCAAGGTATACTATATCTACAGCATTTCCCTGATCCACCCAGTCAGTGATTCTGTCATAGAAGGAAATTAAGTTAGTCTGACATGACTTATTAGTTACAAACCCATGCTGAATCTGGTTAATCACTTCATTCTTATCCAGGTACTTACATACATGTTGCTTAATAATTTGTTCAAAAATCTTTCCTGGTATAGAAGTCAGACTCACCGGCCTATAGTTCCCTGGGTCCACCTTCTTCCCCTTTTTGAAGATAAGAACAACATTTGCTCTTCTCCAGTCTTCTGCGACTTCTCCTGTTCTCCAAGAATTTTCAAAGATTATGGAGAGTGGTTTAAAAATTTCTTCTGCTATCTCTTTCAGTACTCTGGGGTGTAATTCATCTGGACCTGGAGACTTGAATTCATTTATGTTAGTTAAGTGTTTCCTCACTATCTTTCTGTTTATAGATATCTTGGATTCTTCTATTCCTTTAATAGTACAGTGAAGATCAGTTGATGTTACATTTCCTTTCTGAGAGAAAACAGTTGCAAAATAGGAATTAAAAAGTTCGACCTTCTCAACATTCTTTCTTATTATTTCATCATTTTCATCCTGTCAAAATCCTATAGCATCTTTGACTTTTCTTTTACTTTTGACATATCATCAAAATCCTTTTTTATTGCTTTTGAAATCTCTTGCAAGCCTTAATTCATTGTCAGCTTTAGATAATCTGATTTGTGCCCTGCAGGTTTTGCAGCCAGCATTATATTCTTCTTTAAATATGCCTCCCTCTTTCCATTTGATAAAAATTTCTTTCTTCCTTTTAGCATGTGTTTAAGCTCCGTGTTCATCCATCCTGGTTTCCTTAAATGCTTCCTATTCTTCACTCTTTTCCGAATTGTTAACGATTGTGCTTTGAGAATCTAATTTTTCAAGATTTCCCATCCTTCCTGGACATTTTTGTCCTTAAGGATATCCAGCCATTGGATGCCTCCGATTCTCTTTCTGAGTCCCTTAAAATCTGCCTTTCTGAAATCTAACTTTGAAGTCTGAGTCTTCACATGTCTTCCTCCTTTAGTTATCCAAAATTCTAAAATAGCATGGTCACTACCTCCTAGGGTCCCAGCCACTCTTACCTCCTCAACCATTTCCTCGCTGTTTATAAGAATTAGATCCAAGGTTACAGATCCCCTTGTTTTCTCCTTTACCATATGGAAGATAAAGTTGTCAGAAAGAGTGGATAAGAATTTCCTGGACCTGTTAGTTTTGCTTGAGAGCTATTCCCAACAAATGTATGGATAGTTGAAATCTCTCATAACCACTATGTCATATTTTTTGGAGAACTTGGCCATTTGATGCATAAAGAGTAGGGTTGAGCGATACTTTCCGATATCAAGAAGTATCGGATCGGAATTGGTATCGCCGATACCACAAAAGTATCGGCGATACCCGATTCTGAAACCGGAAATCCAATGCAAGTCTATGGGACAGAAATATCGTAACTAAAAAAACCCCTTTCTTTCCTTGTAAACACTAAATATACACACATAGAATACATATATATATATATATACATGTCATTGTGACATATATATATACATATATTTATAGTTTATACACTTCTACATAGTAAAATAGCCTCTGATTCAATTGCCGGGTAATGCCGACTTTTGTGAAAATACTGAAGCACCCGACATGAAATGACACATGGTTTACATAGAGTTAACGATGTCTTTTCATGTAGTTTGATATTTGATTTTCACAAACAATTACATGAGTGTATGTGTGCAAAATTTCACACCTGTAGGGGTTAATTAAAGGTGTAAATTTGTTGTAAAAAAAACTGACTTTTTTTCTACGAATTTACACCTTTAATTAACCCCTACAGGTGTGAAATTTTGCACACATACACTCATGTAATTGTTAGTGAAAACAATATATCAACAAATTGAAATGACATGGTTAACTCTATGTAAATCATGTGTCATTTCATGTCGGGTTCTGCATTTTCACAAAAGCCGGCAATTGAATTAGCGGCTATTAACTATGTAGAAGTGTATGAACTATAAATATATATATACATATATATATATGTGTCACAAATTCAATGACATGTATATATATATATATATATATATATATATATATATATATATATATATATATGAGGTGTAAAATTGTTGAAAAAAAATGCGTGGGCTCCCGCCCTATTTTCTCAACCAAACAGACAAAGCCAGCGAGTGGGGGCAGATAATAATAGCCCAGAGAGGGACCATTATTTTTGCCCCCCCCCTGGCTACTAACATCTGCCCCCAGACACTCCAGAAAAGACAAATCTATAATTAGATTCGCCCTTTCTGGCACTTTGCCCGTCTATTCCCATTGCCCTGTAGCGGTGGCTAATAAGGGGTTAAAGCCACCTTGCTATTGAAAGGTGACCTTAAGCCAGGTTAATAATTGAGAGCTGTCAAGTAGACAACTATCAATTATTAATCCTATTGCATGAAATAAAAATAAAACACACACACTTTAATTAAAAATCATTTTAATGAAATAAAGACACATGTTTTTGACCATCTTTTATTTTACTGCAAAAACCATTTCCTGTAATAAAAATAAAAAAGCAAAATTATTCTTACCTATCCCATGCACAGTCAGGTCCCACGGTGTAATCCATCAGAAAGGGTTAATGTTTACTGCAGGGACCGCAGCTAATGCTGCAGCCTCACAGTAAACCCCCGAATGAATGAGCTCCTCTCCTGGCTGACAGGAGAGGAAGTGGAAAGCTTAATTGATTGCTTTACACTTTCACTTCAGGTCAGCCAGGGACACCATCAGTGACGTCAGAGGGAACTGATTAACAAAAATAGGGGTTCCCTTCGAAAAAAAATTGGCGTGAGGTCCCCTTTATTTTTGTTAACCAGCCAGATGAAGCAGACTGCTGAGGCCTGGATTTTCAGGCTGGTAAGGAGCCAAGATCCATGAACCTTGCCAGCGTGATAATACCAGGCCACAGCAGTCTGCTTATCTTGGCTGGTTAACAAAAATAGGGATCCCCTCGAAAAAAATTGGCGTGGGGTCCCCCTATTTTTGTTAACCAGCCAGATGAAGCAGACTGCTGAGGCCTGGTTTTTCAGGCTGGTAAGGATCCATATCTATGAACCTTGCAAGCCTGATAATACCAGGCCACAGCAGTCTGCTTAGCTTGGCTGGTTAACAAAATAGGGGATCCCTCGAAAAATTGGCATGGGGTCCCCCCTATTTTTGTTAACCAGCCAGATTGAAGCAGACTGCTGAGGCCTGGTTTTTCAGGCTGGTAAGGATCCAATATCTATGAACCTTGCAAGCCTGATAATACCAGGCCACAGCAGTCTGCTTAGCTTGGCTGGTTAACAAAAATAGGGGATCCCCTCGAAAAAAAAAATGGCGTGGGGATCCTCCTATTTTTGTTAACCAGCCAAGTAAAATGCAGACTGCTGCAGCCTGGTATTAAAAGACTGTTAAGGCCCATGGATTTTGGCCCTCAACAGCCTGATAATACCAGGCTACAGCAGCCCCACATTTGGCGCATCAAAAGATGTGCCAATTGTGGCACTTTACCCGGCTCTTCCCACTTGCCCTGTAGCGGTGGCAAGCGGGGTAATAAGGGGTTAATGTCACCGTTGATTGCACGGTAACAATAAGCCCGGTTAATAATGGAGAGGCGTCAATAAGACACCGATCCATTATTAATCCCAAGGTTTTTAAATGTTTAAAAAAAAGACACAGCCAGAAAAAAGTATTTTAATGAAATAAAAGAGACAACACAGTTTTCATTAATTTTATTATACTCTCATTCCTGCGACGCCATCGATCTCCTGTAAAAAAAGGAAAAAAACAAACCAACAGTATACCACCTGTCTGACGCACTCCATAGTAACGAGGGTCCCACGACGATCCAGCTCTGCTACATCGGAATGTCAGGCAGAGCCTAACATCCCGACGCAGCACAGCTGATTACCTGCTTCCCCGGCGGTGACGTCATCGGACTGCTTTACGGCCGCGATTACCCGGCAGTCACTGCAGTTATCGCGAGAAACTGCATGTGACCGCCAGGGAGAAGATGATGGCGGCCATCAAGCAGTCCAAGGACGTCACCGCCGGAGATCTTCTGCCAGGTAAGTGCCGCTGACTCCTGACAGACCCGACTGACGGACACTGACAGTGACGGGACAATTACGATTCCGGTATCCGATATGACGAAAATATCGGATCTCAGAATCGGAATTCCGATACAGCGAATATCGGCCGATACCCGATATTTGCAGTATCGGAATGCTCAACACTAATAAAGAGTTATCCATATCTTCAGCTTGCACAGGCGGCCTGTAGTAAAAGCCTACAATGGTGTTCTTTCCATTGTTCTCTCCTTGTATTCTTACCCAGTTTCCACAGAACTCCCAGTCTCTGTAGCTTGGATCCCTGTGCAGATATACGCTTTTCTAACATACAATGCCACACAAGTCTGTTTCTTGCAAATAAGTTGTATCCTTCTAGCCTTGTATTCCAATCATGTGTGTCGTCAAACCAAGTTTCAGTGATTCCAATGACATCATATTTCTTTTCCTGCGTTAGTAGTTCCAATTCTCCTTGTTTGTTGCCTATGCTTTGTGCATTTGTATAGAAACATTTTAGTTTATGATTGGTTTCTCTTTCTCCAATATTTTTATTAATTTTATTTTTTGTCTTTTTTCTTCCATTCCACTTCTAATAGCAGAGTTCTCAATAGTATTTGTCAGGTGTATGGCTTTTTCTGGCCTTTTGCTTCCCTCCCCACATTGTTTTAGTTTAAAGCTCTCCTGACGAGTGTAGCAAGGCAACTTCCAAATACATGTTTTCCAGTCTTCGTAAGGTGCACCCCATCTCTAGCAAGCAGTCCATCGTATAGGTAATTCACTCCGTGATCCAGAAATCCAAATCCTTGCTGACGGCACCATTGACATAGCCAGATGTTCTCCGGCAGAATATTATTCCACCTCCTTGTTCCATGGCCATCCACAGGGAGGATGGATGAGAAGACCACCTGGGCTCCCAGTTCTTTCACTTTCTTACCTAAGTTTTCAAAGTCACTGCAGATGGTTTCCAGGTCCTTTTTTGCTGTGTCATTTGTCCCCACATATATTAGCAGGAATGGGTAGTCAATAGTCATCTGTAGGTCTGAAGAGTCCTGATATCCTGTCAGACACGTCTTTAATTTTTGCACCTGGAAGACAGCACATTTCTCTTGAGGTTATATCTGGTCTGCAGATAGCAGCCTCTGTTCCTCTCAACAGGGAATCTCCCATGACCACAACTCTCCGTTTCTTTATCACATTTTTCTTTCTCCATCCAGGAGGACTCTGAGGGCGTACAAGGTTGTTCTTTGTGGACAAAGGCTTATCTTGATGTATTTCTTCATCGTTCTCCTGCGTGAGAGCCTGGTACTGGTTCCTGAGCAGCATGGGTGCTGACTGCTTCCCAATCCTCCTGCTTCGCTGGATCACATGCTTCCATTCCTCTGTTTCTTCAGCTGCACTGCGAATTTCTTCTCTTTCTGTAACATGAAGAGATAATTCTGCTCTGTCTAAGAACTCTTCACCTTCCTTAATGATTTTCAAAATAGCTAACCTCTCTTCTAGATTTTGCAACAGGGGACACAAGCTTGCATTTCTGGCATGTGAAGTTTGGCTTTTCCACTGGTGAGTCTGTGAACATGTAGCAAGAAATGCAGCTCATCAAATGGCTCCTGGTCTCTTCCATGTTCTTATTGTTAAAGGGATATCAAAGCAGTGAAAAACGTGCTCGGTTTACCGATGTCCTCCTTTCAGCTGCAATGGCCAAAATCCAGTGTTCTTTGAGCTTGCGGAGACTCTTCACTTATCCCAGAATGCACTGGGAATATGCAAATTATTTCCTCAGGACTCCTCCCCTGAGAAGACACTGGCAATTATACATCACATAGGAGACGCTGTATGGTGAATATACATCACATAGGAGACACAGAGGCTGGAGCAAATAAATCACATAAGTTATGGGATGGAGTATATTTATCACTTAGCAGACTGTGGGGCTGCAGAATTTACACCACATAGAAGAGACTGGGGCTGGAGCATCACATAGCAGACACCAAGGTTGCTGTCTCCATCTGTGAAACGGGGGATGAGAGCGCTGACTCTGCCCACAAAGTACAGTGGGTACGGAAAGTATTCAGACCCCTTTACATTTTTCACTCTTTGTTTCATTTCAGCCATTTGGTAAATTCAAAAAAGTTTATTTTTTTTCTTAATGTACACTCTGCACCCCTTCTTGACTGAAAAAAAAACATAAATGTAGAAATTTTTGCCAATTCATTAAAAAAGAAAAACTGAAATATCACATGGTCATAAGTATTCAGACGCTTTGCTCAGACACTCATATTTAAGTCACATGCTGTTCTTTTCCTTGTGATCCTCCTTGAGATGGTTCTACTCCTTCATTGGAGTCCAGCTGTGTTTAATTAAACTGATAGGACTTGATTTGTAAAGGAACACACCGGTCTATATAAGACCTCACGGCTCACAGTGCATGTCAGACCAAATGAGAAATCATGAGCTCAAAGGAACTGGCCAAGGAGCTCAGAGACAGAATTGTGGCAAGGCACAGATCTGCCCAAGGTTACAAAATAATTTCTGCAGTTCTCAAGGTTCCTAAGAGCACAGTGGCCTCCATAATCCTTAAATAAAAGTTTGGGACCACCAGAAGTCTTCCTAGACCTGGCCGTCCAGCCAAACTGAGCAATTGTGGGAGAAGAGCCTCGGTGAGAGGTAAAGAAGAACCCCAAGATCACTGTGGATGAGCTCCACAGATGCAGTAGAAAGACGGGAGAAAGTTCCACAAAGTCAACTATCACTGCAGCCCTCCACCAGTCGGGCCTTTATGGCAGAGTGGCCTGACAGAAGCCTCTCCTCAGTGAAAGACATACAAAAACCCACATAGAGTTTGCTAAAAAAAACACATGAAGAACTCCCAGACTATAAGAAATAAGATTCTCTGGTCTGATGAGATGAAGATAGAACTTTTTGGTGATAATTCTAAGCGGTATGTGTGGAGAAAACCAGACACTGCTCATCACCTGCCCAATACAATCCCCACAGTGAAACATGGTGGTGGCAGCATCATGCTATGAGGGTGTTTTTCAGCTGCAGGGACAGAAAAAATGGTTGCAATTGAAGGAAACATGAATGCGGCCAAGTACAGAGATATCCTGGATGAAAACCTCTTCCAGAGTGCTCTGGACCTCAGACTTGGCCGAAGGTTCAGCTTCCAACAAAACAATGACCCTAAGCACACAGCTAAAATAACAAAGGAGTGGCTTCAGAACAACTCTGTGACCATTCTTGACTGACCCAGCCAAAGCCCTGACCTAAACCCAATTGAGCATCTCTGGAGAGACCTGAAAATGGCTGTCCACCAATGTTCACCATCCAACCTGATGGAACTGGAGAGGATCTGCAAGGAAGAATGGCAGAGGATCCCCAAATCCAGGTGTGAAAAACTTGTTGCATCATTCCCCAGAAGACTCATGGCTGTACTAGCTCAAAATGTGCTTCTACTCAACACTGAGCAAAGGGTCTGAATACTTATGACCATGTGATATTTCAGTTTTTCTTTTTTAATAACAGCAAAAATTTCTATTTGTTTTTTTCACTCAAGATAGGGTACATTAATGAGAAAAAAAAGAACTTTTTTTAATTTACCAAATGACTGCAATGAAACAAAGAGTGAAAAATTTAAAGGGGTCTGAATACTTTCCGTACCTACTATACATCTTAATGCCCTGGCTAGCGTCAGGGCGTAATCCTTCATTGCATGGGCCA
>JARQOD010000005.1:13587097-13609117 GCA_033576555.1 Oophaga sylvatica | reverse complement strand
CCCGGGCCCCCACGAGTCGTCAAAATTTGGCAAGACGACTATCCCTCGGGCATGCAAAAATAGAAAAACGCAGCCATGACCTTTGTGAAACCCCCCTGGGGGCTGGGCTACCCCAAAGGGCAAAGCTGAAAATTGAAAGTAAAGGTTGCCGACGGCCAACCGCAGACTCTCTGATGAGGGGGGAAATTGGGGATTTGAAGATAGGCATCCTGGAGTTTTTGTGCTAGAAATTCCCCTTTTCCATCGCCGAAATGCCCGAGCGGGGACCCATTCAGAAGTCAAATTCTGACAAACTTTTCAGACGTTTTAGGTCCAGGATTGGCCTCACAAAAACGTCTTTTTGGGTTCTTGAACGGTTTGGATTTGAACCCCTGCCCCTTCTCGGCCCCCGGGTTTTGGGAAAAGTTACCCCGCGCATGAAGAGATTCGACACCCTTGAACAAGGCGCGAACCCCGGGTTTTTCCTTTGGGGAGGCGAGAGGGAAAAAAAAAAGATTTGAGGGGGTGGCTGATAAACTCTATTTGTACCCCCAGGGACTAACTCTCTGACCCCCTTTTCGTGAGTGACCAATAGCCGATGGGGCGAAATGAGGGGCGGGCGCCTACTCTGGACAATTCGATGGATCCTGCCCCCAGTATTTAGCCCAAATTTTTGGGCCCCGGGCCCTCTAGATTTTGGTGTTGTGTCCGCTCCTTCCAAAGGGTTTGGGTTTTTTTAAAAGGGCCGCGTCTCTGGTCTGTTAACCGACCTGACCGCTGGGGCCTGCCGTGTGGCCCCTCCTGGGCGCGAAAAGCCCTAAATGAGGTGAAAAATATCCGAAAAAACTGTCTATTTTTTGCGGGGAAGGACTTACTTTTTCCCTCCTGTAGAATCCGATATTAATGTTTCCGTTCTGCCAAATAATGGGCCATTGATAAGGTAAAGAGGTAAGGGATTTTTTGAGGCTGAGTCTGCTGCCATGTTTAAACCCAAAAGGGCCCCCCTAATAGAAATGCATTAGCGGCGGCTAGTGAGGCAATTTTGCCGACCCATTAAACCCTTAATCAAAAACCCCCTGCAAGCGCGATTGATTGGAGATCTCAACTACTCTGACGGTACCCCGTAACTTGGAGGACTTTTTTTGAGGTTGACCAGGAAATCATGGCTTGGCTCCCAGCGCTGAAAAAGAGGGAGAAAAGAGCGGGCCGATCCCTCAAAACTGAGGTGCCAAGCTTTCGATTAGCGATCGTTGGCTTTTGATGGGAAAAAAAACGTTGGAAAGAGAAAAAGAACTTTTTTTGATCCCAAAGGCCCCGGAGGGTCAAAGCAGGGATTGGCCCTTTCTTAAGGAGGTCGGGGGAAAAAAGGATTCTGGTTTAAGAGCTTTCTGCCTGAAAAGCTTTTTGCCCGGGTTTTTTCCCCCGGTGGTGCTGCCCCAGTTCCCAAATTCAGGGTGATCGCCAAAACCCTTATGAACCTTTTTGGCCGCTTGAAAGCACCTTTGCCCAAAGGCCCCGGGGGGCCCCGAGCTCTTTCCAAGGGTCTGTTGACGGCCTAAATGGGGATGTTGATTGTTTTGATAATTAGTACCCCGGGTTTAAGGGACCCTTCGGAAACAAAGTCCGAACCCTGTTCACTCGCCTCCACTGGTGAGGGAGAATGGGAAGCAGAACTGATAGATGCCGAGGCCCCGGACGGCGCCGGCAACGCTGTGTGGGTTCGCTTCTTCCACGTCTGCCTGGTGAGAGCGCGGCCCCTGCAGGCCGGAGGTTCTGTACAATGGAAGACCCTTCCAAGACTGATGAACCACTGTCCCTGCCCATATCGGGAGCTTGAAGGGACTCGATTGCTCTTGTTAATGACGCCATAGATTGTGACAGAGACAGGGCCCATTCCGGGGGACCTGCTGCACTGGGCTGTTATAGGGGAGGGCTCCTGGGCACGTTCGGAGTCACAGGCTTCGCAGACCTGATTTGTCTGGGCGTGCGGAAAAGGGGACCTACAGGCAATGCATGTGGTATACAACACCGTATGAGTCTTAGCTCTTCTGGACATACTGGACCTGTGCCACAATACTTTGATACAGCCACAAAAATAGGGTGCAGTGCAGCAATTGAAAAGGTGCTCGGAGGAGTGGAATAAAGTACCAGGCTGGAGGTAGTAGCACTTACCCCAGTCCTGTGTCCCTGAACGCTGAGGGCGCAGAGGAGGTCACGGATGCCCTGCTACCTGCGCAGTCTTCTGATTTCAAAAGAAGCGCGCTCAGCTTAGGGGGCGTGCTTGAAATAGCTGAGATCCTTTGAGGGGAGGGATCCCGGACCGCGGCCTAGCATCGGCTGAAGCCGGGGACTAAATTTCCGGCCGCGGTATAGCGCCGGCCGAAGCCGGGGCCTAAATTTCCAGCGCCAGCCAAAGCCGGGAACTAAATTTCCGGGAGCGGAGATTTCCGACCGCGGCCTAGCACCGAGCGAAGCCGGAGGGTAAATTTCTTGGCAGCGGCCTAGCACGGGCCTGAAGTCGGGAACTAATTTGGTGCCGGGACCGGCACCAGAAGATGACGCTGCTGGGGCGGAGACTGCGGCTGAGGCCGTGCCAGAGGGTCGGTGGGGCGATTTGTCTGGGCGTCCAGACGCCATACCTCCATACTCCGGCTCCTTCTATCAGCTGTAGTCCCAGGCAGGCCGCACACACAGGAGGAATGTCTCATCACACCGCACCCATTAACGGAGCACAGCCGCAGGAGCCCTCCCTTCATCCATGATGGCTCTGATATCTCTCAGGTTAGAGGGCTTTCTTAGAAAAAGACGGTGCAGGCACCCTAACTCCATCATCCTTTCAGGGGTTGAGGAGAGGGACCGTCTGCCTCCTTGCAGCACCACAGTCTAGCATTGGTGGTGCAGTGGGGGCCGCACGGACTACCTCCTGCCTCTGTACAGCCTAGGGTTTCAATACCTTAGGGTGGACAGGGCTGAGTCTGGCATAAATGTCCCACGTTGCGGGAGAGGTTACATGGAGGCGACACTCCACGTGCTCGCCCGTTGATGGTTTGGGGAGATCGGACCCCTTCAAAAGGGTCCGTGCCCCTATCTCGTCTCCGTGGGAAAAAAAAAATTGATCTGCATGAAACCAGACGTGTGCCTCCAACAGACACTAAGCATGAACTGGGTTTGCTGTGGCCAGTGTTGAGGTCTATACGGCGGAGGAGGAGCTAACCTTTTTTTTATATTTACTTAGTGTCAGCCTCCTAGCGGCAGTAGCATACACCCACAGTCCTGTGTCCCCCAATGAGACAAAGGAGAAATTGCAGTACATGTAAGTCCACCAGTACAGACCTAATACGACTCATAGCTGAAGGTTTGCTGCAGATGTGTTTATTAGTAGACACCGTGTGTGAACTGATTCGTCCTCACTTCTAATACATTGCAAACTTTTAGCACGGCAAATTGATCTGTGCTGCTGATGTCTACTGATCCAAAAATCAAGGAACGCTTGCAGAAGGTCAATGGCATTTCAGAGATATCAACGTGTCCTGCAGGGAGCAAAGCGATTGTGAATCAATCAACTGCATTGGTGCCAATGAAAGTGGCAACAGGAGCCCGGGACAGGAACAGCAAGAGAACCCTTCCCCACCCAAAAAAAAAACAACAACAAAGGAACGGTGCAGGTGGCAGCCACGATGAACTTTCTCCTAATCCTTACGGATTGATTCTTCCCTAGTTTTGTTCATATCTCGTAAGGGAGATGGCACCTGACACCCATTTACATTGTATCGGTAGTCAAGATCCTCCAGGATGGATCATCTGTATGTTCCGTCCTGTCGACCGGAGGGTTGTTGGGCCTCCTACCACCTTCTCAAGAACATGGGGCAGACACCAAGACACGGACTGTTACGAGGAGAGTGGACAAGCTGTGGAAGGTCAACAACCCAGCAGCAGGGCTGGCATGTGCCAGAACCCTAGAAAATTAAAACCTGTGGCCAAAGTCTTTGACCAAACTGACAGAAACCATCTCCGTGCCATCTCCTGTAATGGGTCCTTTTCACACAGTCCACAATCACACGGCTCGATTGGAATCACCAGAATTGGAAGGTCCACCATTGGTGCCCAAGTCTCTTCACAGATGAGAGCAGGTTCATACGTGACAAATGTGAAATAGTCATCATCTACTATGAGCAGTCTGTTATCGATTAAGTGATTGGCAAAAAAAAAATCCTTAAAGAGCTGCAGAAACCTCCGTGAGATACCAACAAAACCCTGACCTAAATTGTATATGGTGATGAAATCCTCAGAGCCATTATCCAACGGATGCCGATTCTGTGGGTTCATCTGGTGGAGGATAATGCATGGCCTTATGTAGCCAGAGTGCAGAGACAGATCCTGTAAAGAGGACGATATCGATGCAATTGACCGGATCTTACGTTCCTTTGACCAGAAACCAATTGAGTCATCCAGATAAAGTTTATTCTAATTTGAAATCCGGCCCTCAGTTGTTTGTTGATTTTGGTTTTCATTGACCGAGGCTAACGAATGCCACAATTTACATTTTTCACGGTGAATCTTTCATTGAGCTCCCTTCAGACAGAACATTGTATTAAACTCGCAAAAGATTGTCTAGACTTGCAGCAAAAGCTGAGCTGCGGCACATGCTAGGTCCATAATGGTGCCCGATCGCCGACAAGCACCTGAAACATTCAGACCTTCTAGTCACTGATTTCACTATATTTGCGTATTACCCGTGTGTCTAGTCAGTGAAGGACACAACGTTGTCAGACTTTATTTATTGTACACCAATAATCTGCAGGCAAAGACAACCTCCAAGGTTACAGAATGACAACGTCGCTGCTACCTACATTCAATGGAATGAATAATTCGCCAAGATTGGTAAAAAAACAAACAAAAATATACAAGCTGGTGAAAATGGAGTCTCCTGCTGACAAGGAGACTTTACACCGCCAGATGGATCCATGGGGGGAAATTAAAGAGTTCTCAGTATCACAAAATAAAATTATCCATCATTGTTCTCAACGTTTCAGCGTCTTTAAACCAGATGCGCCTTGTTCCGCACACAGAAAGGACTTCGGGTTTCACGGGTTTATTAAGCTCGTCTCACAACAGAAGGACAACGGCCGGTACACGGAGGAGCAGGTCGGCAGGCGGCTGGATGTGGACATGCACACGTGGCAAGCGGCAGCCTTGGCTTCAGTATTTGGGGACCGTTTCTTCCTTTTCTAGAAGAAGTTCTGCAAATCGCTGCTGAAGCTCCCGTTCTCTTTCCTCCTGTCTCTGCACGTCTTCTTTGAGAAACTAAGGAAAAAAAAAAAGGAAAAATAATGATTTCTGTAAGGCATCTGGCTGCAGGAGCTCTCCCCAATGCTATGGACATACACAGCCCAGGAAACTAAGCCCCGGCCCGAGCAGTCAATGAAGGGGGTGCGGAAAAAATGAGTAACGGACGGAGGTCCCTGTAAGCTTTAAACAAAACTGTGAGGAACCACTCTTTTCTGAATCAGGACCCGAGTTTGCGCCATCTACGGTACATCCTCCTGCCGGATCGAAGCTAGCTCCAGTCACAGACATTAACCCTAAGATGCTGTGGTCTTTGATGGCCAAGACATCATATTGCTTAGATAAAAGCAATAATCCTACTTCTTTTCCTGCCAGTTTGTAGAAGTAGGATGATGGGAAAGGACACTCATGTTACTCATTATCAGCAACTGGGCAGCCAGCAGGGAAGCAGCCAGTGACAGCAGCATGGAGATTACCAGGCCGAGGATCACAGTGGGGGTGAAGGCTTAGTGACGGCTGACAGCGACAGGATGGATCGGGATGTCAGGGCAATGATCAGATAATGGCTGCCAGGACTCTCCCAGAAGAGCAGCTGCTTTTTGACAGATATAAAATTCCTGGGCAGAGAAAACGTTTCCAAATCTCAGACTGGAGTCAACTGACTGCACAGATGTGAGCGCTGCTGGCACCATGTACTAACAGCAGTGGGGGCCATGTACAGAAGCAAACTACACATCACTGTACAGACCAAGTGACAACCCTCCAACAATCTGTACCCCACTCACAGAAAAACTCACTCCAAATTATAACCGGTATTACACTCCAGGGCAGCAATCACTATACTGGAGAAACAGCAGAATAGTGAGTGCAGCTCTGGAGTATAATACAGGATGTAACTTAAGATAAGTAATGTAATGTATGTACACAGTGACTGCACCAGCAGAATAGGGAGTGCAGCTCTGGGGTATAATACAGGATGTAACTCAGGATCAGTAATGTATTGTATGTACACAGTGACTGCACCAGCAGAATAGGGAGTGCAGCTCTGGGGTATAATACAGGATGTAACTCAGGATCAGTAATGTAATGTGTGTACACGGTGACTGCACCAGCAGAATAGTGAGTGCAGCTCTGGAGTATAATACAGGATGTAACTCAGGATCAGTAATGTAATGTATGTACACAGTGACTGCACCAGCAGAATAGGGAGTGCAGCTCTGGGGTATAATACAGGATGTAACTCAGGATCAGTAATGTAATGTATGTACACAGTGACTGCACCAGCAGAATAGTGAGTGCAGCTCTGGAGTATAATACAGGATGTAACTCAGGATCAGTAATGTAATGTATGTATACAGTGACTGCACCAGCAGAATAGTGAGTGCAGCTCGGAGTATAATACAGGATGTAACTCAGGATCAGTAATGTAATGTATGTACACAGTGACTGCACCAGCAGAATAGTGAGTGCAGCTCTGGAGTATAATACAGGATATAACTCAGGATCAGTACAGGATCAGTAATGTAATGTATGAACACAGTGACTGCACCAGCAGAATAGTGAGTGCAGCTCTGGAGTATAATACAGGATATAACTCAGGATCAGTAATGTAATGTATGAACACAGTGACTGCACCAGCAGAATAGTGAGTGCAGCTCTGGTGTATAATACAGGATATAACTCAGGATCAGTAATGTATTGTATGTACACAGTGACTGCCCCAGCAGAATAGTGAGTGCAGCTCTGGGGTATAATACAGGATGTAACTCAGGATCAGTAATGTATATATGTACACAGTGACTGCACCATCAGAATAGTGAGTGCAGCTCTGGAGTATAATACAGGATATAACTCAGGATCAGTACAGGATCAGTAATGTAATGTATGAACACAGTGACTGCACCAGCAGAATAGTGAGTGCAGCTCTGGAGTATAATACAGGATATAACTCAGGATCAGTAATGTAATGTATGAACACAGTGACTGCACCAGCAGAATAGTGAGTGCAGCTCTGGTGTATAATACAGGATATAACTCAGGATCAGTAATGTATTGTATGTACACAGTGACTGCACCAGCAGAATAGTGAGTGCAGCTCTGGGGTATAATATAGGATGTAACTCACTATTCTGAACTAAGTATCCTGTATAAATCCTGAGGGCAGCTCCATATTAGTGGATAGATGGGGTGTATACACCTTTACAACCCTCCTATTGTCCCTAGGCGTTTGGCCTGTGAGACGACACTAATGACACTGCTTACAGCTATCCTCCTGGGAATGGCCATATCCTCGTGCTTTTTCAGCTCCTCAAATGTCTTCTGCTCCAGGCTGGCCTGTTCATACTGATCCCACACTTCATTCAGCTGTTTAATGAGCCCCATGGCTCGGGACTGGTAGCCGCCCAGCAGGATCTTCAGCTTCTTCTCCATCTTTGCGGCTCGTTTGGCTTCCGCAGTCATATGACCTCTGTTTACCTAAAGAGAAAACCACAAGAGAACGTTCTGTCTGTTCCATCACCTGCTATCAGACTGCACTGCAACCATCGGACCCCTGTAGTTCTGCATGGTAAGTACGGTCATGTGTTTTCTATTCATCCAAAAAAAGGCTGCACTCTATCATACTAAAGCATGACAACATAGAATACATGAAATTTTGAATAGCAATATGGCTTTGGAATATAAGGAAAAATTTGAGACGCTTAGTATAAACATTTGGCCAAACATTTTAAAGCCCAACAACCATCGTCAGGGTGGTCTCATCGTTAAAGCCCAACAACCTTGACGATGGTTGTTGGGCTTTAAAATGTTTGGCCAAATGTTTATACTAAGCGTCTCAAATTTTTCCTTATATTCCAAAGCCATATTGCTATTCAAAATTTCATGTATTCTATGTTGTCATGCTTTAGTATGCTTGAGTGCAGCCTTTTTTTGAATGTTTTACATGAGGGTAGCTCCCTTTGGTTTGCACCTAGTTCACATTAGTCTGGAAGTGCCAGTCAGGTTTTTTGTCTTTTGAATGTTAGCTTGCTGACCGAGCACTCCGCTCCCACCAGGTGGTGATTTTAATTACACGGCTCCCTACTTTACCCATAAATGCAGGCATTACTGACAGAGGTGCATATTCACCCAGAAATTCAGATATCAGCCTAATAGAGGTATGTTCACATTAGGTTAGGGACTCAACAGAATTGAGACCACCTTGACGATGGTTGTTGGGCTTTAAAATGTTTGGCCAAATGTTTATACTAAGCGTCTCAAATTGTTCCTTATATTCCAAAGCCATATTGCTATTCAAAATTTCATATATTCCATGTTGTCATGCTTTAGTATGCTTGAGTGCAGCCTTTTTTTGGATGTTTTACATGAGGGTAGCTCCCTTTGGTTTGCACCTAGTTCACATTAGTCTGGAAGTGCCAGTCAGGTTTTTGTCTTTTTTATGTGTTTTCTATTCGGGATTTGATCCCCTTTTGTTGGTTAAAGACAAGAGCTGCACATGCTCAGCCTCTTCTAAATTCAGTGGTGTGAGATGGGGTCTTAACTCTAAATGGTGGTCCTAGGGGCATATTTAAGGCACATGTTATGGATAAGCATCCTATAGGATGCTCACAGTGCGAGGCACCTTCTCCTTTAAGGCCGTGTGAATACGTGAAATGATTCTGGTCTAGTGATTACGCGAGCTCTCCACATTGCCATAAGGAGGTGATAAGTAACTTACAGAGGAGGTAAAATGTCTAAGAAACTGCAGTAACTAAAAGTTATGCTATTACTGAAGTTGTGAAGAACATCACTGCCATCTAGTGGTGAAACTGAGCAGAAACCGCGTTTCCACTGAGCACTAGAGCCTGTGGCCACACACGGACACACTCACCTCCAGACGCTTCTCCAGAGACTCGATTCTGTCCTTCTTGCTGGCCAGGTTGGCTCGGGTGTATCGTCCTTGTCCTGGCAGGTAGAGCACCTGACTGTAGCATTCCTCCCAAACCTGGTTGTAGGCGTCCAGGGACAGGTCTCCGTGGCCCATGCCTTGCTTCACCACCTCCATCTCCTGACGCAGGAGCTCCTCCGCCTGAGCAGGGAACATAAGAGAGGATTACCTATGTTATTCCACCGCTCAGCTCCTCAGGAACATCCCCACTGCTCAGAGAGAGGGGATGTGACAGCTGGAGAGAGCAGCATATAGCCCGTGATTTCCAGCAGTGCCAGAGATGATAGATGGAGCGCTGAGTCGAGCTTGCGCACTTCTGCTCCACTGAAGATGAGGCATTACGGAGGCGTCCCAGTGGTCCGACCCTCAGCAATCAGTAAGTCGTCCTCAAGGAATAACTCGCAGGCAGTATAGCAGTCACAGAGGAGGCCACACCGCAGACCTCTAATCTTCTGCCTGGGTTATACCTTCTATCAGGATTAGGATGACGTCCCCCCCATCATACACATCACCTCCGCCCCCCATTGTACACACCACCTCCACCCCCCATCGCCATCACCTAGCTTCTTACATGCCGGAGCTCGTCCTCTGTGAACTTATCGTACGGCGTCTGCTCCAGGTAGCCCACGTGTTCTACGCTGGTGGCGGCCGAGCCGGGAACCTTCCCCTTCTTACTCCCAGTATAGTCTCCACATGGATTGTGCAGGGAGTCGTAGTGCAGCATCGTGATTATCTCCTTCTTGATCATTTCCTCGCTTTTTTGTAGGTCGGTGAGCGGCGGCTCCACATTCACCGGCCTCAGGATTGTCTCATTTACCTGCAGATGGAGAATGATCTCAGCATCATGTGCGACACAGTGACACCCTCGCCGCAGGGATGGGAGGGGTACAGGGACAATAGCAGATGTACTCGTGGGAAGCGACAGGGGAAGGTGTCTCGGCTTGTGCAGGCCCCAGGGGAGAAAGGGTGGTCTCCGGCTTGTGCAGAGCCGCACAGGGGAGAAAGGGGTGGTCTCCGCCTGTGCAGAGCCGCACAGGGGAGAAAGGGGTGGTCTCCAGCTGTGCAGAGCCCACGGAGAAAGGTGGTCTCACTTGCAGAGCGCACAGGGGAGAAAGGCTGGGGGCCTCCGTCTCGTGCAGAGTCCAAAGGAGGATGGTCTGCAGCTTGCAAAGCCCAGGGGGGTTCCAGAAAGTGGGGATGGGTGATAACTATAAATTCTGGGAACACCACTTAAATAAAGTTTTAGAAGAGTTGCTTTATTTTTTTATAGAAAAAGATGTATGTATCCTTCTAAGAGGAAATAAGAGAACACCGCAATAAGCGCACTTACTTCAGAGGGTCGTGGTAAATCTTTCTGCACAGCTTTATGCCTTTGCTTCAGTTCCTTCGCCCGTTGTGCGTCTCTTACTGCCTGAGGATACAAAGAATTTCATGTTAACATCTGCATTTTTCTAAGTGCTCCACCGCCACAGAGGTGTACGTGGAGAGCGCCCCCCGGTGGACATGCTGGCAGAGTACAGTTGTGGCTCCCAGAGGTGATGCAGACCGCTGCTATCCAGACATGTTACTTCTCACACGGATGTATTACCTGTTTGCGCGCCTCCACATCCGCTTCGTCCTCTATGAAGGAGTCTTCTTGGTCTCGCTCCTCCAGTTCTCGCTCAGCATTTTCAGGTAAGACGATCTCAAAGTCGTTTTTGGGAGTGGGCAGAGACATCAGCCCGAGACGTAGATGTTCCCGAGACTCCCTTTCCTGCGTATCAGATCACAGACAGACAATCAGTTCCCATCACGCTGCCGCGTCTTTATATTTACTGGGAACTTTTTTAGAAAATCTCATGAGCTCAGACATAACACTCAAAAGGTGAAGGAATCGTAAAGTCAGATTTTTCTGACTTTTTTTTTTACATCCACCGCTCCTCGGTGAAATAAAACTTCTATTTACCTGCAACGTTCAGACAAAAGGATATTTTATAATCCATTTAGACCGCTATAAATTTACTAGACCACCTATGCTGGCCACATCTGTCGGCCAAGTGTCATCTCACAAGACCCCCCCTATTCACATGGATGCCCGGTAGGGTGGTCTCGGTAGGAAGAGGTGTACAAGCTGATGCTTGACTCCTGTAGGGGGGGGGGATATCGCGAAGATAATACCCAGAAATAATTATTATTAAACTGCCCGATCCTCATCCACCTGTCAGGCAAGAGCCAGGACGCTGTGGCACCCAGACTACTCGGGCCAGACGATTCGGGGCAGGACGCCGCGGCGCCCAGACGATTCGGGCCAGGAAGCCGCGGCGCCCAGACGATTCGGGCCAGGACGCCGCGGCGCCCAGACGATTCGGGCCAGGACGCCGTGGCGCCCAGACGATTCGGCAGGATGCCGCGGCGCCCAGACGATGGGCCCGGACGCCGCGGCGCCCAGACGACTCGGGCCAGGACGCCGCGGCCCCAGACGACTCGGGCCAGGGCGCCGATGATCGGGCCACCAGATGACTCGGCAGGCGCCAGATGAATCGGGCCAGGACGCTGCAGCGACCCAGACGACTCTGGGCCAGGACGCTGCGCCCAGACGACTGGGCCAGGACGCTGCGGTGCCCAGACAGACTCGGCCAGGACGCTGCGGTGCCCAGACACTCGGCCAGGACGCTGCGGTGCCCAGACGACTCGGGCCAGGACGCCGCGGGCAGTGGGGGGGCCCAGACGAATCGGGCCCGGACGCCGGAAAATGGAGTCACATTAATAAGCAGATGTCAGGTTCCAGCCAACTGCAAAAAGTAGGACTTCTGTCAGAAATGTCAGTGACACAGTCCCTGTAAATGCCCCGGTTGGTTGTAAAGTTCAGTTTAGTCTCAGCACAGAATCTACATTCCCCTCGCTATTTACCAAATGTTTAATGTATGTGGGGTCGTTGTAATCCACCGATCCGTCCTCCGGATTGATGTTCAGCTTGTCACGTAGAGGCGTCCTTCCCGGTGTGGCGCCAATAACCGGTTTGGGGGTCATACCGCCTCGTGGGGTGAGTCCCTCTGAACTTTGTGATGGTGTTCTAGAGAAGCAAAGGGTAAATATGATACATAGATACACATTTATGTGCCCTCAGTTCTATTACTATTTACGTTCTATAGGGTATAGGGTATGTGCTCATTGTTTTTTTTCTTAGATTTTGTCTGTGAAATGGCCACAGTGTGAACATGCTCTTACACATTGCACCTATGCCAACTTATCCTTATGTTCTGGTTCATTTCTTTGGTATTGATACGTATGCCAGGGAGCGGCAACAGATAGCAACCCACGTCCAGATCACAGCTGTGACCACATTGACATTTGTTTTTGAATTGGTAATCCGGCGCCCCTTTCCCTCAGAAGAGCGGCTTTACCCATACCTAGATTTACGGCCCTCACATGAGCGCTGCGGCCAATCCTTACTCTATAGGAGGTTAAGCTACAGCCGAGAGGACAACAACCACAGCCATTGCCTTAAAATCCGCACCTGAATGGTGTGGACAGCACAGTATTAGGAGTCTGCACCACTTGTCTCTGAGGCGTCACACCGGAGAAGTCGCTCTCGTGCAGAGGGGTATTCAGACCACCCTTCAGAGGGGTATCCACGTTAGTAAGCGCCATCAGGTTCTGCGCTTCCTGAAAATACACAAGATCCAAAAACACATTTAAAAACGCATCGAATGTATACCACCCGGCCCCCCTCGCCTCCACCCTGTGCATAGCATCCGCACCACCCTCGAATGTATAGCAACCCGGCTCCTGCCCCACACTCCCGATGATATACTACCCGTCCCCTACCACACCTCCCGGGGGTAAACCACCGGCCCCTACCCCACGCTCCGGGGGTATACCACCCGGCCCCTACCCCACGCTCCTGGGGGTATAACACCCGGCCCCTGCCCCACACTCCGAGGATATACTACCCGGCCCCTACCCCACATCCTGGGGGTATATACACCCGGCCCCTACCCCACGCTCCCGGGGGTATACCACCCGGTCCCTACCCCACACTCCCGGGGGTATAACACCCGGCCCCTACCCCACACTCCCGGGGGTATAACACCCGGCCCCTACCCCACACTCCCGGGGGTATAACATCCGGCCCCTACCCCACGCTCCCAGGGGTTAACCACCCGGCCCCTACCCCACGCTCCCGGGGGTATACCATCCGGGACCCCTACCCCACCTCCCGGGGGTATACCATCCAGACCCTACCTCACTCCCGGGGGTATACCATCCAGACCCTACCCCACACTCACGGGAGTATACCACCCGGCCTCTACCCCACACTCCTGGGGGTATACCATCCTGCCCCTTACCCCACACTCCCGGGGGTTTACCATCCTGCCCTACCTCACTCCCGGGGGATATACCATCCTGCCCCTACCCAACTCCCAGGGGTATACCACTCGGCCCCTACCACACTCCCGGGGGGTATACCATCCTGCCCCTACCCCACTCCCGGGGGGTATACCATCCTGCCCCTACCCACTCCCGGGGGGTATACCATCCTGCCCCTACCCACTCCCCAGGGTATACCACTCGGCCCCTTCCCCACTCCCGATGTATAACATCTGCACCCCCTTCCCCCGTGTATACCATCCGGTCAGACATACACCATAACTCCCCTCACCTGCAGTATGCGGTCCTGTGCTGCCGGTGTTTTGGGCGTTCTCAGGGAGATGCTGTTATTTGCCACATTGTATTCGGATAATAAGGTGCTGGATGCAGAATTGGTGATCCCAGATTCCTCGGCTGTCTGCGGGCGATCTCACTAGCTTGTCCGATCTTCACAACTTCTTCTAACTCTGCATCGGAAATCTGATAAAAGAGACAACGGCCCAATCGTAAAATTAATATCCGGATGTAATGTACTTTTGACATTAGAAGAGTCTATAACAGGAAAGTCTCCCGATCCAAACGGCGCTGAAGTTGGTATTTTATTTGTCCTGTTTCTTATTCGCGGCTGAAGTTGGTTTCTTATTTTGGCAATTTATTTTTTCCTGTTTTTTGTTTTTTTACAGGTTTAATGACAAAAAAAAAATTACATTAATAAAATACAATGCAGCGAGGAGCCCGGATGTAAATACGATTAAAACCTTCTACAAAAGTTATAAAACTGGTAAAAAAAAAAAAGTGGCCACTGAAGGGCATTATTGAAAGGGTTAAATTGACTCTGGGCGCTGATCTCACACCGTAATTACATACATAGTGATGGCCCGCGTCAAATTCAGGTCACTCCAGACGGCGTAAAGTCATTAACCCCTTAAAAACACCAGTTACTTATTCAAAATCTGTGAAAAGTGGCTATTTGCCCGTTCTGATGCCCAGAACACATTTGTGCCCGGCTGGAGTAACCTGAATATGATGGGAGCCATCACTACGTATGTAATGGTGGTGCGAGATCAGTGGCCCAGAGTCATTTAACCCTATAAATAACGCCCTTCAGAGCCCACTTTGATGCCCGTTTTTGTGCCAGTTTTATGACTTTTGTAGCGGATCTTAAGTGCATTCACATCAAGGCACCTTGCAGCATTGTATTTTTTTTTGTTTTTGTCGTTAAACCTGTAAAAAAAAAAAAATAAATAAATAAATTGCTGAATAAGAAACCAACTTCAGCAGTCACAACCAATGCAAATGTACTGAGCAGGCAGCACCACCTAGTGGAGGTGTACAGCAATGGCAAAATGTAGACTGGAAACTGGGCTGCTCTATGCATAGACAAGTCGCAGCGACATTCAGGGGCGTTCGCACTGATGAAGTGAAATTCTGACCACTGACATTTTTGGTGCATTTGTAAGGGCGCACATGCTGCAGTTCAAGTGTATGGGACATGACGCAGCTACGGCCGTTCTGTAACTCCTATAAACTTTATAGGTACATCGCCCGGCGGCATCTTCCTCTACTCTTCTAGGCCAAAACATGGGCCACAAGAGACCATACTTCCAATATAAATACCAATGGTTGACTTTCCTGTACAAAGACACCAAGGCAGCAGCCTTCCATGGGGGAAGCACAAAATAAAGGAAGACCGTCGCCTTTAACTGACCAGAGCTTTCAGAAATCCTAGACTCTCGGGGATAAGGTAACGTCACTCCACACTATCCCCCACTTAGCATTTCGGAAGAATATGCAATGTTTAATCCTCCCACCTGAGGCGAAGGCAGAACTAATTTGCTTCTTTTCTTCGTCAGCTCGGACACGCCGCCGGTCGTCTGGAGGATCGCTGCCGGCAGGTCCGACTCCTTCTTCCTCTTTATATTCTGCTTGTCTTCTTTCGGTCTTTTGCTTCTTTCTCTGGGAACAAAATACGGATTTTTGTGTTACTCACCGTAAAATCCTTTTCTCCGAGAGCTCATTGGGGGACACCGGACTGTGGGTGTATGCTACTGCACTAGGAGGCTGACACTAAGTAAACATAACAAAAGGTTAGCTCCTCCTCCGCCGTATACACCTCAGCACTGGCCACAGGCAAATCCAGTTTAGTGCAAAAAGCAGTAGGAGGCTAAAATAAATCAGAGTTAACACAGATACAGCATATCCAGAAGAAAAAAAACTGCTGATACAGATTAATCAGAGAATAGAGTTAACTCAAACAAAGCCATCGGCTATTAGGGAGGAGCTGTGTCCCCCAATGAGCGTCTCGGAGAAAAGGATTTACGGTGAGTAACACAAAAATCCGTATTTCTCTTCGTCTCATTGGGGGACACAGGACTGTGGGACGTCCAAAGCAGTCCCTTGGGTGGGAAACCGACTCCACAGTGTAGTTTATAAATCAAGCATTGCTTTAGGTGCGCAACCGCGCCCTGAAGAATCTTCTACCCAGACTGGCATCCGCAGAAGTCTGGGTATGGACATTATAATGCTTGGGAAAAGGTATGCAGACTGGACCAGGTTGCTGCCTTACAAACCTGTTCCACCGAAGCCTGATGTCGAAGGGCCCAGGAGGCACCCACCCTCTGGTGGGAGTGAGCCTGATCCCTGCGGGAACCACCGCGCTCTGATGCGGTAAGCCTCCTGAATGGCTAACGAATCCACCTAGCCAGGTTGATTTTGAGGCAGCAAGTCCTTCCTGCGACCTTCAGGGAGGACAAACAGCGTGTCCGTCTGTCGAAAGGACGCCGTCCGAATACATATCTCCTGAGTGCTCTCACCAGATCCGCGTATGGAGAGCCTTCTCCACTCGGTGCGTCGGAGCTGGGCAAAATGAGGGCAAAAACAATGTCCTCATTAATATGAAATGAGGACACGACCTTAGGCAAAAAAGGTGGTGTTGGTCTGAGCACCACCTTATCTGATGGAAAAGTAAGTACGGAGCTCGACAAGACAGTGCAGCCAGCTCCGAAACCCGCTTATGGATGTTATGGCTACCAAAAACGCCACTTTCCAGGAAAGAAAGACAGAGAAACCTCTGCAAAGTTCAAAAGGAGACTCTGCAGGACTCCAGGACTAGATTGAGATCCCAAACATCTAAGGGAGCTTGTAGGGGGGAACTATATGGACAACCCCCTGAATAAAGGTCCTAACTTGAAAATTAGACGCGATCCTTAGCTGAAAAAGCACTGATAAGGCTGATATCTGGCGTCTAAGCGTATTGGTGTAGACCTGAATCTAGGCCTGCCTGGAGAAATGACAGAATGTTTGGAATTGAAAACCAAGAGGGGAACAACCATGTTCCCTGCACCAAGTAAAAAAGACCTTCCAAGTTCCCGTGGGAGATGCGAGCCGAAACAGGCTTTCGGGCGCTAGCCATCGTCGCGGCGACCCTTTTAGAGAATCCAGCCCTGGTCAGGATCCAAGATTCAACGGCCAAGCCGTCAAAACACAGGGACCGCTGAGTTCTGGTGGTAAACTGGGCCTTGAGAGAGAAGGTCGCGCGCTCTGGCAGTCGCCAGGGTGCGTCGGCGAGCAATTGTACCAGCTCGCGTACCTGGGCGACGTGGCCAATCTGGAGCGATTAATATCGCTGGGACTCCTTCTAACCTGATCTTTCTGATCACCCTTGGGAGCAGAGCTATTGGTGGAAACAGTAGGAAGATGAAAGATTCCATGGTAGAACCAGGGCATCTACTGCAATTGCCTGCGGATCCCGGTACCGGGACACAAAGTTGGGCACTTTGGCATTTATCTTGGAAGCCATCAGGTCCACATCTGGGGTTCCCCAGCGTCGGCATATCTGCTGAAAAATTCGGGATGTAGAGACCATTCCCTGACGCTATGCCGTGACGGCTGAGAAAATCTGCTGCCCAGTTTTCCTCGCCCGGTATGTGGACTGCTGAAATCACAGAGTGATTTTCCTCTGCCCAGGTCAGAATCTGTTTTACCTCGTGCATGGCGCCCTGCTGCGGGTACCTCCTGATGGTTTTGTATTGCCACCGCCGTGGCATTGTCGATTGTATTCGGACTGGGCGGCCGCCAGATGCTGGTGAAAATGCCTCAAAGCCAGCCGAACAGCTCGGATCTCTAAAATATTGATCGGGAGGGTCGATTCTTGCTGAGACCAAATTCCCTGAGCTGTGTGGTGACGAAACACTGCTCCCTATCCGAGAAGGCTGGCGTCCGTTGTGACTACCAACCAAAAATTTGGGAGGAAACAAACGACCCTGTCGAAGAGTGGTGTCCCTCGTCCACCGTAAGAGTCTGTCTGATCTGCAGGGACAGACGACACCGCAGATTGAGGGAGTAAGGGCTCCCGTCCCATACTGCCAAGAGTGCATGTTGAAGGGGGCGAAGATGAAACTGGGCAAACGGAATAGCCTCGATTGCCGCCACCACTCCTTCCTAGGACCCTCATGCAAAACCGGATGGTGTGGGAATTGGTTGGCGAAGTATCCGTACCTCTTGGCGGAGAACTAAGGCCTTGTCCTGAGGAAGAATTATCAACCCCTGAGCGGTGTCGAAATTCATCCCTAAAAAGGTGATCTTCCGAGATGGCACGGGAGATGACTTCTTCATATTACCACCACCCCAAAACGGCAAGGGTGTTTAACGTAATGTTGACACTTTCCTCGCAGGTCTGAAAAGACGGCCCCTTGATGAGGAGGTCGTCTAAGTAAGGCAGGATGACTATCCCCTGGAGTGCAAAATGGACACAACAGCAGCCATGACCTTTGTGAACACCCTGGGGGCTGTGGCTAGCCCGAATGGCAGGGCTGCGAACTGAAAATGAAGTTTGTCGATGGCAACCGAAGAAACCTTTGATGAGGGGGAAATATGGGAATGTGAAGATAGGCATCCTGGATGTCTATTGATGCTAGAAATTCCCCTCTTTCCATGGCTGCAATGACCGAACGGAGAGATTCATTCGGAAATGCCGAATTTTGACAAACCGGTTCAATCGCTTCAGATCTAGAATGGGCCTTACGGTACCATCCTTCTTGGGTACAATGAACAGGTTGGAATAAAATCCCTGACCTCTTCGACCTCTGGTACAGGTACGACAACCCGCTGTGCCGAAGAGACTCGACCGCCTTGAATAAGGCAGACCTCGAGGACCCTCTTGGGAAGGCGCGAGGGGAAAAAAGCGATTTGGGGAAGGCTGGTAAATTCTATTTTGTACCCGTGGAGACTAACTCCCTGACCCACTCACGTGAGTCACTGATAGCCAGTGGGACGAAACCAGAGTAAGCGGCCGCCTACCCTGGAAAAAATTGACGGATTTTGCCTCCAGTCATTTGTCCGAATATCTTTGGGTTTGGACCCTCTGGATCTTGGCTGATAAGATCTCCCTCTTCCCAGAGGATTGGTCCTGTAGGTGACCTGGCGATCTTTGGCCTGATTTGGCCGACCTGAGCGCTGGAGGTGGCTGGCATGGCCCAGCTGGGTTACGAAAGGCCCTAAAACGAGGCTGAGGTTGTCGACGAAAAGGTTGTTTAATCCTTTGCTGAGGAAGGAAATTGCTCTTCCCTCCCGTTGCATCAGATATGAGCTGATCCAGTCTCTCGCCAAATAACCGACCACTCTGATATGGTAAAGATGTAAGCGACTTCTTTGAGGTTGAATCTGCTCGCCAAGTTCTCAGCCATAAGGATCTTCTAATGGCAATTGCATTAGCAGCGGCTAATGCTGCGCAATTTGCCGCATCCATGGATGCATTAATTAAGAAGTCTCCAGCAAGAGCTATTTGATTAGAAATCTGGGTTACCTCAGACGGCACCTCTATGCCGTGAAGAGCCTTATTTAGAGACTCCGCCAGGATATTATGGCCTTGGCAACCAAGTCGCTGCAAAAGAAGGAGAGAGAGCAGAACCTGATGCCTCAAATACCGAACGGGCCAAACTCTCAATTAGACGATCGTAGGCTCCTTAATAGAGGAACCGCTGGGAATAGAGGGAGCGTTTTAGATGCCAAACGCGAAACAGGAGGATCAACCGAAGGAGATTCTGTCCATTTCTTAAGGAGCTCAGGAGCAAAAGGATATCTAGTATTGAGAGCCTTTTGTCCAGCAAGCGCTTGTCCGGTTTCTCCCGGTGGCGCTGCACTAAATTCCTCAAACTCAGGTGAGCACCAAAAACTTTATGGGCTTGCCTGGCTCGTTTAAAGGTCACCTTGTGACAGAGGTCAAGGTGGACTCATCGTCTATCCCCAGAGTTTGATTGATAGCTTCGATCAAACTGTCAATTGTTTCTTGACTATCTGTGCCTCTAGATTAAGTGATTCTTCCAAATCGGAATCCGAATATTGATCACTTGCCAAAGGAGAGGGAGAGCGGGAGACGGAACTAAAAGATGCCGAGGCTCCAGACGGCATGGGCGACACAGTGTGGGTTCGTTTCCCTGTGTCTGCCTGGTGCGAGGCGCGGCCCCTGCAGGCTGAGGTTCTGAGTGTAGCCAAGACAGGTGAACCACTGTCCCTGCTCCTATCGGAAGCTTGAAGGGACTCGACCGCTCTGGTCAATGACGCCACAGATTGAGCAGGGAAAGGGCCCATTCAGGGGGGCTTGACGCACTAGGCTCGGCTATAGGAGAGGGTTCTGAGCCCGTTCAGAGTCACAGGCCTCGCAGACCGAGAAGTCTGGGCATGCGGAAAAGGGGACTTAAAGCAATGCATGCGGTTATAAAGTATCGTATGCGTCTTGGTTCTTTTGGACATTCTGAATCCGTCACAGTACACAATAAACTGGATGTGTCAGTCAGCGGAAAGGGGCGCAAAAGTGCGCAATAATCAGGCTGGAGGTAGTAGCACTCACCCCCGTCCTGTATCCCAGCGTCCTTCGTGTACAACGGGCAGAAAAAAAACAGGACATCGAGTTTATCCCGGTGGAATTGCCTGCGGCTCCAATCTTTCAAAAAAGAGCGCTTCTCTGTCAAAGAGGAAGTGCTCATGTAGCCGAGCCTCAGGAGGGAGGGTCAAGAGGCGCGGCCTAGACGTCAGAGCTTCCGTCCCCCAACTTCCGGCGCGGCCTATCTCCGGCAAAAGCGGGGATAAATTTGAAGCCGCGGCCTAGCGGCCGCCGAAGCCGCGGTCTAAATTTCCGGCGGAGGCGGCCCCAAAGTCGGGGGGGGGTTCAGGGAAGGAGACGCCGCCGGGGGCGGAGCCCCCGCCGCGCCGCGACCCTCAAGCGACGCCAGCATAACATTTGGCCAGGGCCCCGCCCCCGGGAAAGCCGGGGACTAGTTCGGCCGCGGCCTAGCGCCATTAGAAGCCGCGGTCTAAATTTTTCCGGCGGCGGCCACCCCAAATCGGAGAGCGGCCCCCGGCCAGGAGACGCCGCCGGGGCGATCCCCTACTCACGACCGCGGCCCCCCGCCACCATACTTCAGCCCGCGGCCTAGTCAGGGTAAAGCCGGGGACTAAATCTTTACTCCGGAGCGCTGCTGTACCTTGTCCATTCTGGATTTGAAGGTGAGATTCTTCTTCCAAGTCTTACATGCAGCGCTTAAGGGGGACTCTCCGTGAAAAGAAAAGGACGGGCCCGGAACCCAACTCCATCCCCTTCAGGGGATGAGGAGAGGGACCGTCCGCCACCTTGCAGCACCGCAGTCTGCATTGGTGGTGCAGGGGGTGGGGCCGCCGGATAACTTCCCGCCTCTGTAAAGCCTAGGGGTTCAATACCTTAGGGTGGTAGGGCGGTCCGGCATTTATGTCCCACGTTGCGGGGGGAGGATACGATGGAGGCTTTATCCCACGTGCCGCCCGTTGATGGTTTGGGGAGATCGGACCCTTCAATAGGATCCGTCGCCCCCATTCATCTTGTGGGAAAAAAAAAAAAAAAAAAAAAAGGGGCTGGAAAAAGAACCAGACGTGTGCCTCCATCAGACACTAGAATAAAGATTTGCCTGTGGCCGTGCTGAGGTGTTACGGCGGGGAGGAGGAGCTAACCTTTTTTTTTTGTTTACTTAGTGTCAGCCTCCGGGGCAGTAGCATACACCCACAGTCCCTGTGTCCCCCAATGAGACGAAGGAAAATAATGAAATATTTTTAATTTTACATATCTGCGCTGGCATTCCCGCACCCCGGCACAATCTTGGGAGCGGCGGGTTTGATCTCGGACAATTGTATGGGTGACGTACCCTGTGCAGCTTTTGGCGTTCTCAGGGACTGGTGCACTTAAGAGTGTTTTCCCTATCATTAGGACGTCCACCATTGCCCCGGGTCACCCCCATTGTAGATCCCCTCCCATTTGTGGAGATACGAGTCCGAGAGGGGAACGTCTCCTCCGCATAAAGATGTAGCTTACAGACAGCGCTTCATCTGCCGCGCTGGGGCGAGGGCATTTTATTAGTATGAAGGGTTGTGAGGAAAATTTATCTTTTTTCCCTGTAGAAAACGCTTATTTGAAACATTTATAATGATCGTTATGTGGAAGGAGGTATTACTCT